>SRSM01000337.1:2400000-3000000 GCA_019593545.1 Apocynum venetum
AATTTCAACATTTATCTTTTAAAAAATAAACATATTTCTCATTGAAAAAACAAAACCAATTTTTTTCATCTAAAACTTCCCAAAATTCTTCTTAATTTAAGAAATTTATATTTCATTATAGGTTGTCCCACGAAAGAATCCTGAGCTTCTTGTTCTAATGAGGATTTCTCTACTTCTCTCTCTCATGAGAATGTATGGCAAGGGGGTCCTGTCCCAGTAACTATACATCCATCCCAACAATCCCAGCCCGATCCCCATTTTTTCCAGATTAATTTTTTTAAAAACAACTAAAAATATAAATATCTAACTATGTATATATAATGTCTAACTTGTTCGTAAATTTAAGATGTTCTAATACACAAAATCTTAAAAATACATTATTCAACCCCAACATTTAATGCAATCAATCATAAATAATAAAGTAAGCAGATTAGATTGTTTCAGTTTTGGATGACTATGAACAGAGGATACTATTCTAACCCAACTAATCAATGATTTGAAATTTCAGACTGAGTACCTTAGCTTACTTTATGCCCTGCAATTAATTTTAGTGTCGAGATCCCCCAATCTGCAACCTAAAGATTTAAAAGAAATGGGTAAGTCGAAGAGTTGCTAAAGAAAACTGACATTTCTCAATCTGCAATAGATTTCACGAAATAGAGAGAACCAGAAGAAAAACCTGAAATTACCGAGAAATGGAGTAGCAAGAAACAGTGAAACCTGAAAAAGAGGAACCATGAAATAACGCAGCATTACAGTCCATCCAAGGGAAGATAGCTTCAATTAAAAATTATAAAGAAAAGAAAGGGAAAGAAATATGCCCTAAAACAAGGGCAAAAATTTTACCATTTCAATTGTTAAGGTAAGTAACACAAGGCTCGATAATTACATTAATCAACAAAAGCCTAACGGAGTACATTATTTTCTGATATTAATTAATCATGACAATTTGAATAATTTCTGAAAATCCAGTCGCTAGAAGCCTAGAAACATCGAATACGGATAAAAATAATACCGGTGGAAACGCTAATACGAAATAAAGCTACAAGTGGACGGCGGCGTTAGGTAAGCACTAAGCAGCGTGCCCACCGAGATGGAGAGCGGCGGCGTGCCCAGGGAGATGGATGACAGGGAGAGAATGAGAGGCAGAGATTGAGGGTCGATAGGGTATTACTGGTTTCGTGTTTTTCCCTTTTTATTTCGTTAGGTTCCAAACTATTTAAAACCAGATTATAAGGCTTTGTTTGGTTTGAGCGAGGGGAGGGATTTTTAAAGTATTCCCCTGTTTGGTTCAACATTGTGGAGGGGAGGGGCTACACTGCACCTCACCTCCAGAATTAGGGAGATTTGGAGAGGCTGAAAAATGGGTGTATTGAAGTTGCCAAATTACTCTGATTAAATTTTCATAATTATAAATCTATCCAATTATATAAACACCTTATAGAATGTGTAGGGTTTCATTATGCACAAAAGCTGCAAGAAAGAGCAAGGGTTTTCTATGGTTTGATGCTTCAACTTATCAACATTCTTCTGTAATTCGATTAGAAATATGATTCCCTAAGGTACCTTCTTCTCCTAATCACTTTGATATCATTTTGTGGATTTTTTCTTTCTTTAGCTTCCATGTGCACGACATTATGCAATTTTTTCCCAATCTTCTTTGGCTTGTCTTGATCATACCTATTTTTCTACATTTTGAAAACATTAAAATAATGGTGAGTTAATGGAATTTAGGTCAAAGATTACTAATGGCTTTTGTTTTAGGTGAAACCAGAATGCCAAGAATCAGAACCAATATAGTATTTGGTGGGTTTGGAACTAATATGTTCCAATTTTGATTAATAAGATTAGCCGAAGGATTTAGTGGGTGATTTCCTATGTTACTGGAATGCATTGGATATGTGAATGTTTTTTGGTTTGGTGTATCTACTGGTTAGGACGATTTTCTTCCTTACTTTACAGTATATTATTTTTCCTTTTAAGAACAAAATACTAAATTGTTTAGTTTACAGGTTTTCTACAAGTATTTAGCTTGCATAGTTGGAATAAAAAATCTTAAATAAATTCTAAATGATGAAAATATATGTAGTTTTTTCAAAGATATTATTTTTTACCCTTGTTAAATGTGTTGTATTTGCTTGACATGAAAGAAAAACATGAAATTTCTTTACTACCAATATTTAACTTAATGATTTTTTTTTTCTTTTGTTCTAATTATATTTTATTTTTAATAATTTTTCTATATATTCATTCTATTTACTCATTGTAGGAATGTCTATTTACTAGTTGTGATATAAACCTTCTAATGTCATTGTGATGGTGTCAGCTTATACTCAAGTGATCGACTCACAAAATTAGATGAAAAACTTGGAAGAGTTACGGATTAATTTTGAAACGTGACGTGAAATCCTGACGACATATACATTGTTAAAGAGTTGACAATCTTGGACCACAAAACTTTCTTTCGTGGGTGCACTTTAGGCCCAGTTTTTCGGCCCAATAAAAATTCAAAGCACTTAGGCCCATGTTTTCAATCCAATAAAAACTAACTGACACTTTAGGCCCAGTGTTTCGGCCCAATAAAAATTCAAATTGGAATTTGTGACACTTCTTAAAATGTCTTGTGGGTGACCTTGGAAGGGGAGAAATTCATGCAATCAAAAAAGTCCCATCAACATTTCGAGTCCACAAAGATGAAAAAGTTTAAAAAATAATAATACTCCCCATATCCCAAAATATTAATACTTTTGATCAAGAACAATTTCTAAGAAATTCATAATATTGTTTCTTTTAAAAAATTCTCTTTACTCTCTCTATCCAACTATTAATCTATTAATAGAGATGGATTAACATTGTGTTAACAAGATAGAAGAGACTAAAAAAAGATAATGTTTTTGTTCATCAAGATTTTTAGAATTATAAAAATATGATATAAATATAAGAATAATATTAGAAATAATATATATATATATATATTTATAAAAAAAATAAATGAAAGTTGGGTAAAAGGCTTACTTCCATACGAACAATTCGTTAATCTAGTCCCTAAATTATTTTCGTCTTTGAACTTGAGCTCCTTTCATTTATTTTTAGTAGATTTTTGAACTATTTATGACCTGATACTTTGGTCCTTCTACACCTATTTTCTTTTAAAAAAACTACCAAAGACACACCTAGGTCTTAATTAAATAGAACAAACATCAAGAAGAGCAAAACTGTTGTTTCAAAAATTTCCCTCTTCAAAGTCAATTATATATGTCTTTTCCCCAATTTTAATTTTCATATCTAATTAGACTGGATTAGGGAGAAATTGAGAAGGAAATTGCTATAATAAAGAAGCCATGCCCAACGAGAATTCCAGTACGGAACGGTCCTAACCGCATGTAATAATCCCACTTCACACCCCCAAACAAGTCTACGACGTTCCCAGCAGCTTGTGCCATTTTTTTAAGAAATTCTACATTCATAAACAAGGCAGAAAGATCATGCAAGCGCATAAAAGATTAAAACTTTGTATAAAGACATCAACAAACAGAGAATTTATTAGTACATATATGCCAATCAAATACAAAGATTAAATTAAACGGACTAAAACAAAGATTAAGTTAAACAGACTAAAATCTTGGTCTGACCCAAATGGAAGTACAAATCTTGCTACGCAATTCTTCCTGGGGATAAATTCGCTCAATATCTCCGGTTCCCAAATTACAGATGCCCAAATCCTTTCCAAGTCCTACGCTTTCGCTATCGTAATAAAATTCAAAGCCATCGTCTGTGAAATAAATATGGTTGGCTTTGATAACAGATAATTTTGAAGCATCCAAAACAGTTGTAGCACTGTGGCCAATGAAAACAGCTTTGCTTCCCAAACTTTTGGTCTCTTTCCATGCGCCCTTCAGTATATCCACTTCCAGTACTCGAAATTTTATTGTCTTACGAATGCAGTGGTTACTAAATCTAAATGGACCTATGGTTCGAATGACAATTAGAAACATCCCTGATGATTCAACCATGTAAAAATCGTCCTTACTCCCGTGTTTATGTATGCATAAATTTTCAAGTCGAGTAATAATCTGACCCTTAGTTGGATCTGGCCCCGCAGGATTGCAAACCACCACAAATTGCTTGTTATCAATTGCATAAAATTTGCCGTCATAGAAAGTGACATCGGCGTAGGCTGATCTCCATGATTCAATTCGATTCCACCTACAGTCTCCCGGCCTCCAGAAAGCCAAAAGACTGCGTCCGCCGCAGATGACCATAACTGTGTAGTTGGAGTCCTCATCCGGCGATGCAGACAGAACTACTTTTTGCATGAAGATATAGCCATCCATATCCTCATGTTCATATCCTGGAAAGGTAGATTGATGGGGCAATTGGATTTCTTGACCAGAAAAGGGGTGCAACAGACTCATGTCTCCATCTTTATCGGAGCATAAGAACCATCCTAATGACTCAATACATCTTTTCCCTTTAAAATTGGGTAAACTGGCCTTAGCCACGATTTCATTATCGACAAGGCTGTAAAATTGGCGATCAACCTGGTCCTCATCCCTCATAGGCAGCATCAGACAAGGGATGTTCTGCCATAGACGCAATCCTTTAAAATTCTCCTTGGTGGCAGCGGCATGCCACCGGCTGCAAACAGAACCGAAAGAGACAAAATCTTCGAGCTTCTCAATTCGTTCAGCCACAAGAACCAGCAGATCCTGATTTAGCTCCGCCCAATCCCCCATCTTGACTTCTAATTCGTTCCCTCTCGAAATTCCTAGGACAGATCGAAAGTACAAAGTGGTTTGCAGAGAGTACAACCAGAACTCCAATAGGCCCGTTCAATAAATAGAGATTCGAGTTCTGAGTTCTCGATTCGGTTTTGGATTCTCATTCCGATTTGGTTTAGGACAGGTAAAGTTACGTCCACAAAGAGGATTCGACGATACGTGTAACGAATGGGCGGTCAGGATAAGGAAGATACCCTTTTTCTATATGTGTCATGTCATTCAGTTTTAATAGAACACATTCACATGACATTGTGATATGAGAAGTTTAACAATTTATATAGGATATAATCAACTCAATCTAACATTAATAAGATCTTTTGAATGATGGAGTAATATTCAGTCTAGAATCCTTAGACCACTGGATGGAATAAGTGAAGAAAGAATTATCATTTAAGGAAGCAATTAATTACTTAATATGGGTTCTTGATAACTACTTAAGACGGGAGAATATATCACTTTACACCTCCCTTGTTACAAAATATGAATTTACTAGATAAATGAAAAGGTTAATAATGTAAATTTCTTGTTGGTCAATGGTTATGTACTAAAAAAGAATATAAAGAACTTTTTAATCTTTTTACTTGTAAAACATACACTAACTCGTAAAGTTATAATAATGTTTTTATTTAGCAAGCAAATTTTGAGAAGGTTTTGATTGCGAAAATTGCAAAAGGATGAGTTAAACATAGTTGGAAGGATAAGTAAGAATTAATTTGTTTTACAAACACAAAGTTGATCGGTTCCTTGTGCCTCAAAGTTCTTGGAATCTAGGAATCAAAAAACGTTGTGCTGGCACCTAGAAATATGCAAAACAAAAATGAATTTGGAATCTTATCACTATAAAGCTATAAAGAGAAACACATCATTGATTTGATTTTTTTTTTTTTGAAGGAAAAAAAGATATCATTAAGTAGAATAAGAAATTGCAAAAAGAAGGAATTATCCATCCAAACATAAGATAAACTATGCTTCTGAGTACAGGCAAGGAGATGAGCTGTCATTAGTTTCCTAGACACATAAACAATGGAACTAAATCTGCTATCCCTTTACTCCATGAGGATCTAGAAAAATTGACCAAGAGTAACTAGTAGAAGATAGGTATGCATAAGGTAGAGAGGTATACTTTGAGCTACAGCTTTGACCAAAATCGAGCGACCAGCTTGGGAAAGATTTTTGAGTTTCCAACTCGAGAGCTTTTTCCCCAATTGATCCAGAGTTTCATTGAAAGCAACTTTCACGGAGTCGCCCACAAGTAAAGAATTAAGAAAGAAGAACAAATATGTGACAACTAATACTGCCCCACAACATGGCTTGCCAAGAATGCAAGAATTCAACTTCAAGAGCTACTAGATAAAGTCAGGCCATCTGTTGAAATGTTTCTGCCTCCCACAACTCTGATTCCTTTCCAATATTTGCCTGAACTCTTAAAACATAAGATGGCACATTCAATCAAAATTGCTGGAATTCCAAAATGGGACGGTCCTGATCCCATGTAGCAATCACAATTCACACCTCGGAAGAGCACTGAATTCCGTAGAAATAAATGTTTGTATCATTTCTTGAAAAATTGTACTTCCTAAAATCATAAACCGAGCAAGCAAAACAAAAAGACAAAACTAGCGCCAAGACATGAAAGAACACAAAGACGTAAGTTGCGCAAGGACATAAAGTTAAACAATTTCTTATTGATGCACTTATGCAAATCAAACGACATAAAGTTCCTAAGCAAATCTGGAAAGCTTACTTTGTCGGCAATGATGAACAAAATAAGTTATACAGTAAATCTTTTATAAATAAATAATGTTAGAACCATGGAATTTTATTAATTTAGATAGGTATTAATTAATCAATATTAATAATTTATTAATCTAAAGAGTGATTCTCGATTCAGCAATATTAATAATTTCCACTTCTACAAAGTGTCACTCTTTTACAATTCTTTTGGGGTCATTAGAAGAATTAAATACCAAAAATGTGAGAATTAAATACCTCTTGTGCTTCATTAGAAGATGCCCTGAAAAATATGATAAAATCATCAGCATACACATGGTTAAAGCTGGACTCTCCCTACAAAATTTGACCCCATGGATCCTCCCTTCTATCTCTGCTTTGCTCAAAAGTCTAGAGAGGACATAAAAAAGGATTATGAAAAGGGCAGGGGATAGTGAATCTCCTTGTTGGATGCCTCTAGAGGGTTTGTAAAAACCATAAGGTGAGCCATATAAGGATACAATAAGAAAGAGTCTCCATGCATTCCTTGATAAGGTTTATAAAATGTGAGTTGAAACCTGGGCATTCATAAGGGCTGGAAGAGAAGGCCATTCAACCGAAACATAGGCCTTCACCATATCGATTTTAATAGCCATAAATCCATTTGTGCCTTTTTTCCTATTAAGGCAGTTCACAATGCCATGCAAATAATGGTGTTGTTCATGATGGAACTGTTAGAAACGAAATAATTTCGAGTAGGAGAGATGATGCAATCAAGAAAGTTCCGACGTCTACCAGCGAGGATTTTAGATATGATTTTGTAGGCAATATTGCAGAAGGCTATGGGGCGATATTGATCAACCTTTGGGTACGAGAGCAATGAATGTGTGGTTCAAGGCTTTAACCAGATGACCATTAGCCAAAAAGAACTGTAACAAGTTCTGTCTTCACAACCTTAGGATGAACTGATAGATGATGACTGGGGACAGATTTGTATTTGCAATAACTTTCAGGTTTAATCAAATGTGAAATTTTAGTATCTGTTAAGAGTGGCATTGATTCTATGGTCTCATCTATGTTGTTGTAGATTAGTGAACTTCAAATTAAATACTTTTTTGACTAAGAGTAAATTGGTGTCAATTCATGAATTGTTGTTGTCAATGTCATTGACGAACCTTTTTTTTTTTTTTAATGGGAGTTTAACTGAATCCCCTACTCCATTAGTTCCACATTTCTTCTTGTCATAGTAGTTGTACATTCTTCCGGTTCCGCAACATGCTTTGAGCAACGATCTTTTGTCGAATCCGAGATGTGGAGAATCACGAAGAACACATGTGAAGGCATTGAAGTAGAAAAAAAATCTGGAATAGTAACTCCCTAAACAGAAAAACACATATAAAACATACCAAAAAAAATAAAAATACTGGAATAATAGCATTTTTTTTTTTTGTTGAATTAGAAAATGAGCATTCTTGCATTGCTCTAATCAAAACTTTAAAAGAAAATCCATAATTTACATCTCATAGAAACAAAAAATAAACGCAGGAGTTAGAAAATATACTAACATACAGACCCCCTTCCAGCAATTTTGGGATGTGCTATGAATATTTGAAGCTAAATAACTAAAGTCATCAACACTGAATGCATGAGATGGAAGACAAAACTATGGTAACCAAGTATGGCTTAAACTTCAGAAGACATAAAAACAGAAATATAAAAAATACACGGAATCTGATGAGAAAAAATAAAAAAGGCAGTAGCTAGATATGTAAAACCTTTCAAGATCAGTATAACCTGAGAATAGAAACAAATATAATCACATTAGTTTTGTTATCTTTTCAGCCATGGAGGAAAAAAAACAAAGGAAACAAAGGCATACATTGATATTCAACGATTCCCTCTGGCATATTCTTGGAGGCTCAACTTTTTGGTCCGGTTCTAGGATGTGTGGACCTTTGGGTCCGTTAACGGATGTCTCTCTATAGTAGTTCCGCTCTTGGCAAAGACTGACCATTTTTGACACATCATCATCATTTTTAGCAAGAAAGGAAGGGTATATATATATCCAGAATCTTCTCACCTAAGGGCTATGCCAGACCATAATTTCGAAAAGGAATATATTTTAAGGAATAACTCGGTATTCGCATTGATTTGAGCTTAAATGCGATAAAAGGTCTTAATGCTGCATTAACTCGAATTGCTCTTAGCTAAAATAATGATAAGTTAATGACGGAATTGACCATTCACAAAATCTTCAAGATAAATTGAGAACTTCACAATTTGTTAGACTACACTATTATATGTAAACGCATCTAACTTCATTTGTTAGAACAACTTTTGTCAACTCTTTACACCTAAAAATCATTATTTTCGTTTTTTAAACAAGAAATTGGTGATTTTAGTCTAAACATTTAATTTTTTATGATTTAGGCCCCAATTTTTAATTTCAATAATTTTGATCTCTAACATTTAATTATTTTTAATAATTTTGATATTTTTTTTGTATAATTCAACCAAAACACCGGTAAATCAACACCGAAATTAATCTTTCATAAAATCTTCAAGGTCAATATTGGAGCATCATTTTGAGAAAAAAAAAAAAGAATGAAAGAAAAGAAAACTCCGACTCAGTCCTTCCTTATTTGCGGGGGCCATGTTTTTCTTGAATACACATATATGCAGAGTTTCAGGGATGGCCAGTGGCCTAGTATTTTTAGCACCCCGTGGTTGACTCTCTACGAGGATATGTGCAAATCACGTGATCTAAAATAATTTCAGATAGGGTTTGAATTAAAACATTTTAGGGCTCCTCCAAAAAACCCCTTCCATCCTCTGTCACATCTTTCTCAGGTCCCCGCACCATCACTATTCCTAACGCCGTCTATTCATATACAGCAACTGAGCGGGAAGTTTCGCCTACTTACTCGTTGACCCCCCACCAAAACCTCACAGAAGGAGTGAGCAAAAATGAGTGTCCAGAGAGGAACCTCCGTCAACTATGTTATCAACCATGACCATATCATCTTGGTTCTGACTCTGCTTCACACCACCATAATTTTTTCTTGAAGACTTGTGAAAAGAAAGAAAAGGGGTTTTCGGGTTTGCCCCTTTTTTTCTCTTTGAAGAAAATTTCTGTTTTTTTTTTTTTGTTATAGTGAAAATGGATGAGGGATTGCTTGATGATATAATTAGGAGGCTGTTAGAGGCTAAAAATGGGAGGGTGCCGAAGCAGGTGCAGGTAACCGAGGCCGAGATAAGACAGCTCTGTGCAACGTCCAAGGAGGTTTTTCTTAGCCAACCTAATCTTCTCGAGCTTGAAGCTCCTATCAAAATTTGTGGTAAATTTGCAAAGCCCCGGAACTCCCAACCCAACAAATACAAGAAAGAAAACTGTTCCTTTTTCTTTTTTTAATTTTTCTGGTCTGGTTGCTTTTTTGGTGGTTTATGTGACGTCGGAGTAAAATCCTTGACCTGGGTTGTTCAGACAAAAAAGGAAGGAAAAAAAGGCCTCTTCTTTACTGGTTGTTTGATTGTCTCTATGTTGAAATACGCGGAAGTATGCTCAATTATGTATAACTGTATGTTAAGATCGATGGACAAGCATGGGAGGTAAAAAAAGATAAATGCTGATGAATGAGGGCTTACGCGTTGTCATGTTATCACCAGTCATGTGAAGTATGGACTTTAATTAAGTGCCCTTCTTAGATGCGATTACAAATTTTCCTTGATTGAATTTCTATGTTTTATTGCAAAGTGAAGAGGGGTCTCCGAATAAGGTGATTGATGCTAAATTGATATTTTTTCGTTAAAAATGTGAAATTTTGAAGAGGTTAATTTCCAAGTAAATTAATGGGATCTTCTTAGCTTTGGAGTTATGATCCATTGTGCATTAAAAGTTCCCTTCTTTAAATAAGTTTGATTTAGCTTGCTATCTGCTTCCTTTTTGTGTCTTGAATTTGGCAAACTGGGGAAACGTCGAGGTCCATGTTAGGATAGTGATGCACACAACCAGGGTAAGTTATGGACTTGGAGTAAAACCTCAAAAGGATAGAGCGATAATATTTGGGTGAGAAAGGCCAGAGTAATCTATGGGATCATAAAAGATATAATATTATGAGTTTATTCTGGGTTTAAATAGAGGAGAGGTACTCAAGGTTTAAGTTTGCTTTTTGTTAGTGCTTTGATTTGCACATGGCCCGCTTTGTGGTATTCTGCTTTTGTCATTGAATGCAGTTACAGTTGAACTCCAACTACCCCTACTATGTTGTAAGTTATAAAAGATTTTCAGTCTATCTGAAGAGAAGTTGGATTTAAAAAAAAAGAAAAAGAAAAAGAAAAAGAGAAGTTGGATTTTAAACAACACTATATTTTCTTGTTGAACTCCTACATGTTATATATAGATTTGATTGTGCTTCAAAATCTGAAAAGCACAAAAAAGAAGAAAAAAAATCTTGTTAAAACGGAACAAAATATCCTATATGGTCTGTTAGTTTTTGGAAAATTGCATGGATTTTATGTGCTTGAGGCCAGCCAGAAATCCATGACTTTGCCTAATCTGCATTGTTAATGAATATCAACTATTGTTGTACATAAAAAAAGAGATGGTAAAGCTTGAAGGAGTACTCTTTTGCAAGTGACTGGCTATGACCTGTCCAGCATCTAAATTGAAAATATCAAACAAGTGGTTAAAGTCACATATTTTCTACTTTAAATATTTTGCAAGTTCTCACATAGTATTAGGTATACTCCAAGTTAGTTACTTTTTTGAGCGATGTTCTTTGCAGGAGATATCCATGGTCAGTATTCTGATCTTCTGCGGCTGTTTGAGTATGGAGGTTTTCCACCTGAAGCCAATTATTTATTTTTAGGGGACTATGTTGACCGTGGTAAGCAGAGCATAGAAACAATATGCCTTCTTCTTGCATACAAGATAAAGTACAAGGAGAACTTTTTTCTTCTTCGAGGCAACCATGAATGCGCTTCAATAAATCGTATATATGGATTCTTTGATGAGTGCAAAAGAAGGTTCAAT
Source organism: Apocynum venetum (assembly GCA_019593545.1). NCBI lineage: Eukaryota > Viridiplantae > Streptophyta > Magnoliopsida > Gentianales > Apocynaceae > Apocynum > Apocynum venetum. Next base: position 2,411,524 of record SRSM01000337.1, read on the forward strand.
GTCCGCATTTGGAAAACATTTACAGAATGCTTTAACTGTCTACCTGTTGCTGCTCTTATTGATGAAAAGATTCTTTGTATGCATGGGGGACTGTCTCCTGACTTGAAGAATTTGGATCAGATAAGAAATATTGCTCGCCCTGTTGATGTGCCGGATCAGGGCCTTCTCTGTGATTTATTGTGGGCTGATCCTGATAAAGATATTGAAGGATGGGGAGAGAATGATCGGGGTGTGTCTTACACATTTGGAGCTGATGTGGTTAGTGAATTCCTTCAGAAGCATGACCTTGATCTTGTCTGTCGAGCTCATCAGGTAAAAATGTGGAAGAGAATAATGGTACAAGATTGTTTTTGGTATGCATTTTTTCTGGGGAAAAATTGTTTCTTGCTATCTGCAGTTTATTGGTCTGTTTGTTGTCTATAGTAATTTAGTTTCAAATCTGTGCTTAGAGGAAGAGTGTACAGTTTTGTTTGGACTTTTGAGGTATTGCTTATTTCAGAAAGCTACATCAGGTATCTATGGATGAGGGCATAGAATCTTGCTGAACATATTTTAAGCTTCGAACCTACGGTGGATAATAATAATAAGAACAACAGTAACAACAACATATTTTAAGCTTCAAACCTACAGTGGATACTTACGAACCCATATTGGTAAGAGAGCGGGGGCTAGTTTGAGCTATCACCATTTCCAACCATTTTATCCTCCAAGAATTAAAAGAAAAAAGATAAATATGATAAATACTTCTCTGTCATTTAAAAGTTGTTTTTATGCAGAAAAGATCAATAAATTCTCTTTATTTATTAATGTATAATCTACTGCAAGGTTACAAATCAATTTCAAATTATATGTTGGCACATGGGCAAGTCCATGTACACAAATGTCCTATGTATTCCAATTTTGGGTGAAGAAGTTCAATCTAGCTGCATGATGTTCACTATTAGTTTTTCTTTTATGTTTCTAAAATACTTTCACTATTAGCTACCTGTGCGGTCAATTTGAAGAATGTGACACCATACATACTTCTAAGGAATGGGGAATTGCTCCCGGTATTTTCATGGTCTTCTGGGATGGATTTTTTATTTCATGCCTTTTTTCTTTCTGTCAATCCTTTCTTGTTAATTTGAATGGAAGTGCCGTGGGGCACCTTCTACTGGAAATTAATCAGATTGATATTTACTAAGGTGTCAAGTTGCCTTTTAAATTGTAAAGTGCATCAGGGTGAGGAAACAAACATGAAAAATATCTTTAGGCTTTGTTCCAGTTCCGCATGGCGATGGCAAATTTGAAATTGCACTAATGTCTCTGATTGATTTGATATGTGTCTGTGTCTTCCAAGTTATTCAGCCTTGCTTTTCAAACATGAAAAAATGAGACATTTCTTGCACCATCCATCCTAATTTGCTATCTTCCAACCAGAGAGATGTATTTCTGCCCCTGGTTGCAATTAATTGTGAGAGTGAGGTATTGTTTTGTTTCTTTACTTGCTCTTTGCACTTGCTAGGTTGTGGAAGAGGGATATGAATTTTTTGCAAAACGGCAACTGGTCACCATATTTTCTGCACCAAATTATTGTGGCGAGTTTGATAATGCTGGTGCAATGATGAGTGTGGATGACACATTGACCTGTTCCTTTCAAATATTAAAGGCTACAGAGAAGAAAGGAAAATTTGGATTTGGTAACAACATGTTGAGACCTGGTACACCACCTCATAAGGTAATGAAAGATTCTACTTTGAGAAGATAAAATCTTGGGTATATTTGGATTGGGTTTTTAAAGTGTATTTTGTTTTGTTTTGAAATGAAGTTATGTTTGGATAATAATTTTTTTTATTGGTAATTAAGAATTAATTGATATGTTTTGGATTCCACATCATTGATAATATTATAAAATATAATTAATAAATTATTTAATTTTGTAATTTTAATTAAAAAGTAATAAAAAATATTGTTTATAGGATTAAGTGGGATTCATGTGTAGATTTAGAAAAAAGTGATTTGAGATATATTTTTATGGATAATTGAGAAACTGATTTTGGAAATCAGTCCAAATATAGTCTTAAAGTCTTCATTTAATCTTTGGACTTCTAAAGCTGATTATCTAGAATTTGATTTAATAGCCTTCAATTCACATCTTTGATCAAGGTGAGCATTGACAATCGATTAGTAAATCATTCATAATTGCCTGCAAACATTATTTGTTTCATCAACTACCTTGAGTAGTTGTTTTGAAAGTGGGCACATAAAAGACAAAATGCAGTTGGTAATTAGCTGTAACATTCTGAATTGCTTAAACAGCTGCTTTTTTAGTCTTTTCCCAATGACCATTTCGGTGAATATCTCAAATAAACCCCCTAGGGAGTAGAGATCACATGTCTTGGCAATTCTTTTTTAATTATTTAATTTTCAATGTAGCTTCAATCCAAATTTTTTTGTTATTATTAGTTTGTGTTTTGGAAACCAAATATTAGGGTATATCTGAATAGTGGTTCTGTTGATGCCTGAATTTTTACCCATTTGGAAAGTCAAGTTTCATACTCTCTTGATAATCTTTTCAGGGCGGAAAAGGTTGAAAAATCTGCTGCACTTCCAAGATGTTTAAGATCCCCGAGGTGATCCCGTTTAGTGCTCTCCTCTGTAATCCTTTGTTTTGGATCATTTTGCAGTCGAAGTGTGCAGTCCTTTATACCCAGATTTGATGTTCAGAACTTGACCGTACTTGCTGGTACAAGGAAGTGAAGGTACTGCACGTTGTCATAAAACCAGAAGCTGTCTCTTCTCATCTCTGTGCACATACTTTGTGTCTAAAATGACGATTCAACTTCATTTTATTGAAAATTAAGTTTAGGATTGCATATTGTTTCTTATACCAAGTCTTAGCCTCTGTTTCTTGCAAAACACGTGGGATTTCAGGTTTGAGGTTTACTGATTTGCTTGTGTACTCCAGATGAGATGATTAATTATTTTCTTTATTCTCTTTTGGCTGCACAATATTTTTCTTTTCCTTCTAATTTTATTAAGTAACCACAGTGCCCCCTTAACATTAATCGTGTTTTGGGGTTGGGGAGAGTGATTGAATGGTGAGTTTTATCGCTTGAAGACATCATGGTAGCACTTTTGAGTTGGTCTTGGTGCTGTTGCTGGTTGAGCTCTGGTGATCTTAAACATCATTAAGAGCAAAACCATGTTTAGCCTTTCTTCTAGGACTAGGAACAGCTTTTTTGTTTCATAAATTTGTCTGCTTTTGGATTCAAGGTTTTAGGATTGCTTTCTTTAATAATAATGCAGAATGAAGACAATGTAAATCGTATTGGTACTATTCCCTTTGAGCTTGGTAAGGGGTCTTATAAAGTTGAGTGTTTGACTTCTTTAACTTCTTGATTTATCTATTACGTAAATAGATTCGATTTTGAAGGGTTGTTCTTAGACAACACATTACGAAAAATGTGTTGTTCGAGGATTCATTGAAGGGAAATCATCATTAAGTATGCGTTCTCATTTAAAAGAGAAAAAACAGCTTCAAGCTACTTGTCGACTGCAGTGTACTTTGCAGGATTGGTTAAAGAGCTACTAGTTTCAAGTTTCAAGAGGATTGCAAACGAAGGATTTTGAATGATTTGATTAAATTATATTTGAATTTTTGGCAAACATTTCGATTAAATAGAGAAAAGGAGAAAATGAGCAGCAAAGTGCTCTATGGTAAGTTTTTATAAACTTATGATAAAATAAGACAGCTAGAGAACGTTTTATAGTTCTCAATTAAAAATGATCATATTATAGTGATATATTCTCTTCGATTTTTTTCTCAATCATTTTCTTTTTGATAAATTTTTTTTAAAAAAAATCATGAATAAATTAAGTGTATCTTTATATATGGATTTGTGATTTGTCCCCTTAATAGATCCGAGGATCACCACCTCATAAGATGTAACTTTTGTAAGGGATGTGATTGATAAAAATGGGAAATATTTGCCCTAATAACCATGAAATGGGAGAGTCGTATATGCATGAGTTGTTACGAAATGTCCAATTTAATAAATAAAGATAGAGTTATTGGACCATTTGGCCCCTTACGTTTAGTTCCATTGTCAATTAGGTCATTAGAGTTTCAACCTCAATATTACAATTTTTTGACAAATTGGATCTTTGATCGGAATCGGATCAGATTCTGGCCAAGCCAACATTCAACATTAAATTTATTCAATTATTAAAGGTTATTTTTTGTATTTTACCATTCACATTATTTTTTAAAAAATTAAAAAGCCCTCAAATCAAATTGCCCCATTGATTTCATCTTTTCTTTCTTCCTTAATTTTTTTTTTCTAGATGTCTTCTCTTTAAATTGAGACCCCGCCATTGCAGTAGCAATTTCACCTTAGTTGCAAAAATCAAAACTTCTCTGGACGGCGGCGGCAAGCACTTCTATCTCCTAGAACCAAAGCAACATCCATTTCTAATAGCCACTGTAGCTCATCAATTTTAGATGAACAAAATGGCAATGGCGGCATCTTCATCTCAGTCTCTCTTCTCCTTGTTTCCTTTGTACTCTTCCTTATGCCTGTTTCCCGCTCTCTTTCTTTTGATTCCCTTGCTTCCAAGTTCCTCTCTCTCTCTCTGCCACTCTTCCCTTCTAATTCTTTTTTTTTTTTTTTGTAGCGAGAATGATTCTTTGCTTATGCTTGGGTAAGTTTGCATCTTAATTTTTGGAGTTCTATTTCGATTAATGTTAATTGTGATAGAATGGGTTGTGATGGACTACGTCTCCGAAACCGAGGTGATGTTGTTTTATTATGCCTTTATTATCTTCATTTTCTGGGTAGTTCTTCCTCTAAACTGGTTGGGGTTCCTACACTTTATTCTGGAGCTTTGTTGGGGTTGCAGTGTTGTTTTTGGAGGTGGGGGTGGTGTGTTTGTTAATGTGGCCTTTTCTTTTGTTTCTATTTTTTGTTTTGCAAGCGATTCTCTGTTGTAGCTTTTGGTTTGGATGCTCTGATATTTGCTTGATGGGCTTGTCTCGAAGAACTGGCTTTGGTATTGGAGAAGGAAGATGAGGAAGATGAGAAAGGTGGTGGTGGTATGGCTGAAGAATAACAGTATCAGGAGAAATGGGTTTCGTAGCTTTTATGATGAATTTGAAGCTGTGGAGATTGATGAGATCATGTTGTGAGCAATGTTTAGTTGTTAGCCTTGATCTAAACTTGCAGATACTATTCGAAGGAATGCCAATCAACTTGCAGATGTTGAATTTGATGATTTCCATACTTGACTTGACATATTGGAGTTGCTAGTTTCAGAGTTGAAATTGAGAAGAAGACATCTAAAAAAAAAAATTTAAGGAAGAAGAAAAGATGTAATCAATGGGGTAATTTGGGATTTTAGAGCTTTTAAAATTTTTAATAATTTGAATAGTAAAATACCAAAAATAACCTTTAATAATTGACCAAATATAATATGTAAATGTTTCCGGTCAAAATCCCTAATTTGTCAAAAAATTGATACGTTAGGTCTTATAATTTCTAATTGAAACTATAGAGACCTAATTGTCAAAAAATTGATATGGTAGGTCTTATAATTTCCAATTAAAACTATAAAGACCTAATTGACAATGGAATCAAACGTCAGGGGCCAAATGATCTAATAATTCAATAAAGATATTATGTTGTATCAGTTGTTATAATTTTTATATTAATTATGTAAAGTTATTAAAAATATATGTAATACACCACTATCTCCTTAATTTTCTCTTTCATTTCAATAAGAGTTGACAATTATATACATTTAGTATAACTAATGGAGTTTTATTTTGTTTTTTTTTTAAAAAAAACTTTGAAGTGCAATATAAATCATTATTTATAGAAACACAATTGGCTAGAAACATTTTATGTGTTAACATTTTGCCTTTGAACAATTCTCTCTCTTTTTCTTCTTTTTTTTTTTTTGGTGCTCTTAAGTGGTTAAAAAACAAATTTAAAAAAATACATTTTTATAACAAAATTATACTACTAAAATATTTTAAGACAATTCAAAAAGGCTAAAGCATATATGAGAACTAACAATAATATTCCAAATAGTGTGGGAACAATAAATGCTAATTTCTTTTCTCCTTTTCTTTAACCCTATTAGATTTTAGTTATGGTAAATACATAATGAAAACATAGTAGTTTAAGGACTAAATGCCAATTTAACTCCCTTATTTTTGGATGTTTGTCAATTGAAATGCATAATTTCCTTAATTTCAAGGACTGAATAAATTTAAATTTTTTGCTTTCCTTAGAGGTGGCTACTAATATAGATGTTGTAGCAATGTAGACCAATATGATTAAGATAAATAATTAGGTAATAAATGACATGGACATAACATACGAGAATTTTATGAGGTTCTACAAGTTTATGTTTATGATCATAGAGTAAAAAAAAAAATTATTATTGTAGTGAAAAAGTATTACCAAACTCACTTGTCACAATTGAAAATCAAAAAAATATCTAAAACTCGAAGAGAAATTTTTTATTTTTCTCCTCACCCTTTCAATTGCCTCAAAAGGTAACAACTCTTAATGAACAAAAGGATTACAATTGTTTTAGTCACAAATACTTAGCTCTATAATATGTACTTTTTTTTTTGAAAACCTTAGGCATTTATAGTCACTTGAACCTTTGATTAGAGAAAACCGACGTAATCTAACTCTTATCTTACATAAGGGGTGAAGAACCGAGAAGAACTAACTCATAACTTTTATTTTTATAAAAAAAATATTTAAAAGGAAAAAATAGAATTAAATCTTGAAGTATCTCTTATAAAAAATAGATAACAAGCAAATTTTTCTTGAGTTATCAAGTAAAATCTAATATGAGTTAAATTTTCCTTAAAAGATACTTAAACTCACTTAAATTCGACTAGTGAAAAATTATATAATATGAGTTTACTTTGAGTTTAATATCTAATTCATAGTTTTTTTTAACATAATGTCTCAAAGAAAAATTTAAACTCAGTCATCTATCTTTTATCAGATATGTTTGATCTATTTTTTTTCTTTTAAATATTTTTTCTATTTTTATATTAAATAAAGTTGCTTTCCAACCTCGATATTTTACCAGTTTAGTCTAGGTTGGCGTCGGAATGAAAACGTTACGGTTACACATTCCGCTTTTATATTTCAATTTCACTTAGTTGAATGCGTTAATTGTTGCTTTTATTGACAAAAAAAACCCTGATAAAATGTTTTGAGAAAAGAGTGAAACCTTTGAAGCTGGCAGAAGAATTGGAGAAGGGGAGAGAGAGGGAAGCTGGTAGAAGAATTGGAGAAGGGGAGAGAGAGGGAAGCTGGAAGCAGGAGTGAGGAAGAGGAACGCTTGAATGGCAGGGACTGCGGTATCTCCTGCACCGGTGACCGGAATGAATGTATCCGAGGAAGGAAAGAATGATTCTTGGCATTCACAAGTAAATGCTTGCCGTATTGCCGCTGTCATCGATCGATTAGCTTTGAAATTTCGAGATACGTCTAATCTCGACTCGCCGGAGTTCTATAATCTCTGCCTCTCCCTTGCTAGGTCTTTTTATTCGTCACTTTAAGCTAAAATTCATAATTTTTAAAAAATCTATATGATGGATGTTTGCTTGCTTATTTTATACATGTAGTGTTTTGTATATGCCTGTTTATAATGTGTGCGTGTTTTAAGGGTTTATAGTTGGATTCTTGAAGTGATGTTTCTTCATTCTACTGCATATTTTTTGACAAATCTCTGGTGGAATTGAGCTTACAATTTAACTACTTTTTCTCTTTCTGCCTGTTTTCTCGGTTGGGGTGAGAAGGGTAGCTATGAATGCCAGTCAAATCATGGCCAACGTGGTCTATTCCAAAGGAACGACATTTGAGGGGGAAATGTCGCACACATTGGCTTTTTGTTGGATTATTACGTCATTCAGAAATAAATGTGCAAAACATGACTAACATGCCAAGTTCGAGCCTTAGGTTTTTGCTAGAACAAAGTTTCTTATTATCCAAAAAGAACAGTTTGAATCCAAGGAAGCAAGTTGGATGAACCATATAAACCCGCCATATTTCTTAGTTGCAGTGCTCAGTTCTTAGGGATGCTCAAAAATATTACAGATGCTTTTGGAATAATTTAGATAGTTTTGTGGAGGTACTGATTCAGCTTATTCAGGAAGTGATAACTCTAATCATTGGCTCTGGTTACATTTTTTAATATGAAGTTATCTGCAAAGGAGAGAATAGTTGTTGGTTTTATATTCATGATCATGCAGAGATAACATGGTGTGATTAGGATTTCTAATGATATGGATCATCAGCTTAGTTTTCTCTCTTCAAAGCTGTGGTATATGTATGTTACGTTCAAGGACTAGAGTTTAGCATTTATCCAATATCTTGAGAGTTCAAATTGGGGTTTAGAAAAAGGAATGCCATCTCACCTGCCCATGAATGCTCATGCCCTGGCTTCGCCATTTAAATATTCTTCTTGGAGAGATGATATTGTACACAGTTCTGAAGGTGGTATAGGTGATGATGGCTGTGGGGCTCTCCTTCGTTGTTAAGAATTCTTAAAAATGTATTTTTCCTCTAATCTCACCCTTTTTTCCCTCTTACTCAATATTTGCTTTTCCCAATTTCCTTTATTGTCATCCAGCAAATATGGTTAGTCTAGTAGCATGGTTGTCTAATTTTTCTTTTCACCACTTTTTCACTTTAGTTTATTTATTATTATTTTTTTCACTTAAGTATCTCGAACTAATAGTGTAATGATGAAGTAGCATCACTGTTAAAATGCTCACTATTTCCGTTTAGTTTCAGTATTTTTGCACTAAGCATTGCTTCTTTGAAGTCCTTAACCTTCTGCCCTATCCTTATTTACCCCTCCATAACAAAATCTCTTCCCTTCCCTCCGCAAATAACATCTCATTTTTGTGGTTCCTGTTGACTCTCATCCTCCACCACACTTAATTCTTCTCTTGTCTTAGTTTGGAAAAGCTAAAATGAGACAAGAAGCAATGGTTGTTTTAGGTGTCATGTCTTCATGATGTCAATAATCTGTTAGAGAGCAGTTGACATGGCTTAGTGGTGGTAGCGGCATTGGATCAGATTTTAGAGTGTTCCTTTTTCCAAATATAAGTGCAATAATGTGTCTCATGCAAAAACACACGTGGATCATGAATCAATTGATCAGAAATCCCATTATAATGGACAACAATAGATGCTTTGGACAGGCTTCCACTATCAGATTCAGTGACCTTAGTGCCCATACCTGAAGGGAAGGAAATGGAAACAAAGGTTGAAACCTCAGGGAAACACAAGATCAAATTCTTGAAAGACACATCTTAGACAAGAGAGAGCAATCCTTGAACGCTTAGACTCAATGTATCTCACTTGCAATATAGAAATTCATAACACATGGGATAAGATCAGTTAGACCATCATCACTTCAGGGAAGAAAGCCATTCCTTCATGGGGGTAGGCCTTTTCATTTAGTTGTAAAGTTTAAAAGGAAGAAGAAGAAGAAGAAGATGAAGAAGAGGAGGAAGAAAGTTCCTTGATGAATTAGAGGAGTCTAGAATAAAAGAAAGAGAAACAAAAAAGGATAAGAAAGTCATGCACATAGTAACTTCTCTTCTTAAATACAATGCTAAGATGTAGTATTCAAAAATACTTAACAAAAAGTATGGTAAGGACTAATTTGAACAAGGTGAAGGTGAAGGTACTTTGGTGCTACAAAGACTTTTTTATTTTAGTGATTTATGTAGCATTCTCATGCCCTGCCATTATGTATGAGGTGCATTCCATTGTTGCATAGGAAGATATAAATGTGTAGGATCCAAGGAAAAGACTTTCTTGGTCTGATGATGGTAGGTAATTGTAATCTAATTTCGGAGTTCTATTGCATTTTGAATCGGTTGTTATCAGAATCTTAAATTTCTCCTTCATAGTGGGTATGTTCAAAGGTGAAGTCGGCTAAAGTTCTCTTTTCAAAAACTTCTTCGGCAACTAACAAGAATCTCACACACAATTGAACATAGAAATTGGAGAGCACCTTTTTGATGGATATTACTAGACCATTGGCTCTGAATAATGTTGATGAAGACTTGTTATAAATACGTTTTCACACCATCTTTGAGGGTTCTAGTAAGTCGTCTATGGAATCTTCAATATGGGCAACAATGTTTGATCCAAGTCTTTGAATTGCTTGTCATTTTTGTCATCTTTGTATAATACTTTTCGTCTTCAAACTTAAATTTTTCTTTGATATGCATGTTACATCACTTTGGTATAGCATCATGCTCTTTTATACATGGGTGTAACTCTAGATTTATTTTTCCTTTAATAAATAATTTAACTATTCAACAGGTTAGTATTGGCACATTTATGATTGTTGAAGACTTCAATTTAGTGATTTACACAGGCCTCTTATCAAGAATTTGATATGAGAAGACCATTCATTTTTCTTTGTTATTTGTGCTACTAAGACTGATTAAAACTCTAAATGCATAGAATTATGCTTCTAGAAGTTAGACTGTTGATTTTATGAGTTTGACATATTTATTTTGTTATTAGTTGAGATTGAGTTGACTTAGCCAAAGGAAAGTTGATTTCTCAAGAGTGATTTTTTTAATATGTTATGGGTGCATGCATAATGTTTTAATGGCTTCGCTTTATTTCTAAAATGTCTTTGAAAAACCTAAGAGGGGGGGGAAGGGGTGAATTAGGTTTTTATTTGATTTTTCAACCTAATTCAATAAAACACATTTTTTACAACAAATATCAAGCACTTGGTGTGCCAGTTGTGTGAAAAATAGTATGTTCAAATAAAATGTAGAAATTAGAGCAATGAACATAATGATTTATAGTGATTCGGTTTATTCAATAAAACTTAATTCACTATCGTGAGTTTCTTGCTCAAGGATTTATTAAATCCCTTCACTAGTCAAATAAATGAAATTATAAAAGAGACTTACCAATTCAATTTAGAATTTTACAAATAAACTCTCAACCAATTAAGACTGAGTCAACCCTTGAGTTTTACCACACAACCTTGATTATACAATAATCTCATTACTCTCCTTAGTGAAGTCTTCACAATACAATTTAATTTAAGGTTCACCCAAAGGTTTTACAAACAAACCTTGAATACAAAACAATCTACACAGGACTTAACTTAATAGGGTTTTATGCTATTTGCAACTTTGATACAATTACAATCAATGATAAGAGATAGAGATTTTGATAGATATCAACTTAATGTGAAGATATATCAATTTGAAACACAATAACTCTTTGAGAAATGACTTGTCAAGATTAGGAGGGTTCATTCGGTTTAATGGTTTGGTTTTAAAATTATGGTTTGGTTTTTCGATTTTCGGTTTCATCTCTAGACAAATCAAACCAAACCATATTAATCCTAAAACCAAATAACCAAAGGATCAAAATATTTCGATTTAATTTAAACCAAATTTCTTCATTTTATAAATTACTAATATAATGTTTGATAGTAAATCATTTGAAACAATTCATGACTACAAAAAAAACAAAAAGTTCTTATAATAAAAATACATAAAAAATTAAAAGTCTTATGAAAAATTGAAGTTAAAGTATTCAGTATAATATTCATAACATTTTAGTAAAAAGAAGACTTGTCATTTGATGAATTTCAAAACTTCTTCATCAAAGATATCTGTTAAGAAAAAAAAGATAAAATTAGAACTTGAATTGTATTAAGAATCTAATTTTTCCAATAATTAAACTATAGTTGTTGAATTGCAGTGTTAGAGTTTTGAGTTTTGACATTTTTTTCATTAATATCTCAACCTAATAATAATAATAATAATAATAATAATAATAATAATATATTATGTTAAATTCGGATTTTCGGTTATCCAAAATTTCTAAAATTGAAACTAAACACCAAATCATACTTTTGAAAAATTTTGAATATCCAAACCAAATAAATCGAAAAATTAAAAAACCAAATCAATTTAAAATTACATATTAGTTCGGATTGGTTTTTCGGATCGATTCGGTTTTTGAACACCCCTAGTCAAGATTGCTCAATATTTACCTTTGAATATAAAAATCATTCTTAATGATTTTGACAAGATTAATGTTTAGAAAAGATTTTGGAATGTTTCTAGGAATGTTTAGAAAAGATTTTAGAAAAGATTGTTCTTTGAAAAGAATTACAAAGATTTTGGTATTTATATATTTGTTTCCAACGGTAAATAATAAAGTTGTTAGAAATCCATTAATAATTTGTGGTCGACTGGTACATCGTCTGCAACATCATCTACAAGCTTATTGGCCAACATTTGTATGATGGTTTTCATCTTGTAGTCGACCTAAAACTGACTTGCGGTCGACCGAATGGTCATCCACAAATTTAACAGATGAACAAATTTGACAACGCATGTATCTATAAGATAAACCAACTTGTGAATGATACCTAAACTACTTTAGGTCGATCGAAACATGTTCATTTGTCCATTCACAGTACTCTAACACACAAATGATGATTTAAATAAACCATATAAGTTATGGTATCGATCTAATAAGAATTTATGAAACATTTAAGTTTTGAATCACGATGGATAGTTTTCGAAATACCAAAACATATTTTTAACATATTAAAAATATTTTGAAATAACGTTTTAAGTTCATAGAATAACCTTTAAAGACCATTACTTAATTAGAGGTAAAACTAGATATATCAAAATATATTAAACTCTAAAATTATACATTTAGTTCTTATCTAATCCAACAACTGCTTGTCTTCAAATCTTGACAGTCTTGACTTGTATACTTCCTTGAAAATTTAAAATCTTATCCTTGCATGGATTAAATCATGAATAAAAAAACTCTATCATTTGTATAATTAAGATATTATTACTCATCAATGTTTGTCATTAATTAAAATTAAAACATTAAAAGCATTAGGTCTTTTAGCCTTAATCATCGATACATCCCCATGGTGTTGCATTGATCTCGAATTATTTTCTCAGAATGAATATTTTGAAAAACAAAGAAGCCTGGTCCGATTGGTTAGACTTGGACTGATGGCCTGTCTGGTCCAGTTGGGACTTAATATAAGATAATGTAAAAAATGGTGAAACTGGGAAAACAACTCTTAACCATTAGAGATTGCATCGTTAATTACTAGTAATAATGGCTATAATAATAATATTCATAAGAATTATAATGATTATTTTATTTTTTAATGTTTATTTTATAGTATATATGTTTTAATATTTTGACTTTATCTTGAAATGTCATTTAATAGATTATGCATTTTCTTCATTGTTATTATTTGGAAATTGAGCCTTTTATGAGTTTTGAAATTTCAACTTTGTCTTGGAGTCTTTGTTTAATGTGATTTATTGGGGATTAGATAGGTAACTTTGAAGAAATATTGTAAAAATGGTATAACAATTTTTCCCCCTTCAATTCTTTGTTTTAGATCTTTTATATATTATGCATTAGTAATAGTTTATGACCACGAGGCTTGTTTTCTCTAAGTAGGTTTTGAAAACATGGTCAGAATAAAAGATGGATTCCTTTTCTTTTTTTTTTCTTTTCATTTTAAAATAATGACATGTTGATTCTTATATTACTCATTCATATGGATGATGGGTGAGAGAAGGTGATAGAAAAGTTTGTTGGTTATACACAAGGTTCTAGACATTTTTTAACTGTACATATTGGATTGAGATTGCAGCATATTGGTGGCTTAGTTGGCTAGAAGCATCCCTTTGTGGCTAATAGGTCCTAGGTTCGTCCAACATCTCTTTCCCTTGATGTATTGGACTGAATTAAAGAGAGTAAAATAGATATTTTATCCCTTTTTTTTCTTGAATTTTTTTTCTTATCTACTAATTTAGCATTTTCATTTGCAGTCATGATTAATTAACGTTCCAAAAAGACATCCTTTAAGTTACTATTTCCATCTAGCGCTTGTGTATGCAAAATTATAAAATTGTCACAGTAAAGTTCATTGCATCTGATATCATAGCTCTAGTTTTAGTTTTAACTTTTATCCCTTTCTTGTATTCATCACCTCTTTAATGAAGTATCTGGCTATCCTTTCCTCTTGTTTCTTGCTTATTGTTGTTGACTGGATATGTGTATGCAGAGGAATAGACTATGCTGTGGCAAACCAGGAGATTCCTACTAGAGCCCGAGAGTTGCCTTTGCTGTTGAAACAGGTAATTTTTTTTACTGATTAAACAGTTGCAAAGTCTTGGATTTCTTTTGTTTCTTCCCTTCCTCTAAAAACCTACCTATGTGATATCAGATTTGAATGCCTGACTATCTATTATGGCTAATATTCTACTTTTTTCAGAAGCATTAATTTCCGCCTACTCTCAGTGTTGCTCCCTTGATACTAAAATTGCATTAAAAAAGTTTTTCTCTCACTTGTTAACAAGCACAAGCTAATAGAAAATCCTTTTCTTTCTCTCTAAATAATGTTTCTGTTCACAAAGGAAGACGATGCAGAAAATTTGGACGCAATTATATGTACTTTGGTAATTATGCACGTTCAACCCTTCAAGCTTTTGTATATGTTGCTGTTGATTTTACACATTGTTCAAGATTGGAGGAGTGTTAAAATCCATTTGGCACTAGTTTGTTTCCAACATGTATTAAACTTCAACATGTCTCCTTGTATCATGGCCATCTTATATTTTCATTGGTCAAGTATTTGGATGTATTATGACAAATGGGGATTACAGGCTTAGGAGAGTTCAATTGCCATTACATGTTGAGACATACTAGAGTTGGCTTTCCATTGTTCTTAAATAGGTATATATAAATCTTACCAAACATTTCCAAGGAATCAAATGCACACCATTATGTTCAATTAATTTTCTTTTTCCATAAAGAGCTTTCAGTGATTTCCTTCATAAAACGTCTAATGTTGGCGATAAAAAGATTTGAAGTAGACTTATTATAAGTTGCTTTGGTCAGTCTTAATTACACATGGGCACCTTATCAAATTAGACAATGAGGGCCAAGACAATGCTTTGAGTTTTAATTCCTGGATCAGGGAAATACGGTTGCTTTGTTGTGAACCTTGCTTCTGTGATACATTTATCTAACAATTAGCACATGATATTTGGCTATGCTTACTGCCCCAAGGTACAACTTGTGTAGGAGGTATATAAATAGTAAACTATGTCCTTGCTATGCATTTTGGTCTTGCATGTTCCTTGTCATGTGTTACTCTGGTGGAATTTTATTCTCTTGGAGCGTGATGCGCATTTTCCATGTGCAATTATGAGGATATTTGTGATTTAAGATCCTATGTTGAGTGGCTGCTATTTTCCAGTTGACTTCAGACTTTTACTCAGTTATATGCATTAATCCAACAAAAAAATAATGGTTAGCATCCTGATTTTGGCCACTAGTCTTTTCATTGTTACTTGATATACAGGTATGTCAAAGAAGAAATGATCCCCGACAGCTAGCAGCCATCATGGTTCTCATGATGTCCATTAAGGTAATTCTTGGACCCCCCGACCATTATTATTCTCCATAGGAAGTGTCATTGGCATAGTGTAAAGCACCAAAAAAAAAAAAAACAAAAAAAAAAAAAAAAGCCTGAGATGCTTTTTGTGAATCACCTTCATTTCAAGTATGATTTTCCTTGAAGGAATTGAATATCGAGTTAAATGTATTTGTCTTCAGTTATTTACTTGTATTTATTATTATTGGTAAAATTGTTGAGATGTAAGGTAAGAGTCTAATCCTAGAAAGATTAATGGACTTCTCCTTGAGCTGGTCTTCGTTTTCTTCAGCATTTTGTATGAGCACTTGAAGCTGTTCATGTACAAAAAACTTTTTTCATCTGGCATTAACTAGAATCCATGTACATCTAAAGCACCTTTTACTAGGATCAATGCAGTTGTATGTAAATCCAGAGCAATAGCATGATGAACCAAAAAATCTCCAGGACCTATTGATTAGAATAATGAATTGCTATTTTCCTTAACAGCATTTAACCAACTGGGGAACCAGATGCTTCAACCCAGAAATCAGTTTCTTATCCTTGGATAGTGTAAAAACTTCAATATAGATACTGTTATCTCCATAAGTTGACACATAGTGCGTTAAAATGTTAGCAACCAGGAAAAAAAATTTCACTGTCATGGAGAGATAAATTTGGTAAGCGAAGGTCTCATGTTGCTGATACATCTACACTCAATTATTCTTTACATTATGATTCAACCAAGACGAACCTGAATTGCTTTGGAAAATTGCATCAGAAGTGCCATTTTGCCATTTCTTAAAACCTTGATGCTATATTGTGCTTGGCGCAACTGTTTGTTTTCATTTTGTTTGGAGTTTGAAAATAATCAGCAACTGTTTTTAGTTGGTGTCGTTAAATCACCACCTAATCTAAAAGCTTAAACCCTTTGAGAGGATTACGCTTTAAAAATTTAACATGAGCACTGCAATTTATAAATTTAACACTCCCTCATGTATAGACAAAACGTCATTTCATTAACAGTCTCGATATGTGTATACTCCACACTTTTATAAAAATAAAATGGGTGGCAGCAGGATTAGTACACAAGACCTCCCACCCTAATATCATGTTAAATTATTGTTGCATCTAAATACTTAAACTGTTACACAGGACCGCAGTTTATTGACTGAACAAGTTATCATGGCCCAGAGTTTTGACGAAATTTAATATTTTGATCATTAAATGTTAGCCTGTCCAATCAAAGTTCCGTTCCTTCCCTGCTTCCCTCCCAACCCCAAATTCCCAAGTGAGTAATTCTCATCTTTTAGATGATGATAAAATAAAACAAAGAATATACATATTTTTCTGCTGAGTTTTCTATGATTTTCTTTAATTATCTATTTTTTCTTTGGATTTTTTGTTTACATTGAAAGATATATTCTATACTAAGGAGTTCTATGAATGCTCTAAAATAATGAAAATTGAACTTTCACCGCTTTTCTACATCTTTACTAACCTAGCGCTTTATGTGGTAGAATGCCTGTCAAAGCAAGTGGTTTTCAGATAGAGATTCTGAAGAGCTGTGTAGTCTTGCTAATCAGGTTATTTCACTGTTTCCTTCATAGTTCTCTTTCCTTTATAAATTGTGAAAGGTACACGGTGCTAACTTTCCAATTCTATCCACGTCTTAAGATTGGAAGTCGCTTCTGCTCCTCAATGGATTTTAGTAATGAACCAAGCAGCTCCCAGACCACTATATCAACAATCATGACCAGGTGGGAAGTTTATTTTCGGCCAAAAATTTACTGAATGTTGATTCAAGTCTATCTTCCTAACTTATGCAAAGTGACCTTAGTACTTATTTTATGGGACTGGCTGGATGACATTTAAAGTTTTTTGAAGGAAAGAAGTTGCAGTGTATAGTGAACTGATGGAGTTACTGCTAGGGAGGTTGAACAGAATGATTTTCTCCATGGACCGACCCTGACCTATTTGTGTTTCAGTTTGGCCTTATTTTTCTGGCAATTTATTCCCCTTTGGATGAGACAACTGGGTGCAGACAGTTGTAGTCTAAGATGCAACATTAAAGAGATTTTAAATGAGATATTTTTCACATTAGACAATGCATGCAGATATAATTGGACAACTTTTTGAAGTAAAATTTTTTCACTTTTCTCGATTTGAATTTTTTCCTCAAAATCCCTCCCAAAATTCATATTAAAATGCCCAACACATGGGTCCCCCACACAAATTAAAGATACCTTTTCAAACTTTTTACTTAAATTTTCACATAAATTTTGAATTTATTAATTATATTTGATCTATCTTATTAATTTAACTAATGGGCGGGACCCAATTTCCATCAAATCACAAATTCACCATAAAAAACTAATATTGTTATCTAAATATATTCTCTTAGCTCATTCTCAAAAGCGAAAAGAATTTTTCACTTTGAGAGCTTATCCAAATCTACGATGTCAAGATTTATCGTGTTTGCATCGGATATTATATCTGATTACAAAGAGAACTTGAGTATTCTGGAGTTCTGGGTGCTCCAGAGTAATGATGGGCTCTTTTATGTTTACTTGGGGGGGGGGGGAGATTTTGCGTATGATGGCATTTGGCTATTGTTCCAAGATATCCATTTTTTTTTTGTTATAACATTTTCTCTATTCGAGGTATATTTGTATGCCATGTGCATGCTGAACATCATTACTGCTTTCTACTACTAATAGAATTGGACAGTTGACTAGTGTTGTTGATTGGAATGTGAAGTTCTATTCCAACTCAAGCATGAGGTTAAGGATGACCATAGATTTCTTTCTAAATATTTTCCTGGACTGTTTCTTACACTATACAACAGATCCTGGCCATATGCATGAGTTATTAAGCTGCTACTCTCAGCACTTTATGGTTAAAATTCTTTCTAACTTCCTTTTAGATGAACATCTAGTTATTAAGTACCTTGCTCATCATGTGAGTAAAGGAAAATCTAGAAAATTGCCTGCATGAGGTAATTTTTTCTGTTCCAATTGGAAATGTGTCATTCAAATATGTTGACTGGATATTCACAATTGGCAACTTTTATCTTTAATTTCCATATCTCTTTTCAGTGTTAATCTCTGAACTTTGTCCTAGTTGTGTATAATGCTTTGGTTTGCAGGGTTAGATTTTTGTTGTTATGTACATATGTATAGCGATCTGATTCTGGTTGCTTCTAGCACACAAAAATCATTGTCACACTATGATGAAGAACTACTATCATGTTTGTTCATGTTGATTGGGACATTTAATTCATAGAACAAATTACATGACCTTAGTTTGCTTTCTGTGGTTTACTTGGAAAATATCTGTTTAGTTAGAAGTGTGTTGAAATGTTGCAGTTGATTGCTTTAGTGTTAAAATTGTAGTGTAATAATTGCTTTTGTCCTGCTGTAGATTTTATCCAAGGTTGAAAATGGGTCAGATACTCGTGTCTCTTGACGTCAAGGTGACAATATTATTCCTTTTTTCTTCAGCCAATTCTCACTGCCAATCCATTTAGTAGGATGAAAATTTTCTCAAGTTTAGAGAAATGTTGTTAACGATTTATTTATATTCTTTCTTGTAGCCTGGATTTGGTGCTTATGTTAGGGACTTCCAGATATCGAAAGAAATATCTCCTGGTGCAAAAGTTGTAAGCCTCTTCTCTTATGACTTGGATATGATGTATAATATGACTGTTAAATTTGGACATGTTCTTCTTTCTTTGGTTACTTTTAACATCCATAGGACCATAGGTAACTTCTAATCCAACTTCTAGCTTGATGTCACTGAAGTCCATAAGAAATTTCTTATAGAAGTAATGTTGGAAAGCAAAGTTTCTCTTTGGAAGATGCAAACTGGCTTCCACTTCCATATCATTTTCTACAAAGGGGAATTTGGAGAAGTACATGTTTTTTCCCCTTTCCTTTTGTTTCGCTGAATTCTGAATATTGTCAAGGTAAACATCTGAGGTGGTGACTTGTTTGGAGAGAGGTATGAGCCTAAGGAATGAAAATTGAGTTTATTTAGAATTTTATGCCAGACCTTATGAATATGGATTTCATGCATATTAAGGGATTAATTTTTCTATTTTTTCTTGGTACTCATAATCGTTGTTATCTTCTCATAGATTATGTTCATTATTGTATGCTTATATGTACATTCTACGGATACATCAGATGTTAAATCCTTGATTATCTTTGAAGGAAATGTTGGTGATCCAATTGTAATATTTACCTATCCTGCAGAGGCTACTTGTTGCTCAGACTGATAATATTGAGACATCTTCGTGTCTCATAAGCCCCCAAGATGTCAAGTAAGATTGCTTCATCCCTTTGTTTTAGGATGTTATTCTCAAATACTTTTCAGTTAATAGTGTTAGAAAAGGTTGTCTGACACCAATTGCTGTGTATTACTTTGTAGCTTTCTGTTGAATGGTAAGGGAGTGGATAAAAGAACTAATGTATTCATGGTATGCATCCATGACTCTTTTGAGTTCTTATTCTACATCTCTATCTAATTGTTTTTGGGACAATTTTCAACAAGTTAACCGAAATTCTGTTTGTTCCCTTAGGAAACTGGTCCTCAGACACCAACTTCTGTAACTCACTTCCTTAAGTATGGATCGAATCTTCTCCAAGCTGTAGGCCAGTTCAATGGTACGTTTGAATATTGTCTTTAGGGGCTGATGTCCGTTGTCTTGTTGCTTGTAACATAGGATGCATTATTCTGTTTTTTAATCACTGCATAGGGAACTATGTAATGGTTGTTGCTGTGATGTCTGAGTTGCCAACTTTGGAAAATTCAATTCTTCAGGACTATGTGCAGCCTGCTGCTACTATTGTTGACCCAGGTATGCCCCATCAACGACTTATATGAAGGGATGTAGAGTGGCCGTTTACTCTATTTTTATTTTATTTATTTATTTATTCATAAATACCTATATTATTGTATACATTATGTGCTAACTTTCGAATGTTTTCTTATTTCCCCTTCAATCTCCATTTAGATTCTGAGATCATTGAGGGCCCATCAAGAATATCACTCAATTGTCCAATAAGGTATGAGATTTGGTTGGTTGCCTGTAAAACCTTCTTTTTCTGAATGAGTGCCTATTGATGTTTTGAATTCTTTGTATTCCTAGCTTCTTGTTGTTGATATATTTATACACTCACACAGATATATAATTTTTCTCCTATTTCATCTCTTTTCTAATCTCCAGTTCTTGGGGATGTAGCATTGATGCAAGTAATTTTTGCTACACTGGAATTATTTTCTGACCTGTAAACTACAAACAGTAATTGATAAAAAATTTCAGTGTATAACCTGGCTGATAAATTATTTCAGTTCTGTTTGAGCTGAAGTATAGGTTAAGTTCTTGGATTTTCTGAGGTATAAATTCAAATTACAATTAATGGTGAAATATTTTACCTGCTCAATACAAACAAAATTCTATTTTCCGTAATGAACCTTTATCCAGATTGCTGTTCAGGTTCTAGCACTTATTGTTGGTTTGCTAGTCATAAGTCATGACATTGTAAAGATTTGACTTATCAAGTGCAGCATTGTTATATTCCATTCCAAAGGTGAAAATGGTGGAACTGTAGCAAACATGTATCTTACTCTGTTTTCTTTCTCTGATCACTGTATCATGATTTCATTCTCTTGACAGCTTCAAGCGTATCAAAACCCCTGTTAAAGGACACTCTTGCAAACATCTCCAGGTCAGTCCCCTTAGCTGCATGTCTATCTCAAGATTCATGAAACAGCACCTTGGTTGCATCTTGTCATATTGCCCATTTCTGCTACGGGTTTGAATTAGTTTCCCCTGGGAATTCCTATTATGGAGGACCATGATAGAAAATGGCTACTGAAACCATGTTTGCAGTCTTTCTTGCATTTGGCTTGTGCTCTCCATGAGTTAATCCTCTTCATAGTTCCGCCAAGTGTGAATTTGGTGATTATCTACTTCCCTACTGGCTCTGATAATTTGGTAAAAACAGTATGCTGTAAAACACAAAATCTGGACCACATTATTTTCTTTTACTGATTTGTTTAAAACATTCTTATAATAAAAAAAAAGTATACATTATGCAAATTAGGTGGCATGGACCTTGTATAACTTTTATACAAGCCTAATGCAGTAAGGCCTTGACAAATTCTCACAAAGCACCATGAAAATACAGTTGCAAACATATCAAATGACTGATTTAGGCATATTCTAAATCTTTCCTTCTCTTTTGAGTTCTTTGTGATACTGTGTATCCTTCTCCTTGTAGTGTTTTGATTGTGACAACTATATTGACATAAATACAAAGAGGCCATCCTGGCGCTGTCCGCATTGCAATCATCATGTCTGCTTCTCTGACATCCGCGTTGATCAAAATATGGTTAAGGCAAGTTGCTTCTTTTCATCTTCTACACAGTTTGAACTCCCTTGGTTTTACACAACATTGTATTCTTTCCAGGTATTAAAAGATGTTGGAAAGAATGTCAATGATGTAATCATCTCATCAGATGGATCCTGGAAGGCTATCATGGAAAGTGATGATCATACTGAAAAGCAACAAGATAAATACTCTCTTATGGAAAAGGATGAGCCTGAAGAGCCTGATTCTGCAATCTTCTCAAATACTCCTCCGGTTGTTCTGGATCTCACTGAGACTGATGATGTTCCTATAGTTGAAGCTGAAGATAGAAAAGTTTTCCCCAATAATTCTCAAGCTCAACATATTGCTGATAACGGGACATCCAGTCTCCTGACTACAAATGAGGTCAATCAGAATCTTTCTACTCAAACCGAGGATAACTTTTGGACAGGAATTTATTTATCTACCTTCGGATCAGTTAGTCTCATGTCAGACGAGCTGCATGGTGGTATTCCTGAGTACTCACCTACTAATGCATTGGTATCTCCGGTGTTAGGTGATGCCAATTCTCCTACTCCTGATCATGAAGCTGGGGCTTTTCATGGGAATGATCTTGTTGCAATATCTGGACCACGGAATGAAATATCTTCTCAAAGTGCTCTGCAGTTGCAACCGCACCAGTTAGGAAATTCATCAAACAGCAATGAATATGGTAGGTCTCTGTCAACAGCCCGATATGTGAGCAGAGCACCTGTTGCTGTTCAAGCCCTGCCAGCCCAGGCCCCTACTACTGTTCCTCAAAGACCAAGACTTAGCCCAGCTGACTTGATGCCTCCAGCTGCTGCGCAGACCTCAGCTGCCTCATTCTCAAGGAACATGGAAAGACAGCAGCAGTTCACTAGGATCTCATGATTCCTTTCAAGCATCACAGATGGCCTCGCCTTCGGTGCAGCAAAACTTGTATCCTCAGGTAGTTTTACTTCATGCAATTCTTATTTCTTGATCATGCAAACTTGTATTCTCAGATAGAGTGCTTGCTTGATATTGCATGATTCCTTTGGTTAGATCTTATGCTATATATGGTAACCTCTATTGATTGTGGAACTGGGAGCTGCAGGATCGTCAATTCTCATCAGTGATGGCTCAGCAAATCCCTGGCCAGCAGGCTTCAAATCATGGGCGTGTTTCTTATCCTTCTCAGCAAAGGTTGAACATCAGATTGCCAAATACAATGAATCAGTCTCCAGGTATCTCATGCCCACAGACATCAAACCTCAGGATGCCAAATACAGTGAATCTATCCGCAGGTGATTTCCGGTCAGCAGTTCAGTCATTGACGTCTCAAGTTCAGCATGGAAGTTCACAAAGTCTGCCTGTAGGTCGTGTGAATGGTCAACATGCTGCATTTGCTGCACAACGACCTGCTCAGGTACCAAGAGCTTCCAGAATACCATCTTTTTCAGGGAACACTGAGGGGAGTAGAGCACATCCAGTGGGAGATCAGAGGGGAGGTACTGTAAGCATGACACAATCCGCTACAAGATTAAATGCTTCTGGGAATGCACCAACAGATCAGGATTGGCGTCCCTCTGGTCGGATGCGTGGTAGTTTAACAGGGCGAGCTTATGATGCTCTAAGTCAATACATCATTCAGCCAACACAGCCGACACAAACTACCAGAGCACCATCAACTCCAATTCCACCTGATGCCTCATCTCAATTGCAGTTATTGTTGGCTAATAGGGCTGCTCTTCAGGCAGCTGGTAATCCTACTGCATTATCTAGCATGTCTGGTGGTTCTGGAGTTCTTCCTCCGAGGCCTTCAGATATGAACTGACGGTAGACACAGTGTTCCAAGGCTTTGTATAGCTTGTCCAGTTTTGTATTTTGCAGTGACTTGTGCAGATACCTCCAAGTTCATACATGGTACAGACTAGAGATAGATAAAGCTTAGGACCATGGAAATTTCTGCTTTTGGTTTTCAGTACAGTTGTTCTATCTTTTGGTTTTATTTTTTACGTAGGGGCATGGTTGAAGAACAGTAGTTCCATATAGGCATCATGGATAAAGCTCCTTTTATTTAATTACACATATTTTATAACATAATTTCTTATTTGCATATGCTAACACGCTTTCTATTCGTAATTCTTTTTTTTATTCAAAATATCTCTTATTCGTAGTTCTACTTTACATTATGTACTCTGTAAATGTTTTATCTGCTAATGATGATCAATGGTTCCTAATTCCTGAGTAATTTTACTATTCCATAACTGGCAATGACGCTGTATATACCTATCCATTGATAATGAATACTTCTAATTAGCTGAATTATCAACTTGTTATTTGAATGTTTATTGGTAAATTATAATAATATGTGTATCTTTTTTTAAAAAATAAAAATAACAGAGGATGCTTTAAAATGAAATGTAGTTCATAGATTATTGTAAACAGTAGAACATTATAGGATAATGACTTTAATTCCATCTCATTAAAGAACTAAATATATCTGAAATTCGCCCAAAATTAAATTAAACGTTTAAAAGTAAAATTCAAAATAATTTTAACCACGAAAATTGATAATACATCAAAATTCCAAATTCCAAATTCCAAATTTAGTTGTGAGCTTTATGTGTCAATAATAATAATAATATATAAATTGTTTTCATTTTTTGTACATGCAGTAAATATGCTTAAAGGTGAGTATAATATATTAAAATGAGGTCAAATTTAATTTTTAATTTAATGTCTACAATTTTCACTTTTTAAGAGAGAGAATATAAAATAGATAGTATAATTGAAAAAATATAATTATAATAGTAAAATGATTTATATTTTATCATAAAATTTAGATAAATAAGGTGCTCCAGAATTGAAGAAATTTTCAATTTCATACTGTATTTGCCGTAATTACTGCCTCAGCAACAACCCAATTGGGATTCGAATTTCCGAAGCAGCAGGGAAGTCAAGTGGCATTGGAGGCAAGGGCTTTAAACTGGAAAAAAAGAAGAAAAGAAACCGTTTAATTAGGATTGGAAATACACTGAAGATTGAATTGAATATTGCTGTCACCGGGAAACGTGATCTTAACCGGCCCTGGAGTTCACCAGACCGGTTAAATCGATGAAGTGTAGATCTGTAGCCTGTATATGGTCAGACTCTCCGCCGGTTCATGAAGTAACCGCTACCACCGTGCTCAACCATCCTGCCACCCTCTATACAGGTGGGTCCGATGGCTCCATCATCTGGTGGAATCTCCCTACCTCCACAGAAACCAGCCAGGTGACATATGCTCTTGTATTTTTACTTCTTGAAAGTTTGGAGATGTCAAGGAATTGATTTCTTTATTATTTTGGGTACTGAGATGTAATAGCATATCAACGTTTTTCTTGTGCTCTCGGCAGCTTCAGAGTTCAACTTTGGAACTATTTCCTTATGTAATGCTTTGGAAACGTTGAATTAGTGGAAGTTTTTTCATGGGTTTTGTGGAGTTACCTGAACTTGTTTGCATAGGATATGTGTACCACTGCCAATTGAATATATATATATATATATATATTGAAAACCTGTGAACTAGAAAGTTTCAAGCTTCATTGCTTAATTTATGTTGTGGAGAATCATGATTTGTGGTGATGGTCCTAACTTTGGCAGGAAGTGAAACCAATTGCAATGTTATGCGGCCATGCTGCTTCTATAGCTGATTTAGGGATATGTTTTCCCACCGCAGTTTCAGGAGATGGGAAATTAAATGACACTACTGATTTTTCGTTGAGCTGGAATTCGCATAATTGTGGTGCATTATTCAGCGCTTGCAAGGATGGGGTGCTGTGTGTGTGGAGTAGGACAAGCGGGCATTGCAGACGCAGGAGGAAATTGCCTCCTTGGGTTGGTCGTCCTTCCATGGCTCGAACATTGCCTGAAAATCAAAGATATGTATGTATTGCATGTACTTACACTGATCATCAATCTGTTGATGGAGAGGATGAAGCTTTGGCAGATGGAGAATCTGATTATGCTAAACCTTCCAAATGCACAATTGTAGTAGTTGACTCATATACTCTTACTACAGTGCAAACAGTTTTTCATGGAAATTTATCTATCGGACCTTTAAAATCCATGTCCGTAATTTTGTCCAGTAAACATACTGAGAAACAGTCAATTATGCTTATTGATTCATTTGGTAAATTTCAACTTTTGCCAATCTTAAAAGATTCTCATCCAGATGGGGAAGATGCATCCATGCGAAAAAGTTCCTCTCATTTGGAGATGGACAATTGCTTGGATGCAGCAGAATATAGGGGGCTCTTGGTCGCGTGTGCAAGTTGTGGGAAGGTATTAGTCCTTGTATATGCAACATACTGCATGTTTATGCTGGTGGATGATGGCTCTAAAATTGGAGAAATTTCTTTCTTGGATGATCAACTTTGTGTTAAAGGCGAATCATACATAATTGGTGCCATGTTTTTGGGAGATGATGATAGTGGCTCAATGCAGGATTCTGGGGAATTTGGTGATGTATTTTTGGAGAAATTGGTGGTGTGGAACAATAGAGGTTCAGCTGCTGCATACAGGATATTGTATTCAAGCAATATGTTCAAGTTTGATCCTCTCTTCACAATTCCTGCTGTTCCGCATCCTCCTGATGTGAAATTATCCATTTCTTTTGTTCAAGCAAATAACTACCTTCTTTCCATTGAGTCAATTGGCTTTCATTTTGAGAAAGCTTTGCTTTGGAAACCTCACATAACAGTTTGGTTACCACCACTGCAACCTAATGATAAATGGAAGTTATACGAAGAGTGCAAACGCTTCGGTGAAGGTGGACTTTTTGATGATTGGATTCTGAACTCTGCTTCTAGAGGGGAAGATTTCACAAATGGGATTTCCTCAAGAGCAATTAGCCAGGAGGGTGAGACTTCCTGTTCAAACAATTTGGAAAATATATCTGCAAGTAATACTAGATATCCACTTAATGAGACCAAAAAATTGGTTTCTTCTTCAATGGTAATTTCTGAAAATTGCTATGCACCATTTGCCCTTGTTTATGGATTCTTTGATGGAAACATAGAAGTTGTGCGGTTGGGTATGTTCTTTGAGGGATTTGGTTATCATAATGGAAGTCTGCTGCATGGGTCAAATTCTTCTGCACTGAGACAGTGTCTATCAGGACACACGGGCGCAGTACTATGTTTGGCTGCTCATAGGATAGTCCGTGCTTCCTCAAAGTGGAATTTCAATCATGTTTTAATATCTGGAAGCACGGACTGTACTGTTAGGATTTGGGACCTTGACTCTAACAGTCCTATTCTTGTGATGCACCAACATGTTGCTCCAGTACGGCAAATAATTCTTCCTCCACCTCAAACTGAGTATCCCTGGAGTGATTGCTTTCTCTCTGTTGCTGATGACTCATGTATTTCCCTTACTTCATTTGATACTTTGCAGGTAGAGAGATTGTTTCCTGGACACCCTTACTATCCTGAAAATGTTGTGTGGGATAGTGCCAGGGGTTACATGGCATGCCTCTGTCCTAACTATTCAGGAATATCAGATACTCATCATGTTTTATATATTTGGGATATAAAAACAGGTGCTCGTGAGCGGGTAATCCGTGGGGCTGCTGCTCATTCAATGTTCAATCATTTCTGTGCAGTCATCAAACAGAAAGAGTCCTCATTCAATGGACTAATGAGTGGAAATACTTCGGCCTCTTCTTTAATCCTCTCGATGACTGAAGAGACTAAGCATTCACAAATTCATTTAAAGTATCCTGCAAAGGGGGTTTCTTCATCAACTACTGTCCCTGTTCCATCAAACATGACTGAATCCAATAGATCACAGACATATGCTGGCAAGGGAACAACAACAGAATCAGTTCAATCTATAGGATCTATCTTTCAACACAACAAGCCTGCCATTGAAAGCTCCTGCCCATTTCCTGGAATTGCCACTTTGAGTTTTGATCTTAAGTCAATGATGTCTCTCTGTCAGGGACCTGAATTCTCTAAAACTGGCGGAGTTCAGAAAAGAAATATTCATCCAGATGTAACTGTAGTGGAGACACCTAAAGACAGTGATCAACAGAAGCGGGAAATTCATCTAAATGATCAGATGACAGAGTTTCCAAGTCCTCGCCATGTCATTGAGGATGGAAATTCCGATTTTAATGGGACCCCAACGGGTATGGCAGCAGATTATGAATCGGTTAGCTGGCTTGAAGAATGCTTGCTTCAATTTTGCTTGTCCTTTTTGCACTTGTGGGATGTTGACTATGAGCTTGACAAGTTGTTAGTAACTGAAATGAAACTAAAAAAACCAGAACTTTTAAATGTAGCTTCTGGTTTAATGGGTGACAGAGGGTCTCTGACAGTTACTTTTCCTGGCACACATGCAACACTGGAGGTGTGTTAACAGGCACCAAATTTGATTCATGGATTTAATTTTGACCCTTTAAATTGATCTTTTTTTTAATATAAGAAATTAATAAATGATGTTACAGCTTTGGAAATCCTCACCAGAGTACTGTGCAATGAGATCATTAACTATGGTATCTGTCGCTCAGCACATGATTGGTTTATCCAATTCCTATTCGGTGCCCAGCAGGTCTTACACCCTATTCATTACTTTTTCATTGTTGGAATTTTTTCTGGACATATTTTCTGCATCTAGGTGATAAATGATCTCCTACATCAGCATGTGAATTGATTTTAATTTGGGGATTCTTCTCTAGTATATGAAGTTGGCTATTCACACTAGAATGTGCTTGTTTGCTTTTGCTTCTTTTTTTTCTTCCCGGGGGGGGGGGGGGGGTATCCGTGCTGAGATCTTGAAAATAGGTGAAAATGTTACAGCAGCTGACATGCTTGTAAGTAGTCTTTTTCACAGTTGAATTTTGGTATGACTTTCAGATGCTTTTCTCATTGTTGAGTTTGGAGGCCTTGTGCATCTCTTCACCTTCCCTGCATTTGTTAATTTCTAATTTTCTATTCTTTTCAGTGCTTTGGCAGCATTTTATACTCGGAATTTTGCTGAGAAAATCCCGGATATAAAGCCCCCTTCACTCCCGGTAATGAATAATATGATGTATACAGCTTTTATCTTTGATGATTCTATTGCCTCATCTGTTTGTTAGTTCTTGTTTAAATTTTGTGAAACTTATAATAAAAGAGGTGATTGGGTTTAAAATCGGTAGAGGTCATAATGATGGAAATCATAAATGTATCATATTTTTCTTTTTATTAGAAAATGGAAAATGATTATGGATAAGAAAAGAAAAATTGGTCTCTATAGGAAGTTCATGATTGCTGGAAAACTAGCAAGAAAATTCAGAATAATTTGCCCATCGCCTAAGTTCACAGAGATGAGGAAAGGAATTTGAAGATTCTTCCATTTAGAGTGGAATTCTCCTTGTCTTTCATAGTTGGGGTTTTTGGAAAATTTATTTGAGGTTTAGACTTGTAATATCATTCCAGTTGCTTTTATCATTGTTGCTTCTGTCATGTCATGAGTTAAAATGAGTCCTGATTTTTTGTACTTTTCATTCATATATTCTGTCTCTGAAGGCCTTGTATCAGAAGTATTCTATTGGCGATTGTAGAGGATGATTTATTCTAGGGACATTAAGCCCAAGCTTTTGAGGATTCGTATTTCAATGAATTTTGGCTATCAGGGATGTCATCAAGGAATTTGTTTTATTGACATCACAGCAGTCTCATACTTGCATGTTTAGCAATTAGTATTTGTCTGTGCTCTCTTCTTGGATTGCTTGTACTTGACTATTTTATTTTATTTTTTTTAAAGCTCTTGGTAAGCTTTTGGCAAGATGAATTCGAACATGTAAAAATGGCTGCTCGATCTCTATTCCACTGTGCTGCGTCACGAGCTATTCCACGTCCATTATGTGGTCGAAAAGCAAATGGTCCGGAGAGGTTTCTTGGTATTTCTAATGGAATTGCAGAACGTGAACCTGAAAATCTGATAAACAGGAAAGTCTTGAAAAGTCTGAGTTTTAACAAGGAGCTGGAATCACAGCATGATTCACAAACTGAAGAATCTGAAATTCTCTCATGGTTAGAGTCATTTGATGTGCAAGACTGGATATCTTGTGTTGGAGGAACAACTCAAGATGCAATGACTTCTCATATAATTGTTGCTGCTGCATTGGCTGTTTGGTATCCTAGCCTAGTGAAACCAAGTCTAGCAATGCTGACTGTTCAGTCACTAATAAAGTTGGTAATGGCCATGAATGAAAAATACAGTTCTACTTCAGCAGAGATTCTAGCAGAAGGTATGGAGAGTACCTGGAGAGCATGCATTGATACTGAAATACCTCACCTGATCAAGGACATATTCTTCCAGATTGAGTGTGTTAGTGGTGCATCTGCTAAGTCTTCTGCACAGAATTCAGCTTCATCTCTTAACATTAAGGAGACTTTGGTTGGGATACTTCTTCCAAGTTTAGCAATGGCAGATATACAAGGATTTCTGAATGTGATAGAAAGCCAAATCTGGTCCACTGCATCTGATTCACCTGTTCATGTAATCTCCCTCATGACTCTCATCAGGGTTGTACGTGGTTCACCACGAAGCTTAGCCCAATACCTTGACAAGGTTTGTAGGAGGAATTCTTTATCAGGAGATCGGTAGATCTTGCTCCTGTTTGAATACTGTTATACATATGAAACGGCTGCTGATACAACATATCCTATATCCTCCCCCCTATAATGGCATTACCCAACATTTATTTCTTTTACAAAATAAATGTTATCTACATTAAATGTCAATCTTCTGTTCACTTATTTTTTCCAGTTGACAATTGTGTTTGTGAGTTATTGAAAGTAACTTCATAAAACCTAGCCTTTTTTCCTCTTGAAGCTGCTTGTGCCAACTGGGTTGCCTTTTCCTAATGTGTGGTTCTGATATCTGAGTTTTAATATTTCTAACATCTAGACAGATATGCAGGTGGTCACTTTCATCTTGCAGACCATGGATCCCAGCAATGTGGCCATGCGCAGAACTTGTGTTCAAAGTGCAATGGTAACATTGAAGGAATTAGTACATGTATTTCCTATGGTAGCTCTGAATGATAGTTCAAATCGATTGGCTGTTGGGGATGCAATCGCAGACATTAACAATGCCATCATTCGGGTATATGACATGCAAAGGTATCAATTGTTGTAAGTTCGTATGTTTCTGGAGAAATTTCTGCTTCTAATTCTAAAATACATTAAAAATGCATGGATCTGAAATTCAAATGCCAACTGAATCTTCAGAGCATGTGGTTGCTTAATATTTGACCTGAATATGCCAAGGATTGCCTTAAAATGAAAATTCCACCATTTCAGATGAAGTTCTGTAGGCATACAAATGAAATCATTCAATGAACTAGCTGCAATGGTGTGTATGCATCATACAAGGAACTGCACTGCCTGCAAATATTATAGGCACCTTAAATGTAGCTGAAGTGCAATCTATTTTCAATCAGCACATAGCTTTGGATTGGGGTTATACCTTTCTCTTGTTGGTGTCTTTGTTGCAGCGTGACTAAAATAAAGGTCTTAGATGCAAGTGGACCTCCAGGATTTCCAAGTTTGCTTAGAGCAGCTTCAGAAATGGGAGCTACAACTGCAATTTCAGCTCTAAGCTTTTCACCGGATGGAGAGGTACCTTTATCAGTCCATTCACCTCATTGGCTGATTTCTCAAGTCTCCTCTTACTAGAAAAGTGTCAGTTGATCAGTTCTTGTTTGAATTGCTTCTTTCTGGCACGACTGTTTTGGTGAATGTCAATGATGTGTACGTCAGATTTTCTGTTTACTTGGTACGTGAAATTGGGTCATGATAAGTTTTTAAGATTTTCTTAATTCTAATTAGGAACCAAGGATATTACACAATGCACCAAGAAATCCAAAAATTTGTGATTCAGGGTGCAGATTTCATAATCCAAAAAAAACTGCCTCTACACTTGGATTCAACAGTAATTATGATGCCTCCATCCCACATTGAAAGTGGGCAAGAATGAATAATATATAAGAATGGGCCTCCATTGTTAACTTGGGATATTCATTTTGCATGGCATGGATGATTGACGAGTGTTAATCATGGGTGCTTCTAAGCAAGTCTGGGGGGCTGAGACGTGACAATAATAGCAGGATATAGAATATTCCATGTGTCTTGGTAAAGATGGCTGTTGTTTGCATAATGTAGTTATTGCAATTTTTTATGTCTGGTTTGTTGATGAAATAAGATGTTTTCTTAAGAGAGGTGCTGTTTTCTTGCCTTTCCATTATTGAATATTGGCTCTTTTTTCCTCTTTTCTGGAGAGAGGGGAAAGGAGCTAGAATGATGCAGCTTAGGCTTACTGAGGGCCATTTTTGCCCATTGGGGCAAGCCCATCCCTTGCTGCATAGTACTCTAGTTGACTTAATTTCCTCTCTAAATGTGTACCTATCTTATGCATCTAATAAATCCATGTTTCAGAGAACATTTTGTCCACTTATGTTTTTCCTTACATAAATTTCATGCATTTCCTTTAGATGTGTTGTGAAATTTAGCTTGTTATGTTTTTGATTTTGCGACTAATGAATCATACCAGTTAACATCTGAATGATTTTATTGCAGCTTTTCGAAATAATGAAGCTATAATGTTTGCTCTGTTCAGGGCTGCATATAGTAATGCCCGTCATGCTCATAAATATCCTTTTACTCGCAGGGTCTTGTTGCTTTTTCTGAGAATGGGCTGATGATTAGGTGGTGGTCACTGGGATCCGTCTGGTGGGAGAAAATTAGCCGGAATCTCACTCCTGTTCAGTGCACAAAACTTATTTTTGTTCCCCCCTGGGAGGGATTTTCTCCTAGTTCTACTAGGTCCAGCATAATGGTAAACGTCTTGTCAGAAACTGGTCAGATCAATTCACAGGTATTTTTTATTAGCCAACAGGAAATATTGTTCCATTCTTCTTGTTGTCAATTGATATTATTTTAAATAGTTCCAGTATCTCGGAAGTTGTATAGATTAGTTTCAATTGTATGACCATAGACTTCATTTATTAGATCATTAGTGGTAAACCATATCCCCAATTCAGCTGTTTGTTAGGTAGTTTGTCATGTAATTGTTTTTTTGACGATTCAGATAATTTCCCTGCAGGATAAAAATGAAGCTTCTGGTGAAATGGATAGATTGAAACTCTTGATACATAATCTTGATCTCTCTTACCGACTTGAGTGGGCTGGTGAAAGAAAAGTTAAGCTCACACAACATGGTCATGAGCTGGGCATTTTCCAGTTATAAAGCATGTGCTTTAGTAGATTCTTGAAGGTTAATAATTCAATTCTGCAATCAAAGTCACCTTCACTTGTGCAGAAAGTAAGATAAGGTTCCCAGAAGCAATCACCTCATCTTATGTGAAGTCTTCGCAGCTTTTCATGTATATTTTTTCTGCCTCCTGGTTTTGGTTCTCAATTATTGGTTGTGCTAAGGCAGAGAGATCAATGCCTTTAACGAATGAACCCAAGAATTTTGCAGCTAGGTCAAGGATCTTCATGATATACAGCAGTTCTTATCCACACATGTACTAGATTCTTTTCTTTTCTTATCTTTTTTGGTGTTTTTGGTTCTTTAGCACCTTGATTTTTATCAATTTTGTAAGTAATAGTCTATTGTTGGTAAAAGGTGCTTGTACAAATAATTTAAGTTTTTTTTCTGTTGTTTTGCTCTTCGTCAAGATTTTGTCAGCCCCTCCTCCTGGAAGATTGCACTCAACACATGTAAACTATTTTATATACTATGGTGGAGATACAATGGCATCCTGCAATTTAGATTTGTTTCATTCCAAAACTGTATCAACATAAGAATTTTTGTAGGAACTTGTCAATATTCTGTTGAAAGCACTGAATTCACATCTTATAAAAACTCCATTTCAGGATAATCGGACTTGCACAAGGATTAAAGTAAGTATTGTAAAGGATAAATATGTAATTAATTTTTTTAGGTTGTCTTTATTTAATAATTAATATATATTTATTAATTTTTTTAAACAATGTATTTTATAATAAATTGTTAATAATTCATTCAAATAATTTTTTTAATAACAAGTGCATAATTATAAAAGTATTTATTAAAATTAGAAATTGAATAATTGAAATACGATATTTTAAAAAATGAACATCAACCATTAGAATGAGATAGAATAATTAAAAAAATATCATCCATTACAGAGATGTTAGGAGTGATTAAGGGAGAAAGAAATATGGAACATGAATCCAAAATAATTAATTAAGTTATAAAATTTTAAGTAATTGAGTTATGTTGAAATTATTGGTGATTAAACATTGTCATTTTAAGCAACCACATTGGTAAAAGTTCTTTTAAGCAATTGTCATTTCGTGATTAAACATTGGTAAAAGTTCTGAATAAAGAAATAATGGGTGATTTGATTAATTTTGAGGTTACTGACTTCTATATTATGTGATTACAAAGAAAGTAAAAAATGTGAGAGGGAATGAAAGATGTCTCAATTAATTGCATAACCAGAAAGATGCCAATTTTTTTTTTTTTTTTTTTTTTGTACATTGGGGTTGGGGAATTGGTCGAACTCACGACCTTTGCCGTGTGGGGAAAGGGGGGGTTTACACCACCGGGCGGCGCGCCCAAAGATGCTAAACATTTAGGATCCGAATTTTAAAGAGCAAACTACCTATAACTAAGTACCCACCACCACTCCCCAACATTAAAAATAAAAATAAAAGAAAAAACTAATTTTGTTATTTTAAAATGTAATAATTCAATTTTCATAATCCCCCATTTCTTCTACGGGTTCTTTTCTTTTCACCTTGTATGTTGCATTTCTTTATAAAATAAAATTAGAAAAAGGGGAGAAACCGAAAAAGAAAAGATAAAAACAATCTGATAAGATATGCTGGAGAGACCCTTTTGGCATATCAAAACGTTAAAAGCAAAAATAATGATATATCCCATCACTTTCTCATTATTAAGAGGATTTATAGACGATTTTCCCAAAAAAATAAGAGAGGATTTTATAGACAAATCATAGACTGCTATGTTCAAATAATCAACAGTTAAAAAATTGTTTGCATAAAAGTACTTGAAAGAAAAACAAAACAAAGAAGAGGACTCAATAATGTGAAATTAAGGAAATGTCATACAACGTACATGATTTTCAATTACAATTCTCTCCGTCCTTTTTACATTTCTATACAATATATAATGTATGTAGAGGCTTTGATAGTTTAGATATGGACATTTTAACATTTTTTATGCTGCATTATCTGCAGACTCATGATCAGGCTTTAGAATCTAGAAAGAAATTGAAGTTGCTTGAGGAGAGGACTCAATGTCTCCATTAGTTTCTCACAAGGATGATTGTGAATGCCTTCGTACGTGGTCACCACAATGCTTGTGTCCTTTGAGAGTCGCTGTATTTGTTTCTTTACATTGCATGTATGATGTGTGCACCGGTAGTAGCTCCTTTCCAACCCACAAGAAAACAATACATATTTCAAGAAACTTGGTTTCACATAAAAAAACTAGATTGTCTTCTTGTTAAATTTTCACATAATCTAAAAGTTTATAATGCATGCTCAACATATGAATAATAATATTGAATGAGCAGAGTAATATTTGAACACATGACTCTCTACTTTGATATCATATTAAATTTCTATCGAATCTAAAAGTGATAGATAGATGTTAAATTTATTCATTTAACACATATTTACCAGGACTACACATTCCTTTATCTTTTAAAATACTTGGAAAAAAAAATGTACTAGTTGAATGTCTAATTCACCATTCCATAAGGACAAGCAATTAATTCTTTTTTCTTTTCTCAATGTGACACAACGACAAAAGAAAATTTGAGACCTAGATGTACCAAAAGATGTGTGAGGACATATGAATATGCATGGAATGAAGTAAAAAATCTCACCTAGGGTGGGAGCTATTCTTCACTGATTTCTGGCCATATTTTCTCCATTTGTACCCGTCATCAAGAATGTCTTCGGAGCTTCTAGTATGGAAAGCAATTCTTGGTGGAACATACTTCTTTGATTTACTAGACTTGCCTTTGTGCTTGCTATGGCTATCTCCTTCATTGTTTTTGTTTCTATATGCTAGTGTTGGTGATGAAATGGGCTTTTGTTCTCCATTGTTAATGGAACTGGACAAGATAGTAGCCCAATCAATATCTGAAGCAACCTGAGAGATTTGCAAAGGTTGATTTAGCAGTAGGAGGCAATGGAGCCAACTCATGAGGCGAAGGGTTGAAGAACAATGGTAGATCGTTTGCTTCTTCCATGAACATCTTTCGTCTCTATCGCCTCTTAGGATCATTCAAGAACTCCAGAATTAATGTTCCCAGAATTTATGTCCAATCCTCAAAGATTGTGTTAGGTGGGCAGGCGTTGGACCGTTTCTCATACACAAAAATAGCTTCTCTTTTCCATCGGCCAAAGACCATGGCTTGCACCATGGAAAAAGCCAACTACATATCAACTACTTGATGAATGATCTGTTCAACTGCCCTAATAGAAGAGGTGGACTTGATCAAAAACAAATTATTAATCCTTTTCTTTTCTTTTTTAACTGGATGAGTATATATGAAGTTTATATATATACATATATACTTTACCTATTCTACAAGTAATTCAGATTGTAGGGTAAATTCAGTGGAAGCCATGTGAACGAATTCTTGGAAGATGATTGGCTCAAATCAAGTAACAAGTACTGGGGTTTTCGATATTGTTAAACAACTAATTCAGTAACGTGAGGTTAAAACCAATCTACTACCGTTGGGGTTGTTTAGAAAAATGTTGGCTTCTCTAGTTAAACATAATCCTATCCCAGTGAAAGACTATTTTCATTAACTATATAATGCTGCATCATACGGTCTTAGACCACTTGATGTTTCTTATGCGGACCTTGTGGAATACAATTTTGGTCCTCAATGATTATTTTGAGCATTTCTTATATCCTTTTGCTTAGGCCATTTTTGTCTCTCATGTTTTTTTTTCTTGGACAATTTTCATGATAGTTAAATAAAATTGTCTTTGTCCTTTTTTTCCCCTTATTAGAAAAGAAGAATACTGAACAGGTTTTTTTTTTATTTTATTTTACATTAACTGTTTTTCCAATTTCTTCACCCCCCCAAAAGAAAACTTATTCCAACAAAAACAAACAATAATCCATAATATGGGCATTTTATCTCTCTCTCTCTCTCTCTCTCTCTCTCTCTATATATATATATATATATATATAAAATTCACCGGCCCGTTACCAATCCCTTTAAAAAATTAATAAATTAATTTACCATTTGTATAACCAAGAAAATTTTTAAACCTCCATTATGGTTTTTTATATATAATTTCATCCAGTAGACCATATATAAACCCGCCCATATGAGTATACATTCTTTGAAAAATAAAAACTTTTAAGCAAACCATGTCAAAGATTCGATAAAAACAAATCAAGGAAAGAATATTTGTTTTATGTAGCGTATCCTACGTAAGAGAGTGTAGATTTTACTACAAAAACTGTGGATGAAATCAATCAATTGATTTCATTACGTTGAGATAATCCCATAATTGGTTAAAATAACCTAATAGATATGCTGTGATAAGAAATCCATCCCTCCATCACTCAAAAGTACTGTTTGTAGCCTCCTTTATTGTCATAGGAGATGGGGGTTTTGGATTGTAGAAGTTGTTGCGCCACATCAACCTATTCTCACCAATCCTCGTGTGCAACGTACACGAATCTTTTCGAAAAGCGCTTCTTTAGTGACGACTTCACAGGGCCCCCCTTTTTTATTACACATGCGTCTGCAGATTGCATGTGATCTCCGGTTCCACGTGCCCATGCAGTTTGAAAGGTCAATCTTATGCCTTTCCTTGAATTGGAGTACTTTTTTCAAGATTTGTTTCGTGCAAATTCTTGATACTCTTTGAAAATTTGTCAATTTCTAACTCGGCACATGATTGATCTAATATGTACCCTTGATGAAGCCCTCCATAAATATATGTATAGTGTTAGCATTATAAATTATTCCTTTTAATATTTCATGTTTGCCGCCGTCAGGAATTAATCGTTAGCATCCACCTCCACCTTGCTATTTTTTGTATAAAGTGGTGGTATCCCTTATTCTTGATGTGATGTGAATGGAATAGCTAGCATATTGCAATAACCTCTGTTTTACATAAAAATAAAAATATTTCTTTATATCTATGGTTATTTTTACTTTTCTTTTCACTGTGTTCATTGTGATTTTAGAATAAATCCTTCTATAGGAAGAAAGATGTCGGAAATGTGTTCAGATTCGATATCCCATGGAGATCTTTGTGACAGTAACCAAAAAAATTCTTTGACAGCTTTTTCACCTCCCACGCCATGTCCACTCCTTTAATTAGTCGTGCATGCTTTCATTTTGCCGTGCTTTACTATTATTAGGGTAAACACGCCATACTTGAAAGAGTTTGGCTTCAACGGTATAATATTACAATATTAGCAAATCAATACATTATTCACTTTGGAAAAAATGATACGAACAATACCCTTTTTCACCAGTATAGAAGCGATTTTCTAATAACAATAGATGATTTCTTGATCTATGTTCTTCTCCTAGTCAAAATCACAGTTATGTTCTACCATATATCACCAAATCCATGAGTTGTACACGCTCACACCAATCAATTCATTTGATTTTTTTGTTAGAGAAACCCACATGAAATATGTACAATTTTTGTCAAGTAACAAGAAAACAACAACATTATTAGATTAGAGGAAGAAGGGATGATGTGCGGCTTGTACACAATTAATTATTTCTTACGTGAAAGGAAAACAAGTGATCAATAGCATTAGAACAAGAATAGGAAGGTTCGGTATGTAGTGTAACCATATTATTCCTTACGTTAACTGACCGGAAGAAGACATAGACATACAAATAGCAATAATATTCCATAAAATTGCTGCTATAAATACCAGAAATTAAACAAGAAACCACAGAAGCTTCAATAGTCAATTAATTCAGAAAGAAAACCACGCGCATGGGTGGTGTTATTGTACTCTTATTTCTTGCATTTTGTTGCATCAGTACTATCATTATTGGCCCTGTTGTAGAAGCCATAGAGGATGATGGATATTTAGCCTCTGCAAGCTATGAATACAAAGATTCCCTCAAAAAAGCTATATTATTCTTTGAAGGACAACGCTCAGGGAAATTGCCAGCAAATCAACGAGCTAAGTGGAGAGGAGACTCCGGAACCTCAGATGGCAAGCTTGAAAACGTAACGCTTTCTTCTTTAATTCCTTCTCCTGCTCCAGACTTATTGTTAGCTATGCCCTACACAAAAATTAAAGAAATAAAACGCCCATAGTTTGCATGTATCTTTGATTGGCAAATATATTAGTCAATATACAACTCTTAAATTTAGGACAAGTCGTGCCTCTTATGATTTTGAATTATACATCTTTTTAACTTTGTTCACCTAGTTATTTGTTTTGGCAGTCTCGATTTAATTTTATGGTACATTTTCTAATTTTCTGAACTATTGCTTACTGGTGTGTTACACCTTTTTATGAGGTAATTAATT
The DNA here is from genome assembly GCA_019593545.1 of Apocynum venetum. NCBI lineage: Eukaryota > Viridiplantae > Streptophyta > Magnoliopsida > Gentianales > Apocynaceae > Apocynum > Apocynum venetum. The sequence goes on from SRSM01000337.1 coordinate 2,450,981, forward strand.
AGTACTTTAGATAATTATTGATTAACAGTTGAGCTGATCAGGTGAATTTAATCGGAGGCTACTACGACGCTGGTGACAACGTTAAGTTTGGGTGGCCAATGGCATTTTCTGTCACCTTATTGGGTTGGGCAGCTGTTGAACACCGGACAGAGCAACATCCAGAGCTCCTCCGCGCAATCCGGTGGGGCACTGATTTCATAATCAAGGCTCAAACTTCTTCCACCACGCTCTACACTCAGGTGGCAACCGATTTTTTTTATATTTTTTATATAGTCCCTATATCATGAAAGGAGTTTTATTCCATATTAATATGCAACATTATGATATGGTATATAAAAAATATAATTATTATTAATTTAAAATATTCATTGTGACAACGATGATAATCGTGAATACTGTTATGACACAGTCACAGCACAAGAGCACGGGCGTGGACCCAGATGTGACAAACCAAGTCATTTTTGCTTTGAATACCAACACTTTTATAAAGGTTCGGCCTTGACTTGGTATCATAATATGGTTATAGGTTGGAGATGCAAATGGAGATCACCAATGTTGGGAACGCCCCGAAGATATGGATACACCTCGTACCCTTTACAAGATTTCACCTAATTCTCCTGGAAGTGAGGTTGCAGCTGATTCAGCGGCTGCTCTTGCTGCTGCCTCAATTGCCTTCAAAGAGATTGATTCTAAATACTCAACTGTTCTGCTTAGACAATCAGAATCATTATTTCAGTTAGCAGACAAGTATAGAGGATCTTACTCAAGTTCTTGTCCTTTCTACTGTTCTTACTCTGGTTATCAGGTTATCTTGAATCTCTATATATTTTTAAAAAAAAGAGAAAGAGAGAGAGTGAATGTTGACAATTTTTCTGACTCACTAATAATAAGTTTTGGTTCCTTAATCCTCAAAGGATGAATTGTTGTGGGCTGCTGCTTGGCTTTATAAGGCATCTGGAAAAGATAGCTACTTGAACTTTGTAACAAGCAATGAGGGTTGGAGTCAGGCTGTCTCAGAGTTCAGTTGGGACAACAAATTTGCTGGAGTTCAGACATTACTAGCAAAGGTATCGAATCAAATTAACATTGACCTAAAGTTTCCAATATTTTTCACATTATCAAGAAAAAAAATGCAGAGAAGAATCATATATATGCTTCTTGATCAGGAATTTCTTGAGGGCAAAACAAATTTGGCAAGGTTCAAGAATGATGCCGACTCATTCGTGTGTGCTTTGATGCCCGGAAGCAGCTCTGTACAAATTAGGACCACCCCTGGTACTAATTAATTTGCACTATTTAATACTACTTGAATTGATCAAAGAAAGAGAAGAATAATTTAATGTACATTTTTTCACAGGAGGCCTTCTTTACACTAGAGATAGTAGCAATTTGCAATATGTTACCAGTGGTACCATGGTGCTCCTATTATACTCCAACATCCTAAGTGCAGCTCGTGTACAAGGAGTCCAATGTGGTTCTGTAAAGTTCTCCATCTCCCAAATCAACGCTTTTGCAAAATCACAGGTGCACGAGAAGATCTTCCTACATATTATTATAAAGGACTAATTTTACTTGGCTCCACTTAGAACTTGTTCTCATGTCTTTATGAAATCTTGAATCATTTTCTTGATTTTGTCTTGCTGAAATTTAAATGCACTCCAAAAAAGCCATTGGATTATACATACATTGACCCTTCAAGAGTTACATATTTTTTTGGTACGATGGAGGCCAACAAGGCTGACTAATTAATTGGCCCGGCCCAAGTCCAGGGGACAGTAATGGTTACAAAATTCCCATATTGTCTACAATATCTTTTGCTGCTAGATTTTTTTCTTACCACAAATGCCCAAACTCCACTTCACTTATGAATTTCTTTTACTTGACTTTCTGTTTTCCGTGATCAGTGTTTGTCCTTCATGGGACTCCAATTGACCCTTTCTAGATGAACTCAAGAGCTTGATTTTGAATCTCATCATGGTCTCCTCTCAAGAATTTGGTAAAAGACGCGTCATTATTTTGAAGCTTTCAAGAATTTAACCCCTCACACTAGTTTTTTTTTTCTTTTGGGGTTGGGGGGGTAAAAAAGTCCTTATACTAGCTAGAAAGGTACAATGGACTTGAGTTCCATTGTAAGAAATTCCAACTGTCTCAAAAGCATATGGAAAACGTCCAAAAAGACATGTTAATTTGTGTCTTCCCCTTGATTTTCAGATAGATTACATACTAGGGAATAATCCCTTGAAGATGTCATATATGGTGGGATTTGGCAGCAAATATCCAACACAGCTACACCACAGAGGTGCATCCATCCCTTCCATTAATAACCATCCAGAAAAGGTGGGTTGCAACGATGGCATGTCAACATGGTATCACTCAACCAAATCAAATCCAAATGTTCACGTCGGAGCTATTGTCGGAGGCCCCAATTCGAATGACCAGTTCAATGACTTGAGATCGGACTATTCCCATTTGGAGCCTACAACTTATATGAATGCAGCATTTGTTGGTTCTTTGACAGCTTTGCTTGGCCAAATGAATGCTCAGGGTTTGCAATTGCCTAGTCAGAATGTAACAACCACAGACATCGAGGTTGATGGTGAATTTCTGTACTAGATTGACCAATATATAATATATATGAATATTAAAATTATGAGGGTAATTTTTAAAAAAATGAAATTTCCAACAATAATTTAAGTAAAATGGGTGTACGTGAGAGTTGAACTTGTTTCAAAAATAAATAAAAAAAGTAAAAGTGGAACTTGTAATTTTATTAAAGTATTAACAAATCTTTTACCACTTAACCTAACATAACATATTATAATTAAGTGCTCAATTGTTGAACTATTACTCATTTAATTCCAAATTGCCCGTTTTACATAAACCTATTACAAGGCTTCCCACCCCTCTAGGCGTATAGGAGATGGTTGTTATAGAATTTTCAATTCTCTATAATTAATTTTCTGAAATTATTTATCAATGCAAAGTTGTTTCTCTCCTTTTCTTTCTTTCCCTTCCGGGTATAAGATAACTTATCTATTAAAAAGATTTGGTCCCTGCTGTCCTTTTCTATCAAGATCAAGATCAGGCGTGAAAGAGCGTCGCAGAGCCATTATCACAATTCACAAATTAGCATTTAAAAATATAAAAAAAAATCCCAGTTGCTCGTGTTGACACTGCCAATCACTTTGAATAATAAATACAAGATGTTGTCAGCATGATCTACTTTTTATTCGTTTTCTGGTAAAAAAATTCCCCTTTCTATATACTATTGATATAGCAGGTAGAAATAATTAATATCCAACGTAATGACTCAGAAAATGGAAATATTAAATTGTGAAACAGAATTGATTGTAGCCGTCCAAAAGAAATTTCTAGTATTTTCTCATTTTGATGTAGTTTTCAAGTACTTCGTGAAGTCTATTTATTTTGTATATATTATGTTGAAACCGAAAAGAGAAGAAAAAAAAACAGAAGTCTCTATATTATAGTGAGATATTGCTCTAATCTCTTCAACTAATAGTGAAAGGACATGTATAAAAGCTAACAAAGAATCTCAATATAATTATTGAGAAAGAAAAGACAAGACTATTAGTAAAAGAAATCAAGTGAGAGAAAAATAGAACGAAACTAGAATAACAATTAGTTAGCATATCCTCATCACTAACTAAGAACTTGAGCGTCTTTCTTTCATTTTGTTACCTTGAATCTCGTTTTTTTTTTTTTTTTTGAAAGGCTAAAGAAGTTTATTGAATAAGCCATGGAAGGCAGTTGCGAATACATGTCCAACAACACGGAAATGCCTACTTAAAATACAAACAAACAGAAATAAAGTGCAAAAGAAATAGCAGCCATGACCTATAGACGCAAGAAGACATGAACTTCTTCAATCCAGCCGACCATCTGGACAAATTGTAAACATATCATGTAATCTATCCACTCCGTCTTTCGCCAATGAGTCAGCTATGCAGTTCCATTCCCTTGGGATTTTGTTAACAATTAATCTCTCAATCTTTTCTTTGAACATTGTTATCTGAAGGATATATTTCCTTAGTCTCCACGGGGCCTTTTTTGGATTTTCCAACCACTTACATACGTTTGAAGAATCCTACTCAATAATTAGTTCATACTTCAGAGCCCAATTTGCAGCAACAAAAATCTGAAGTGCCTCTTTCGCAGCATTTAACTCAGCTTCGTTTGACTCCGCTATACCGATAGACTTTGAGAATGTAGCCATCATAGCCCCTCGGAATTCCTCAAGACGCCTCCAACTCCGGCTAGACCAGGCTTGCCCTTTGAGATCCATCCACCTTGAATCTCGTTAAATTTTCTTATTTCAATTTGATGACATTCGTTAATTTGATACATTATAAAAGAAACAGGGGTGTGAGTATTAATCAAATTTCGATAACCTTAGCATCTTAGTTTCTTCTGGTTTCATTTTCGTCATTATAATCATTTTTTTTGTAAATTCTAAATTAGACGTTTGTAGATATTTTTTTCCTTTTTCTTTTAACGAAGGAAGGCATTTGTAGTTAATTATATTCTTTTTTTAAAAATAAAAAATAAAAAATATATTCTCTCTTTCACTTATTGACCAGACCTATTTTGACTTTTTTATAGCAATTTTTACCTTTCATCAGTTAAGCGTATCTAGCTTTCCCTTTTAATCCCTCTTTTTTTGTTGTCATTTATATATATATATATATATATATATATATATATATAAGTGTGTGTGTGTGTTTAATTTTTCGAAACGTGCACTAGTCTTGTATTTTGTACTTCTCATTACTAATTAGAATCGCAGTTTCCTAATTCTAAAAGCAGTTGGTTTAACAATAGTAATGAACCCTATAGACTCATCATTGAGGAAGGACAAAGTATCTAAACTAGTACATGCCACTAAGTTGTCTTGCACAGTTCTAGTGTATATATATGTGTGTGTATATATATATATATATATGGTAACAAAATTCTTTTTCTTTTATTTTATTTTTATAATGGCACTAGCCCCGCAAAATACACACCCTCCAGTCCAGGACAACATGCCTGAAGCCAACCCCTGCAAAGCCTCTAGCATCTACTCAGATTAACGCAAGAGAGAATACATTCATCCCCGTAGATCAAAGAAGCTCACCAAACTCAAAAAACCACCTAAAACACACACCAGAAGTCACCAGGCCAAACCTAACAGAACAAAAGCAAACTGACAGCAAGAAAAGAAGACAACAAACCCCTACAACAGCTAATAAGGAAATGGCAACAATTTACCATTTTACCAGCTAATAAATGGTAGCAATTAAAGATGTTCTAACAACGAAAATAGATTTTCAAAGCATTTTATTGACTAAATACAAACCAATAATGAAAGATGAAGGAGCTTCTATATGAGCAAATTGAAGGTCCAAATAATTCATCTCAGTTTTTGCAGGATACTTTACTCAGACTAGGCGAAAGTTAAAGGCCATGTTATAGGTATTTGCTCCATTCATCCCAAATTGAAGGACCACATTAAATTTCTATTTTGGGACACTAAAATTTCCAAAATGAATTTTGCATTCCCAGAGAAATAAACAAAAGATAAACATATATAGGGCAAAAACTAGGAAAAAAATCACTAATTATAATCAAACTCCAGCCTCCAATTGATTTACTTAAGTTAATTATACACAATGTGCAGATTTTTTTTTTCTTTTCTTTTTTTCTTTTTTCGCTCTTCGTCTGGGGGATTCCCATATTCCTAATGTTACAAAGAAGGTAGCCCATAACACTGAATTCCTATAATGGAAAACTATGTAGTTGGCACAATGGCCATTAGATAATCCTGAAATTAACTCATCTAAATCTTCCAAGCCCGAGAAGAAGTCATCGTCCAAATTGAAACCTGAAAAGATAGCGTTATCATCGCTCCCGTCATTCATTAGCTCACCAATTTCCTCCATGATCATCATCTCTTGTTTGACTTTTCTTGGACTGTACTCAATATTGTCAATGGAAGCAATCAAAGGGGTTCGCGGCGACAAGACTGCAGTTGAACATGATGAGGCCGGAGAAGAAGCATCGGAATCTTTAGCTAATTTTGCAGCTTTAGAAGTAGCTGCAGATGGACTTTTTGTGTTGGGAAATTTTTGCCTAACTGTCCCCGCGAGGGCATTCTTTCTAGTTGGCTGACTGTGGTTATGTTCTGCACTGTAGGTTATGATAAATATATTCGGATCTGTGCAGCTTTGCTCCACTTGCTTCCTTGCTAGACATCCCTTTGAGCTGCTACACCTATAGTAGCTCCTGTGTTGCACCAAAAGAGAATGACAAAATGACTGTCAAATTTTCATCTCATCAAAAAATTTAAGCGTATAGAAACTATACATATATCACGGGTACGCCCTCAAGTGTAGGTCAGGATATTTTGGTCTGATACGATATTAAATTTTCATCTTATCTAAACATTTTAGATATACAAATCAAAAGAGCTAAAAGAAACCTTAATGCCAAGTATGTATGAAGTATGTGTGGGAAATGAAAGATATTTGCACCTGGGATAAGGAGAGCCCTTAATAGGCTTCTGGCCATATTTGCGCCAAGCCCACATATCAGAAGAGAGATCCTCAGCTGCAACCTGGTGCACCACTCTTTTTTGTTGATTCTTCCTGTTGAGATCAATCGATTCATATATATATATATATATATATATATATATATATTGTCAGATTAATCACTCCTCCACAAAGTCATCAGATTAATACATATAGATTCAAGCAGCAAAACTAATTAAGACTTTTTAATTAATTACTAACCTTCTTTTGTACTTAGGTACATATGAAGTCACTGCAGAACCAATAACAGACTGGACGGGGCTACACGTCTGCTTCTGTTCAGCTTCTTCAGATTTCTCTTCACCTTCACCTTCACCAGGGACAGAAATGGAAGGAGCTAGGACAAATTCTGCAGATGGGGAAGTATCCAAAACGGGGTAGAAGGGCTTGTAAAGCCCTTCTAATTCATCAGTCAACATCGCAGAAGTCTCAAACAGATCAGGAAGATTGAAGACAAAATCATCTTTGGGCAGATCCATCATGACACCATAACAAGAATTTGCAGCACCGTTAAAAAAAGATCCTCCTCCAACAATGGCTTGCAGACCCCAATTATCCTCCAGCCCAGCAAACTCAGCCATCATATTTAATATTCCAATCCTTAGCTGTAATTTATCCCAAGAAGGAGAAGATCGTGCCGCTGACTTCGCACAACTGTGAGCTAAGATATATAGATATATATATATATATATATATATATATCCCCACAAGGTAGAAGATGAATCACAAGGGACCGGAGGATTTTTTTTATAGCATTATGGTTTGTTGAGCCCTATACTTTATATGCATATTAGAGGGTAAGGAAAGAAGAAGTTTGTTCTGTGCATTTCCATTGTATGGACTATATGGAGTTGGGTTGACCTGAGCACAAATGTCAAAGGCGAGCCAAACAGGAAAAGGACACGCTTTAAGCCATTATTTCTTGGTTTTTAGTTCTCATTGCTGACAAGGATTTGAGGATTAGGAGTAGATTTTGGACCAGACAGCAGTATGTGTATACATGCATATAGGTCGATGGGTAATATACTCTAATGTATACATGTGTATATATATATATAAAGTAGTATGTCTTGCTCATGTCAAGCTTATGTGAATATATCGCATTATAAATTTGCATATACTTACTTCATTTAAAATAAATTGAATATTAACTTTTAACTTAATACAAAAATTAATAAAAAATTAATTGTAGGGAGTTATCATGATATCTTGGTTGTTAATACGATTAATTAGTGGTGGAATAGCATATAAATGGTGGGGTATAAATCTCTCCAACTATGGAGATTGTTAAAAAAAATTAAATAAAAAATAAATTTATTTTTTTTAAAAAAAGTGAATATCAAATTTTGAACATTTCAAAATAGAATTTTGAATATTCAAATCCGTAATTTTGGTTATAAATGAGAGAAAAAAAATTAAATCTAATGAAATTTTAGATATTAGATACTCTCACTTAAACATTTTTAATATGATGTATAAAAATTAAAATAACTTATAATTTGAAATGGAAAGAGCAATTAATTAATCCGCAAGTTTCACATCTTTGGTGCAACATATAATTATTATAAATACCTCAAAAGAGAGAATTTGTTTCTACTCGTATTATATTAATACACTATTAGCTATGCAATTGACCAAAGCTTGTCACCATTTCACCATTTATTTAGTGAATTTAATTCAATCATAATTACCGCAGATAATTAGTAAATACTTGTAATATACCCTAGGAATATCTATACGTATATCAGTATATGGAGACCCCATACCACTTTTCAAATTAGTGGATTTGACCATGACACCGCATGTTTGCATCATCCACAGTTAGTTCTGGGTCAAACTGTGAGCTAGCATTAGCCAAACACCACCACAGACGGCGCCCCATGACCGATTCCACGACGGTGTTGAATATCCGATAACGACATTTAAAAAACGATGAGAAGATTACTTGAAATCCTAGGGAACTAAAAAGGCAATGGACTTTTGAGGACCAGCACCACCACTGGCAGTGAAGGCGGCCACCGTCGTTTCCCTGCTACTTGTATATTGTTCTATATCCCTTAACTTCATTCTTTATTTGGGACGCTACATTAACATATCCCATCCCCTACTCTATAAGTAGGGAGACCATGCAGTGAAGGTCAATACTGAAAGCTCCTGCTTTTGGGTTGGGCAACTGTACTTTGAAACCCTCTCTCTAGAAAATTCCTCATACTGACTCGCAAGTTTGTAGATTTTTCTATACAAATATCACTATGCCATATTATATATCCAATATTCTTTTGTTTACTTTTTTCTTGGAGCATCAATATTGGGCATAACACAATTAAAGCGGGACGTTATTGTTAGGATTTGGAGATGCACATTGAAGTGAATTTCATCAACCCCTTTACTTTTTTATTTTCTAAAAAATTTATTGAGTTTGACAAGTTAAATATATAATTTAGTAGACTGACGTATTGAATCGTTATCTATTTTATTTTTGTATCAAATTATATCATATTCTAGTGAACGTATTATGTGTAATTACTTTATTTCAATTTCAGATGATAGAATAACTATATCTAACTTAGTATATTTATGTATATTTAACAAAGTTTGTATCATTTAAAATGTACAATAATTAATTTATGTGTTGCAGACTCTTTAATATTTGTGTTTACCATATTCAATATTATATATTTGTATAACTCATGATATTCTAATTATATTAAAAATCAATTTAACTAAGCAGTACTTATTTATCAACCTTTAACTTAACTTAATTCAAATACTAGTAAGAGGTTTAACTTTGACTACATAAGTGAATTAAATACTTTAAATCTAAGATGTTGTAATGAAATTTTAGATCATAATTATATTTATGTAAGAAAATGAACATCTAATTAATCTTTTATCAAAGACAGCATAATACTTCTTTTTTTAATGAAAAAAGAAGAGAGTCTATTATAACCATTATATAATTAGATGTAATAAGTTATATTGTTTTTTTTTTTGAAAGGTAATTAGTACTATATATGTTAGTTGAGTAATACTTGAAGATCGTACCCTTTTTTTGTTTTTAAGGAAAATTAATCGGACATTTAAAATTATAAAACCGCACCATTCAACTGACGGCTCTTAATTATTTATTTGTTTAATAACAAAAGATAGGTGTGTTCCCCCTCACCAATCATGTTGAAGCCGAATTTTGCAAAATTTTCAAGAAAGCGTGTCAAATGATCAATTCAGGTCGGTCGTCCATATTCAAAATTTGACACTGGATTTTAATCAATATTCGTACAAGTTGTTTAATTTAAGGGGCAGAAAATTCTCTCAGTTTGCTTGCCACATGTTATGGAATTTCATATATATATTTTTATAAATAAATTAAATTTTATAAATTAAAAAAAAAAACAACAAATGGCCGGATTGTTTTTGGTTGTATCACAGATATATCTAAATTCTTTTGTTTCCTGGCTGTAGAATTTTTACCTGAATTTGAGATTAATATCACGTCCAGAATATTATTTCTTATAGGATATCATAACTTGCGTAGCATAATTTATCTATTTATTTGCTTTGCAAATTATTATATGAGATAGAATTTATTAAATACACACTTCTTATATAGCAGAGATGTTATATATGTTGTCATTAAAAAAAAAAATTACGTCAATGTAACATATTTGAGATTCATAATTATTCATTCTACCATAATTAGCAGATTAGCTAGCTTAACATATTAAAATATATGATAGCTGCTAACGTTGGCGTTCACGATTTAGCATACTTGACAATTCTAGTTTAATTAGTTTATTGTCAAAAGTTAGGTTAGGCATCCACGACGTCAAACATGTACTATTTTGCGTCTTTGATGGGCTGAGGCTTCAAAAGTTGGTTCCCATTAGTAGACTTCTTGTTAAATTTGTCTTTTTCCTCCATCAACTAAGGATACTTAACTAATTTAGCTTTTCAAAATAATAATAATAATAATAATAATAATAATTTAGTCCGTGAAAGTGTTAATTAATAAGGCTTTAAAATAATGAGTCAAGTAGTTGAAGGGTGTTAATTACCTTTTAAAATCAAGGAAAAAAATGTTACTAATAAATACTCAAGTGTGAATCATCGGGAAGATGAGGCAATTCCCTCAAGCTCCCTAATATATCTATATATACATATAATGTTACTATGTAAACAAATTTTAAAATTAAAGCATTAGGTGATAATTAATCATATTTAATATTAAGAAATAATCAATTACAGGTCTAAAAATAATAATGAAGAAAGTTACTTTTTGGAGAGTTGATTTTTTAAATTAAAAGTTTAGGTAAATAATTAATGAGATTTAATAGTATGAAATAATCAATTAGAGGCTTAAAGAAAAAGAAAGAATGTAAAGTTTAGAATGTTAGATTCCCTCAAAATAAAAATAACGTTAGAGAGTTGTTGAGTTAGAAATAATGGATAATTAAAAGTCAAAAAAAATAGAAATTTTTAACTAATTAACCCTACTTAATTACCTTATAAAAAAGTTTCTCAACCTATGTCTATCAACAAAAATTCTCACTCCCTATTTATCTACAACTTCAATTTCAATTGAAATCCCTCTCATCAACAAGTGCAATCACCTTGACTTTATATGCCTATAAGATTTTTTTAATCTATTTTTCTAATAATATTTCTCTCCTTATACTCCTCTAATTTTCTATTTCTTTTATGGTCACACAAGTTGAGTTGACTAATTATCTCGCATGCATGTTTCCCTCTTTTAATTTTCTTTATTTAAATTTATATTTTGTTTAAAATTTTTTTAAAAAAATTCATGCACATGTCTCTTGTAAAATTCTACCTCATGCTCTATATTCCCTTCACATGATCCTATAAATACTTTTTAAATTTCTGAGCGCAAGAAGGGACTATGGAGAAGAAAAATAACTAAAAGTAACAAGTAAACAAGGGAAATTATGAAAAAAGTTCTCGAACTATTTACAATTTTTTTTATGATATCTTTTTTATTATTATTTTGATGAGATACAAATAAACATACTAGAAACAAATAATAACCAAAGGTAGAGATTGTATTCAGATTTCAGGGAGATGGGCATTTCCTGCATAAAAGAAAAATATATGGGCCAAAAATGAAAATTGATATATGGGCTTTGATCCCAAAGATGAGCTTACACAAAGAAAGGCATAACGGTGACCCAGGAGGTGGTAAACTTAGCCCATGCATATAACGTCATTTTAAAGTGGCCCAATAGTAAATTGCAATCATCCAATCAACCAGCGTCCCGCGCAAACTTCCAATTTCAAATTGATCTCCGGTGCTTCGGTTCTGAATGGGAGAGCTCTACAAATCGTCCATTTTCTTCTCCGACCAAAACGTCCGATACGCCGATATCCTAACCCCCTCGGAGGTGACTCTTGCATATTGTATATAGGTGAACATATATGGCATAGAAGTTATACTTCCGTATTCGTATTTATATTTTCCCTTTGCTCTGATGGTTCAGGTTCGAGCTAGAATTGAAGTGGCTGTGCTGAATTTCTTAAAACTTCTCAATTCACCAAATCCTAAGATCTCAGATCTCCCTCTGGTTTGAATCAGACTAGTCTAATTTGAATTTTTGACTTGATTGATGTGGTATTGCAGTAGGAATGTAGGATTATGATTTGTTCAAGATGAAAGTTGTGTTAATAGAAGAAAAACATAATTTGAACAGATTAGTAGAAACTCGAAGAATTGCAGAATGAGTCGCGCATTATTAACAGATGTTTCATCGATTTTTCTCTCTCATTCATTTTGCACGAGATCTTTGATGAGAGAAAATACTGCTAAATCTTTCATCAGAGGTAGAAGAACAGACAAGAATTTACTGAAATTATTGTTTCGAATGTGAATTTTCTTTTCTATAAATTTTGAATCGTTCTACGATAATTTCCTGCTTTTTTTTCTCTATTTATCAAAATGAAGTGTGGAAGGTCATGGAGATGTGTTATCAGATATTGCTTCAGGAGAAAAGAGTGACTCAGAGGGAGCTATTCTACAAGTTGCTTTGTGATTCACCAAATTATTTTCCTTCCCAAGTGTTCGTTAATAGGACAATCCAAGGTTAAATTCACTTTTCTTAGGGACTCTGATCTAAATTCGAGTTTTAGCATTTATCTGATATTTATTTGCATATATATGGCTTTCCATATGACCGTGCTTTATTTACTTGTTTGTTCAACCAGATGTAGTGGCATTGCTTCAATGCAGTCGATACAGTCTTGGTATCATGGCATCTAGCAGGGGAGCTGTGGCTGGCCGCTTATGGCTGCAGGCATTGAACTTTTATGAGTTTTGGTTCTACTTTATGCGATAGTTCATGATTTGTAGTTGCTTTGCTTCAAACTTCACTAGTATGATCTTATTTATCTAATTTATGATTTGGCTCTTTGGCATCAAAACAGACTGGGATTAGGTCTATGTGATATTGTACTTTTCCGTTATTAGAACGCATTAGAACATTCTCGGTTGATGCTTGTGATCATTCATTTATGGAGATCAAATTTAAACAAGTAAAGAAAGTCAAAATTAACCATGAATATTAAGCTTATCTTCAATGTAATGGTGACTGATTTTACAATTGCTTATATTTAATTTCATCTATCGAGTAGGAGCCAGAAAAAGGGACGGTGGACTGCTCTGCCTGTGGATCTTCTGGTTATGCTATTTCCGGTGACCTAAATTTACTTGAGAAATTGCTGATTAAGACAGATGCCCATTATATAATTGTGGTGGAGAAGGTGTTTCCTAGTTTTTTCTCATGATAGCAAATTTTGTCAATTTACTTGAACCAAATTATTGAGACCACCATTGTTGTCAGCATGCTATATTCCAGAGACTAGCTGAAGACCGTGTTTTCAATCAAATTCCAAGCATTCTCATTACAGCCAAAGGTTACCCAGATATTGCCACTAGGTAACTGAAGCTTATGTAGAAGTCATGTTTGCTTTTTGTTTATTTCAATTAGTATATCAAGTGTAAGTCTTTGATAATATACTTGGAGATTGCTATTTTGTTAATGCTTCCTGGTTGAATCAGGTTTCTTCTTCATCGACTGAGTCGAGCATTTCCTGACATGCCAATTTTAGGGCTTGTTGACTGGTATGGCAGACATTCCACTTAAGTTGTAGCATTAGTATAATCAGCTCTCATCTAACAGCTCTTAAATTTAATTATTAAGGAATCCTGCTGGATTAGCAATATTATGCACCTTCAAGCATGGAAGCGTAGGAATGGGTTTAGAGGCATACAGATATGGTACATTTCTGCAGACTTCTTGGACCAACACAGATACCTCTTGCGAGAGTTGAATTAAGTGAAACCAGTATATTTTTCTCTGTATCAGCTTGCAATATAAAGTGGCTAGGATTGCGCATGGATGATATATCTCAGCTGGTTCCTGAAGCATCTTTAGTCCCGTTGAAGTCAAGGGATCTACAAATTGCCAAAAGTTTGATGTCTTCAGAATATTTGCAGGTAACTTTCATCAGTGTCTAAAGATTTTCTTCCATCCTGGATAATGAGATTAAAGTGTCGTTATTTCTTCAAACAGGATAATTATAAGGAAGAGTTGGAAGCAATGGTTCAGAGTGGGCAAAGAGCAGAAATTGAAGCTCTTTATTACCATGGATATGATTTCCTGGGGAAATACTTAGCAAATAAAATTGTTCAAATCAGTTATATCTAGAATCCCCAGGGATGTTCTTGTACTCAATTGTTTTTTCGTCCAGGAGTTTTTCAACTGACCTATGGTTGGGATTTCATCTGCGCCTCCCCCTAACGCAAACCACATTGCTAAAGCAGTATAGGTGGACCTCCCAAAAAAATACATTGAAAGTGCATTATTGAAAACATTGTCACTATTTATACTCGATATACGTTGGACCTCCCAAAAAATACATTGCAATGCAAGTGCATTATTGAAAATCCGCATAAATGATGGAAAGTACAAACTACCATTATTGCATAAAGACAGCCTCTTGAAACTGTTCAGGTGAACCGGTACACGACCTCATAATTCAGACTCTTCGAAAATATATCAATGCCCACTGTTCCTTTGCTCATTAAGGAGAGTTCATATACCATTCTACAGATTGCAGCCTACTTGTCTGTAGGAACCATGAATGACAACTAGGATATACTACATATGCAAGACCTGAAACAAATCAAACGTCTAATAACCACAAAAGATTAAAAATGGAGGGGAAAACTGTTGAGGGATGACAGGCAACCTCCATGACTAGAACAAATGTACTATCATCTAGTCTCAGCAGCAATGTACATATCGGTACAAATGTGTCTCAACTTCTTCATTAAATATACTCATTTAGGTCTCTGTAAAGAAACTCTCTTTCCTTCTACAAAGAATTTGTCACTGCCTTCGAGCTGGAGCAACAAGCAAAAATAAATATATCAATAAACCAATCTTCTGTTTCAAGAGAACCAAAAGAAGCATTATTAGGCACAAAAAGTATCGACATTAGATTGCAGGGATTGCAGGGTGTTCACACTTCATTCCATACCTTGCGCTTTAAAAATGCAAGTGCCTCCTTTTTTGAAGTGTAGTTGGAGAAAAGATGAGATGCGTGTTCGTCAATAAGAACTTTGAGGTGCTTAAGCTTCAATGACTCTCCAGGTGCCTGCTAGCAAGAAGGGAATTTATAATAATCTAAAATTTCATTTTTTAAAATAAAAATAGTTAGATGCGAGAAAGTCAAATCTCACAATCCATCTAAGAAAGTTGAATCTTAAACAAATGTTCTTGGAGAACATGCACCTGTTGTAGAAGCCGTTTGCACAACTTTTTCAGCTTTACTTTAGAATTCTCATTTTTTTCCACATCTGATAATTCATCGTGTTTTCTTTTCACTGGAGAGCGGGAATCAGATGAATCCTCATTATCACTGTCATTGAAACATGTCTTTTTCCCCTGGAAATAGCAACCAGCTATTTTTTTGGTGCGGTCTTTAATACCAAGACCTTGTTTTCCAGATGTTGCTTTATCCTGAAAATGAGTACGTAAAACATATTTCCTTATTTAGCTATTGGTGAATTTCATTCCACCAAATAAGTTCTCAACAGAGTTTTACTGGTCTGGCAATAACCTCCACTTAAGAATCTGCTAAACATTTACAAAGCATTCTTCTAAGGTTAAAAGGCCACAAATACATAACTTATTTCACAGTAGCTTCATTTATCAAATAAGCATATTGACATAGAGTTTTTTTTTTTTTGGGCAGAGGGGGGGGGGGGGAACTAAGAAAGCAGTCGAATAATAATAACTTTACAGTTTCACTTCTATTATGCCTTCTATCTTCAGAGTGACATATCAAGGCCAAGCTCTAAGACCATCTCCTATTTGAAAGAATAAATGGTTTCCATGGATGCCACACAACATTGTCAAATTGAGCCAGATAAGAAGATATAGAGATACAAAAAAGTACGTACCTGGACAAGTTTGTAGAGATTTTCTTGATCATCTTCATGGAATGCTGTCCTCTGGTTATGGCTTTCAGACTTCTTTCTTTGAGCTTCAGCTCCCAGAAAACCACCAGAAACAAAACCATAGTTGAAGCCCCACCATTCTGGTGAAACAACTTGGTGATCTTCTGATTTCCCTGCAATAAATAATTAGAAAATCTGAATTTAATAACAGACAAAAACATGAATAACAGTACATTGTGTACGAGGATACCTCAAGCAAAAACATGCACATACCTTCACTATCAGGAACCAGTATGTCCATTGTCATCATTGCCTCTACTGCATCATTACCTTCAGTCTTAGAAGGAACTGTCCTTTGGACCTACAGAGGATAAAAGAAAAGTGAACTTGGCTGCCATAATCTCCAATCTGGATATTCAATAGAAGGCAATGATTAATTTCAAGATTTCCAAGATGATCCAAATCAAAAAAGACCTACTTGTGTACGAACTTCAGTAAAGCTGCACAGCTTTACTCTTCAAATTTGAGAACAAAATATTAAAAGCCATTCTATTAGAAACTCATGAAAAATATATGGCGCTTTACCCCAACTTTCTTACTTTACATAAGGGATGAATTGTCAAAATTGGATGGTGAGAAACAAAGAGCAGATGTGGGAACCATCCCTTGAAACAGAGGGAGAAATGAAGATTGGGTTTTAATAATTTCATCTACACAAGGAAATTGGTAACAGTAACAACATATAATATATTTCTGTAATAACATCACCTAATGACAACTAATTTTTATGTCAATCTAATAGATAATTTGTGAAACTAGCGACACAGATCTTTTTCCAGGTGATTATGTGAATAGTTACAACTACTCATTTCACATAAAAATAACCCATCAGATTAAATTAGGCATTACAATAACACAAAATATAACAGATAAGATGCAAAAGTTAATACTCACAAGAATTCCCTCAAGATCCTGAGAAGAATATGAGTGGACAAGCTTCCCCCTCTCTCTCTTCTTGTATCTGACACATCGGCGAATGAATATTACAGACCATTCTTATAAAACTTTATGCTCAATATTTCAAATTAACTGCCTGAAACATAATTTCAGAACATAGAACAAGTATACTCTAACAACCTTCCTTGTGGACGTGTCACCTTAGTTGTATCTTGACTGCCGGCAGAGCTCTTAGAAACTGCATCACCTTCTGCATCTTCTTCTCCTTCAGCTGTTATGGGCATGAAAACAATCTTGAGTTTACCGATTTACAAAGTTAATTTCAAAACTAAATATGCTCCTCCACATGTACCTTTGTGTTTGGTGACACCAGCTGATTGCTGTCAAATTAACCAAAAAAGAATTAGTCGAACACAAGAATTGCATTCAAAATGATTGACATTAGGTTAGAGGTAGAACTTGTGGAATTACCACTTTCAATTTTTTGAGGATATTATCAAATTGAGTGGTATCAAACGCCCAATTGTTGGGCTTCTCTGTGCCAATTCCTATCAAAATTAGCCAAAAGCCAAAATATTTAGCTAATAAACAAAGCTGGAGAATCAACAGAAGCATGAAGAAATCCTCAAACTTCTTAGGGCTCAATGCAGTTCATTTTCCACTGATCCAGCACAATTGCCACACCAGTAGATAACTCTCAGTAAAATGACATGCAAATATCCAACTTTCATTCCATTTCCTTCACAAGGCAACCACAAAATGAATTTAAAATAGGAGAAAGCAGAAAACCTGCAGTATCCTGTTTGTTCTTAACCCTTATGTGCCCTTTGATCCCTTGCTTTTCTTTGCCGAGTCCTTCTCCTTCTTCCCACCCCTATGAATTTCAGTACCACACATTAAATTTTGCCATATAAACCCCACCTTCCCGCAATATGAAGGCACAACAATTAGAAAAAGACAATCTTGACAAGAAATCCAAAGAACCAGATATCATGTGCCAAAACCCTAAACAAAAATGTTCAGCAAAAGCCAGAACTGTGGATTTTCATAACATACAGATACAAATCAGAAACATATACAAATATCCGTATCAAATCCACTTGCATATCACGACTAGAACAGAACGGAAACTAACTGATTTTGTATACCATTTGTTTCATGAGGCGGAAAGCGGCGGACTTTCTGGCAATTCCCACGTAATTAACAGGAGCTTCCGGCGCCGCCATGTTATCAGAGTTATAGCCTCCCTTCTTCTCTCTCCCTCTCTCCCTCCCTCCCAGTAGATCGTTCAAGAGACTCTTCTCTGTGTGGGAGAAAGAGAGAGGAGAGTGGGAGCAACAAAATTGGAGGGTTTTTCAGCGGCGAAGAACAACGCCTTTATATAATTTTGTTTTTATCTAAAATAATTATATCCATGTCATTTTAGTGTTTTAAAATATTAGTAGAGTAATTTTTTTAAAAAAAATATTATTTATTGATTTTTTTATAAAATTTATTAATCAAATTATTTCGTATATTAATTATAAAATATGTTTTATTATTTTAAAAATCATTACAATCGTGGTATTAGTTTTATTGTTTATGTCCATATAACTATAACTGCTAATGAAAAAGCTAGTCGACTTGTTCAGTTTATTCATTGTATATTTTGCCACATTCTATCATGTGTATTTTCTGATATTTTCTAACAAAATTTTATGTTCCATTAAAAAATTGAGAAATTAGGATACTTTTAAAAATTCTAATCTCTCTATTTAATGTTGTTTTATTCAAAACTTGAAAATTATAATAATAAATAGAAAATAAAATTATTTTTATATAACTTATTCATGTATAAATATCTTTTAGTGGATGTGTCTCCATATACTTCAAAACTCATATTTAGGGAGGAAGGAAGTATTTTTTATTATTGGCGAATGGTGAGAATGAGATTCTATTACTACTTTCCATAAACGCCTAAAATATAAATTTTAAAAAATTCACTAATTAGGTAATTACCCCTTTTTTTATGAACTGATTAGGCAATTACTAATATAGAATTGTTTTGAAAAGAAAAAATAATAATGCATTGTCTTGAAAATAAGAAAGATATCAAATGAGATATTAATATAAATAAGAATAATATTGAAACTCAATAGTGAAATATTCAAATTTTGTAAAGTAATTTATATTTTGAAACAAGAAGAAAATTATTCAATAACTTATATTTTTTTTACGAATGGAGTAATAAGGATATAAGGATAATAAGATAAGTTATTTTAAATTAAAAGTAGACAAATGTGTATTCAATTTTTAAATGAAGAGAATATTTTATTACTTTCTCCATTTTATTAAGATAGACAATCTTTATTTTTTATACAAATTAAGAAAGTATATTTAATGTTGTTGAAATTTTGAATTTTTTTTACATTTTTCCTACTTTACCCTTATATTATAATTGATCCAATAATTATTTTTTCATTGAAATACTAATTATATTTATTAAATTGTTTTTTGCTAACCCATCATAAAACACATGTTTTTTTTATATATAAAATGTTTAATTATATTAAATCTAAAAATAATGATGTAATTATATTTAGAATTTCAAAATTATTATTAAAAATGAATTGTTGAAACAATTTTATCTATTAAAAAGTTAATTATATCTATAAATAGATAAGTTAAACTATAATTTAGAACTATGAGAGTATAAATCAAAGCTATCTGACTGGGGCATAATATTATTATTGCTTGGGGAGAGGTGAGATTCTTTTACTACTTTCCAATCACGCTTGAAACTTAGAAAAGAATTACACAATTACCTATAAAATTTTTCATGATTCTAAGGTTTTGGCCCAATAAACTGTACAGATATCATTATATCATAGCGGGAAAAGGATGGAGCCATGCCGCTCGTTAGTTAGGCGCTCCTCAAAACCTTCAGTTCCTCTTTCTGAATCCGAAACTAAATCGAAATAGAAATCTTGAAATTCATTCGAAAGTTATATTTCCATTCTCCATTTATTGAACGAACCTCTAACAGAATTCTGACTGTCAAGATGGTCGATTGGGCGGAGCTAAATCAGGATCTGCTGGTTCTTGTGGCTGAACGAATTGAGAAGCTCGAAGATTTTGTTTCTTTTGGTTCTGTTCGCAGCCGTTGGCATGCCGCTACCACCAAGGAGAATTTTAAAGGATTGCGTCTATGGCAGAACATCCCTTGTCTGATGCTGCCTATGAGGGACGAGGGTCATGTTGATCGCCAATTTTACAGTCTCCTCGATAACGAAATCGTGGCAAAGGTCAATTTACCCAATTTCAAAGGGAAAAGATGTATTGAGTCATTAGGCTGGCTCTTATGCTCCACTAAACATTGAGATATGAGTCGGTTGCACCCTTTTTCTTGTCAAGAAATCCAATTCTTCGTGCAAAATATGGTTCTATCCGCATCACCGGGTGAGGACTCCAACTACACAGTAATGGTCATTTGTGGAGGACGTAGTTGTCTAGCTTTCTGGAGGCCGGGGGACTGTAGCTGGAGTTGAATTGCATCCTGGAGATCAGCCTATGCCGATGTCACTTTCTGTAGTGGTAAATTTTATGCCATTGATTATCGGGGATTTATGATCGAATTGGAATGCAACCCTGCAGGACCAGGTACAACTAAGAGTCGGATTCTCACTCGAATTAAATATTCATGTCTAAAGAAACCTGGTCCCTACAGGACCGTCCTATACATGGTTGAATCATCAGGGTTGTTGCTCATCCTAATACGAACGGTAAATTTTACCGACGATTGTTTTTCTGATACAACAAAATTTCGAGTGTTGGAAGTGGATATATTAAACCAGGCATGGGGAGAGACAAAAAATTTGTGTAGCAAGGCAGTTTTCATTGGTCACAGTGCTACAACTGCTTTGGATGCCTGTAAATTATCTGGAATCAAAGCCAACCATATATATTTCATAGATGATGGCTATGAATCTTATTCCGACAGTGAAGGAGAAGGAGGTGGCAAGGACATGGGCATCTATGATTTGGAAACTGAAAATATTGAGCGATTTTATCCCGAGGGAGAATTGCTTAGCAAGATTTGTACGTCTATTTGGGTTACCCCAAGATTTTGGTCTGATTTAGAGAGTTAAGCGGATAAAGTTAGGAGGAAAGTTCGAGAAATGCAGGTAAGGTTGTGGTGGGAAGCTAATAGAGCTTGAATCCAAGAACAGTACTTGTGATTTAGCAAAATTTGTAAGCGGGTAAACTGAGCTTTTTTGTTCATTTGCTGCTTAGTGTTTGAAGTATCTGCAAGCTAGGTTTTGTCTCTTCTGCTTTAGTTTTTTCTTTTGTTTTCATAGAAATAGTAAAGGTTGATCCTCCAACATGAAGCTAGTTGGTTTTTTAATACAATGAAGACTTGTGGATTAGAAGTGGATCAATTTTTTTTTAAAATTTGTATTTATATTCTGTTGCTTTTGATTTTTAATGCATGTAACTTAGCTACAGACTTATCAATGAAAAGTTGGGGTTAGGACCGTCCCTTTCTGGAATTACAGCCTTCTTGATAAAAGCAATGCTGCTTGAATGAGTCATGTTTATGTTTAACAGTTCACACAATGATACAATATTGAAAAAGGAACCAAAGTTGAGGATGGCAGAAAATAATTCAGCAGAAGTCCTGTGACTTAGTTTAGTAGCTCTTTAAGATGAATTCTTGCTCTCGTTGCAATTCAACTTTAGGAGCAGTATTAGTTGCTGCATATATTTGTGTTCTTTCCCAATTCTTCGCTTGGTTCTACCTTTAGCTCTTCAAGTTCTAGATGGGGCGTCGATTAGTATATCTGTTTTAGTCCATCAACTTTCTGCAAATTTGTAAAAGAGCTGATTAATACCTAAACAGTATTCTCCCTACAAAAGAAGGAAATAGTGATAAATTTTATGATGAAATAAGCAGACTGAAACACAAAAATATGAGCCTGAAACCATGCAAAAAAGAATTCATGAATTGACGAAAAACCGACCCTTAACCTGTCAAAAAGTAGTTAATTGAAAGATCAATTATCTATGACAATAGATGAGACCATAGAATCAATGCTTCTCTGACAGATACTAAAATGTCAAATTTGATTAAACCTGAAAGTTATGGCAAATACAAATCTGCCCTCATTCATCATATATCAGATCATCCAAAGGGCTATGGAATTTGGACCTTTGTGAGGAGTATCTTTTACAGTAGGACTAAATGACCCATAATCTGTTACAGTTTCCTTTAAGATACCAAACTCCTACTTCCTCATGAGAAGCACTACTGTATGTGCTGCAATGCTTCGATTCTCCCCAAGACTATCAACCTTCTCATGGGTTTTTGCCTTCAAATTGACAACTGAAGGATCTGCACCGAGCAATTGACATAAATTTGCCCTGATAGCCTCTTTATGGGGGCTTACTTTTGGCCTTTGCAAAATCAAAGTCG
Source organism: Apocynum venetum (assembly GCA_019593545.1). Classification (NCBI taxonomy): domain Eukaryota; kingdom Viridiplantae; phylum Streptophyta; class Magnoliopsida; order Gentianales; family Apocynaceae; genus Apocynum; species Apocynum venetum. The sequence continues at coordinate 2,473,455 of SRSM01000337.1, forward strand.
CATCCAAGTTTCCTAATTCATAACCTGCCTCATGCATCAGCCTCACCTGGTAGAATCACATTGCAGTAGTTAGACAATCTTCAAACCGTAAGATTGAAATGTAAACCCCAAAAACTAAATAGATTTTTAAAGATGTAATATCTCAGCAAGCTGAAGGGAAGTTCTAGCTATTATTACTACAATATTAGACTCATCCAAAAGTAAAATAAAATGCACCTCTTTCTCTCTGACGCCTGCATAAAATATCTCAGTCAACAAGGTCACAGAAAAATAATCAAATTGCAGTTAGAAAGTCTTTCTCCAAATAGATGAATTTATTATTTGGAACCAACATCTGATGGTACATTTGTCATGAGACCTCAACAGAATCTAATAGAATATCAGACTAGACAAAAGAGTCTGATTTTCATTATCAGTTGAGACGCAACTTAATTGCTTAGAGAATAACAAGTCTAATGAACTTGTTTTTTCGTCTGCTATTCCCCCGCCCCCCAAAAAAGGGGGGGGGGAAGAAAGAAAGAAAAGACAAGTCTATGACAACCAATATTCAACAGAAGAGGAGATCTTCACTCTCTATGGGTATGTATATCTGTAACACGCGCTATCATAGTATCAACTCCAATACCAATCAAGCATTCTCATTTGAATATGCTTTTCATCTAATCAGAAATACCAATTTTCACTTCCTCATTTCCTGTTAACAATAAATGATGCAATAAAGCAGTACTCTAAATGGCATGAAAAGATCATGTTGCAAACAACAACCCACGATTGACATTTTAAAGCATCCATCTTGAATAAACATTCACTGCTTCCATGACTGAAAAATGATTTTCATCTAAACTTAGATGACTAGCCGTGACAACAGACAGTGATTTTGTACCAACATTTCCAAATAATTAAAGTCAACACTACCAAGCAGCATTGTTTTCATTTCATCAGACCTCAAACTGAACTAAAAGCACCACTACATGAAAGTTATGTTCCAAACAACCACGGCAATTGACAATCTAAAAGCATCAATTTCAGATTAACTCACAGCTTCTTTAATAAAAACAGAAGAAGGTGCCCCTTTCCATTTAGGATCCGTATCTGGAAAAATTTGCCCTATGTCTGGTAGCCCCAAAGCACCCAAAATAGCATCCACTACACAGTGTAGCAGCACATCACCTGCAGCAGCCGCAACCTCAAAATAACTAATTGGCAAAACAACGGAACTTTAAAACACAAAATTTTATCTCATCGCCAATGACAGAAATATAACAGGATACCATCAGAGTGAGCTTCGCACCCTCTGTCGTGAGGAATATTGATGCCACCAATGATGAGAGGATAACCAGGTTCCAAGCGGTGGAGATCGAAGCCGTGACCAACTCGGAAGGGCAAAGTCTTAGATGGTGTAACGGCAGCTAATTTCAGGTCAGCTTCTACAGCAGCACCGGAGACAACCAGAGACAGGTTCTGCGGCTGCCTTCTCGATAACAGAGAAGAAAACGGCGTCCATAGAGAGCCTCCAGTAAAGCATGTGCGAGAAGAAAGAAAATTATCCTGATTTTGCTTCATTCTATTCGGAATTGAAGTGGAGCAGTAGAGCGAATTCGCCATAGCCATTTTCTACTCCTTTGAATTCAGAAGAAAGAAGGAAGAGTTCGGTCAGTGTGTGTTGTGCGCGTTTCCGGTGGTTTTGTCCTTGGGTGGGAGGGCGATTAAGGAATCATTCGGGCAGCACGAGAATTTGGAAATCAGGACAGACACGTGGCAATGTCCATTTTTTATATCCGTTAAGTCGTTACCTGAAAATTTTTCCAAAAATTATTTTCTGCCCGAAATAAGAGGTGGAAGAGAAATAAAATGTAGCCTTCAATGGGACAAAGAAAATTAGGCGACCACGAGAAAAGCATTGGGTGGTGGAGGTTGATAAAGTCAATATAAACAATAGTTTTTGAGATTTTCTTCCGTTTCTTTATCATAAATATTTTCAACCAATAGATGGTATATTCATATTGAATTCGTTGATTAAATTTGTGAATAAGTAAATTTATTAAGAAGATGGAAATCTTTAAAATAATTCTAAATTTTCATGTAAAATTTCACTAACAACCTTCTTAATTTAAAAAAATTTATTTTTTACTAACTAATAATCTCACCACTAACCTAATTAATAACAATAGGTCAAAAAATACTTTTAATTTTTAAATGTTTTCAAATATAGACATTCTTCTATTTCAAATTATAAAATATTTTGAGAATTTTTTGTCATAAAATATAAAATACTTTAAATTTTTTGAGAGTTATTTTGTATATTTTTTTTAATATTACTCATAATATTATTAAATGAAGAGAAAAAATAAATAATTTAATTCTAAATTTTCAACAAAAATTATGACATAATAAATTAGTATATTTTAAAAAATTATACTAACTTTTTAATACGGGTAAAATGTGTAAAACGCTCAATGTATTTTATAGACGGATGGAGTAATTATTAGGTCTAGATTGAAAGAAAAGAGAGAACGTATAGATAATGATTTGCCTGCCCATATTTTCACTCCAGAAGGAACCAAAGATACTAGTACCTTGAGGTTGCGGAAACGTTCAACCCAGAGGCCAATTCTACATGCAATCTTTGTGCTCACTTCAGACCAATGTTCTGCAAGATAACAAGACCAACATCCGACTACAGAGCAAATGGGTGGACTGGAGTTTACATCCAGCGAACACATGAGACGGACTCTTTTGAATGGAAGTATGTTCACTGAGAGGGAGTCCATGCAATGTGGCTCTGGAGAGATAGATTTTGCCATGATCAATGCCCTTGTTCCCAGCCCTGCTTTTGCTGCTACAACCGTGCTCAAGAGTCCCTCTCTCCTTTCTATATTTCCCCTTAAAACAATCAAGAAAAAAGCCTAACCCCTCTCCTTTACTTTTCCTTCCAAGTCCCTTCAATTGACTTCCACATCCACCTTCAAATACTATCTCCAAAAGAGTACTTCAGCTGCAGCTATCCATTTAAACACTATACAGACCTCAAACTTTCAGTTTCATGAAAAAAGAGAAAGGAAAGAAATGTTGTACTTAGCTGCTTATGATTTACTGATACTGGATGATGATTTTCATTTCTTCTTCCTTCCAAGGGAAAAGGTAGGAAAAGGGCTACAAGCATAGGAAATTGAAATTCTGTAGCCTAGTGATGGCCATCAATGTACAAAGCAGCAACCTTAAGTATCCCCAGAGTCCACTTCAACAGAGTAAGTTTCTTTCCTATAAGATCAGAGGCATCAGTGAGGGTCTGTTTGGTTGGGAGGATTTGGAGGGAAGGGGAGGGATTTTTTTAAAAACCCCTTGTTTGGTTCAGTTTTTTGGGGGAAATAGGAAAGAAAATCCCCTCATTTCCTTCCCCTCCAAAAACTCTCCAAAAGTGGGAGTTTTGGAGGGGAGGAATTAAAAGCTATGAAATGTATCATTTGTCCTTATGATATTTTTATAATTACATTTTTTTTAAATTTTTCTCTCATTCTCTCATTTTCTCATTTATTTCATTATCATCTCAATTTCTTTTCTTTCTCTCCCTATTTTGCATTTCCACCTAAATTAAAAAAATCTTATATTTAGAGCTAAAAAAGAAATTTATAAAAAAATAATAATAATAAAAGAGCAAAAAATTTAGGGTTACAATAGTCAATTTAATTATATTTTTCCTTCCCTCCTCTTGCAAACCAAACAAAGTAATTTTATTTTTCCTCCCCTCCTCTATTATCTAATCAAACCAAACAAGGTAAAACTATTTTAACTATTTTACCTCCCTCCCCTCCCATATTTTGATCCAAACATACCCTGAATCTCCTACGAACCTAAACGTGTTGTAGATGTGATCAACCACCATACTTCCAAATGTACCTTCGTGTATACATGAACCTCTATATCTACATAGCAGCATTAAGCTAGGGACAATATGCCTAGATAGCGAGAAAGTTCCAAAGCAAGAAGGAATTACATATGAATTAGAAAACATTAGGGACATATTAAGTGAGAGGTTAATTTTTGACATGATACCCAACTTTCCATAGGAGTGGCCAATGGGTAAGAAATCCACTACTCTACTAACATCATAATGTAGCTAAAATGAGCAGCAGCACAATCCTACTAGAAGTTAGGTATCATGTCATTTGAAAAGATAACACCTCACAAGAGCTTAACATTTCTCATATATTATCAGCACCTAAGTAAGGCATGCGATGAATGCAGGTAACAATTGAACAGCTATGACACTGAAAACATATACATAAGCTATAACCTATAATAAGCAGTTGATGTTAACACTTTGCAAGTTTACCGCAGTAGTCAAACAACCAAGCTAATCACTTGACACGAATAGCTTATGTCTAAAGCAAGCTGATAAATAAGTTCATGAAGGAAACACGTGAAAATCAAATCTAAAATGTAGAAGAAGAAGCCCTATGATGCTTAGTTCCAGGTTCAGGTGTCAAATTTCCAGAGGCAGGTCTCTTACCTTTCACCTACAAGTTAAAAGAAACAGAAAGAAAATATGAGGGGATTCTTCGTTCAACAACCAAACTTTAACATGATTAAACAGTTTTTCTACATTAGATCAATGAAGAGGGATATTCTAACCTTATCCTCATTGCGCTGATAGAAGTGCCTCAAAAGTGCATTTCTTGATTCTGATGTTATTACTGGAGAGTAGCATTGCAGTTTTCAAGCAACAATTTATACGTAAAAATATATACATGTGATGAAACAATAAACTCCCACAATTATCGAACTATAATTCTGATATTGTAAAGTCTCATAATGTCAGCATTATAATGTAAAGAATTCTTAATCAAATTCAGCCGCCAACAGCCTTGACAATAAGCTAAAGGGGCCAAAAGGTGAAACATACAGAAAGCATAACAGAAATAGGTTAACGTATTCTTCAACTAATGCTTCAGAGTATATTCTTTAACTAATGTTTCAGAGAGTAAACTTTTAACCATAAATTGATGGGTGAATGAAGAAAGATGCATCAGTACTGCCATGGGAGATACCCCAAAAGCATTATACAAACACAAAATTAGGCTATCTCATCCCAAAATCGATATTGATGTTGTAAACTTGCATAAATACCACCATGAAAATGATGATATAACTAATGGCAGTCATCAAAACAAAATTAAGTGATGAATCAGAATGATTAAAAAACTCACCTTGATTGGGTGGTGGAAATGTTTTATCATGAGTTGGATGATAAGTGACAGGTGCCATTTTCTAGAAGGAAACAGAAATATAATATCAGAAATGAGACAAAACACTTTGTTTCATGTGTCATATTGTAACTTTCTACATCAAAATCATGAAAATGTCAGAAAGAGAAACATTTACGGCCCCAGTACAAATAAGCAAGATACCATTTAAAGTTCTGCATAACAATTAAATTACGAACAAATGACACAAATAGGTTAATAAACAGGTTCTATATAAACAGACAAAGATAAGATGCTTATAGGTCTTCAATCTGCTCTTAGCATGCTAAGGTTCTATAGATGGACAGGAGATTGATTATCTGGAATGCAAGGTAGACAAAAGATGAGACATAAAAAAGGCAGAGTTGATGTCATTTCCTACCAGTTCAGTCAGTACTAGTTTGAACTTAGTGAGCTCAAAACTAACAGGGTTGAGGAAACTTGTGCTTTTAGAACTTCTGGCTGCCATAGTACTAATATCATTATGTTTTGAAACTATGAGCCATCACCACCACTTTTACTAGAGTCCACTGACTTGCTCTGATATTTCATAGAATCAACAGAACCTAGTATTTCTTAATTAAGCCTCAAAATTTGCAGCTAATAGCATGAAATGATGTTTTTGAAAGAACCATCACCAAATAAACAGATCTGTATCAGCCACGTAGAATTGATGATTACAAAGTTCAGCAATGAATTCCTCCACGTCTATCATAATTTTGCAGTTAACAACAAAAGTCCAATTTCAGTTTGCTCTGTCACTTACTAAATTCAGCACATGAGATTTATTATACCAACAATCAATCCTCTCCAACTATTCCTTCCCACCTTAAAGCATGCTGAGTGTCCTTCAAAGAGGAAGGTAATGAAGGAAATCGAAAAAGTATCACTAGCATTTGCTAATAAAGTTCACTGGCACTTATTTTCATTCATACATTAGCATGGATATCTAATCAAACACATTCAATGATCAAGAGTAACTATCAGCAGGCGTACAAAATTACCCAAGGAACTATAAAAGAACCCGTCAACAAAATCCAGATACGTGCATTCCTTGAATTCCACCAGTTAACGAAATCAGCATAAAGAAACTCAAAAACATAAGCCTAGAATGCAAATTAACTCAGCAGTTACAAACCCTTTCGGTTCCACACAAATAAGAATTCCTCTAAAACTTTACAGAATGAGGACATTCTTCTCCACAGAAGAAAACCGCCTTTAAACAATAATCTTAGTTAATTACCAATATTTAACAGAATTATAAAGGATCAACAAAAGAATAAGCTAAAGCATTTCTTTTCCTTTCTCAGATTTTCATTCAAGATAAAGCTTGGTTCTTTCATAAGATTAAGGTCTTACAGAGGGGTTTGAAGGATCAGATGGCCGGTGCTGGCTGAAGTTATGAGGGTCAAAGGACGGCCAATCGGTAAGCATTAAACCCATCTTTGAATGAAGCTGAATTTGATGGAAGAATCGAGAGAACAATGCCGCAGCTTCCTTTTCTGGTAGGAAGAGATCATAAATATCCCATTATATATGCACAGAAACCTGCTGGAAGCATCGAGATTCAAGATTAGCAGTACAAAAGCTTAGCTCGGGTGGTGGGATTATGGCAACAAGAGCAAAGTGTGTAGGCAAACCACTTTTTTTATTTTGAGGAATAAAGGCAAACCACTTTTTAAGACCCATATTCTGCATTAGATGATTACATAGAAAGAAAATATTGGCTTCATTGATATTTTGAATATTGAGCGTTCCTGTGGGGAAAGTTAAAAGTAAAAGAGTTTTCAGCCATTTGATTGCCCGTCTTCACCATCTCTAATGACTAATGAGTATTACTTTTGATCGCAATTCTGGCAAAAATTGAAAAATGGTAATACCGAATACGGGTCTGCCACTATCTGCCCAAATATATGTATATATATATGTATACTTACCCAAAAAAAAAAAATATATATATATATATACTTCTGGAAAATTATTTAAAAAATCAATAGTAATTTTTTTAATAATATCAATAAATAAATAAAAACTGTTTTCCCTCAAAAAAAAAAACCGTTCCCAAAATATGTATATCTAGAGTAGCTTAGCAAAAAGACTTTTTTTGGAATTTTATTAAGCTAAAGTCAAAATTAAAAAATAATTTAAGTAAATTTTAAATTAGTTTTTAACTAAAAGTAAAATAACTCATTTTAAACAAGCGACACTTTAAACTGAATAGAAAGAGAAATAAGCATTCAAAATGGGCAAAAAGAAAAGTTAGAGACTAATTTAAACAAAAAAACTAGGTTAGAAAATGAACTAAAGGAAAGTTCAGGGTAAAAAGTGAAATAATAGAAACTTTAGGGGTTGAAAATGCCGGACTTCTCTTTCAAAATGCTTTCAACCCATGAATTTTCTTTTAGCGTTTTCAACCCCTCGGTATACCTATATCTAGCGTTGTGGGTAACAAATAAGGATCTAATTTACTGATAAAGCTTTGGAATTAAAGATTAATCTACCATATCTAGCTTAAACAAAAGCATTAATCAGAGGATGTTCTTGTAATTTTACTCCCAATGGAACCAACAAATCCACACCGCTGGAGAACAAGTGAAACACACGCTCCGTATAAAAGATATGGATAACGCCAAATGGACCCCACGGACTGTGACGTGTCAACTAAATTGCATTGTATCTAGCTGACGACAACCGCACCGGAATATACCCCACCGACGAACAGCCCCAATCTACCCTTCTTCTTTCCCGAAAACTATAAATACCTCCTCCTTCTAAACCCCACATTTTTTTAGCCCTAGAACCGCGCCTAAATTAGCCGCAACATGTTTTATCCAGCTCAAAACCTCATTCTATCCTTCGTTTGCGTCTTAATCCGCCTTCAAATCCTTGATTCTCAGTTATCTTGTGTATTACCAGCTGAATTTAGCGTCAATTTCGTTTTTTTGTAGCTGAAGTTTGAGTATTTTGTTATCAATAGTCTTATTTTTAGTTGGGGAAAATGATTGTTGTTCGTCTAGGTTTTCATGAGGTTTTCGTGATGTTATTTTGGGAGTTTTCAGTAAGGTGATGGATGCGGTGGAGTTGGCTCTTCCTCAGGCGGCTATTGTGTCTAAGCTCATGGGATCGGAGGGTTTGGGCGTCGGTGGCGGTGTTGGGGTTTCTGTCGCAAATGTTGATGCAACCCATTCAGGGTGCAATTCGGTTGAAATTCGCTCCTCTGTTCATGCCGATGCATGCAGTGGAAGAGGTGGATTTTGTTTTCTTTTTAACTGGCATGTGATATTTCTTTTTAAAAAAATTATACTCTGCATTTGCTTGTCTCTTTTCTACTTTGTTTCATGAAAATGTTGAATTCTAGACCATGATTTTGATTTGATATTTTCATGTATGAAACTTTTTTTCTCTTGTTAATGTCCCATATCCGTAAATTGGACAAAGAAAATAAAAGAAGAAACAAAATTTTTGGAGAAAGTCTTTCTTTTTTATTGTATATGTAAGATGATTAAAGAATGTATCTTTATGATATACACTGATGGCTTATCCAATACTCATCTTATAGGACAGCGGAAACTTGGTGATTTTGTTAAAATAGCCTTGCAAAAGTAATGTAACACAAACCAATTTATTGTTTTGGAGCTTGTGATGTGTCTCGTAAATATTGATTTCATTACTTGTGCCCTTTTTTGATCTGTTGAAGCTTGGTTTGTTCCTTTTTCTTGTTCATGAGTCTCCAGATATACTCATGGCTTATCCAATGCCCGTCATAAGGGGCAGCAAATACCTGCTGATTTTTTTGTGTAAGCGTTGCAAAACCTTGTGATGAGCTCATAAATATTGGCCGTTCACTACCTTTGCACCCTTTTTTAATTGGTTGAAGCTTGATTTGTTACTTTTCCTTGTTGACAATTCTCCACATGCACGGAGCTCTACTGGGAGAGATAAACTTTCTTGTTCACGCTTATCTTGCTTGTTTGATGGTAACACAAAGTCCACAAAATTATTTGTAGATTTTCTCTACTCTCTAATTATTTGTTCATTTTATGTTGGAATTTATTAAACCCTTAAACATAATCCATATGATGATGCCTTTAAATGATATTATAAGTATTATAAGATAAAAAGGAATGCTTTCTATGGTGTTGAACCAACTGAATCCATGCCATAGTGTAACTTATGCTTACTTGAAATATGATTTTGCCAGACAAGATTCCTGCTACCAATGCTATAGGGCCACCTTTTTGGAAAAAGGCACCCAATGCAGGATGTTCTATGCCTAAGGGCCCGCCCTCCAGCTTTCATGATGCTGATGGTTTTGAAGACTTCAATTTGGAAAGGAAAGATGGTTCTGTTGCTCTTCTAACAGACCTAGATTCTAAACAATTGCATCGTAGATTTGGGAAGGTTGCAAGAAGTAATAGTGGTGGTTCTAAGAGATCACGAACGGCACAGATGGAGGTTTCAGTAAATGAATCTGCAGTAGAAGACATAAAAGGTTATTCAATTGGGAATGAACCATATCCTGCGAAAGGTGTTGTTGCAGGTAGATATTTCCAATTGTGATAAACAGCAGTTAATTTATTGTCATGTGCAACTGTGTGTTCCCTAAACTTTTGGGGACAATGAACAACTAAATCCTGTTCATGAATATTATCTAGTACCTTGTTTTATTTGTACCTTTTGGGTTACTCTACTTGTGTTTGTCTTGGGGTTAACTTTGGATCCGGTGATATCTTTATGTCCTTGTATCAGCAGTTGGTGAGTTAATAGTAATATTAATAACTGATTCTTGAAATTTTCCATTATTATCAGTAGTCAGCCTTTCAACCATGCTCTTTAGACAATAGGATTATTTTGTTGTTAGTTTTTTGAGAGAAAAAGAACACCAAAATATTCACTACTATGTGAAATACAATTTCATAATTTTCTGAAATATTCGATAAATTATAATTTTTGGAATTACAATAAGCTATTCGTGTACATGATAATCTACTTGGTTTTAGTCTAAAGGAATGAGGAGTTAGCCTTGGAATACTTCTCCTGCATCTTTATCTCCATGTTATCCACCATTAGATGTTCATTTTTTTCATTAAATTCTGTTGCAAATTGGTTGAGCCATCATTTTCTGCTTGATTCATGGAGGTAGCCATTTCAAATCTGTGAACATCCCATTGATACTTTCTTGCTCTCGAAGAAACAAATGGCTGATTTTGTTGTGAAGTATCAGTAAAAGCAAGTCATCAACTTATGAATCTTTTTACTTTCAATTCTTACTATCTCAGAGAAAATGCAAATAGCTAAGCAAAGGAGCAATGCAAATGGTAAGCGGGGGGATAAAAGAACTGGTAGAGTTCCTAAGAGCAGATGTGATACTTTCTCTCTGAAAAATGGCTTGGTTAGCTTCAGCACAGTTGCTGGTGGAGGCAATATTGCTGGTAAGACAAGAATACCATGAAAGTAAAGCACATTTCCATTTTAAGAATTACTTTTTTTTCAGATGCTCTGTCTATAGATATTCTGCAATTAATTTTCTACTGTTGGCTGTGAAAAGCTTTGCTCCTGATAACAAATTTAGTATCTAACTCTGGTTGTAACTGATCCTAGAGCATTTTCTTAAGTATGATGGTTCCTTCCAATATAAAGTAAAGAATCAATAAGTTTATGATGCTTGGATGCCTGAAGTTTATTTGTGCATTCTTTTCTGTAGGCACGCCCATCAGAGATGGTATTTTTATGTGCTGCAGGAGTTTCTTTTCTTCATCTCTGGCTTCTTTGGTTAGGTTTTCATATAATGCTCTTGTTGGAGCTGTCACTGCCTGCTGGATTATCTTTTATGGTTATTCTCTATTTAAAATGTTGTCTAGGAATTATCTTTTGATGTGATCCAAGAAGGGATGAATAGATAGCAGGACAAGACACGGCTGTCACTAATGAATTATCTTATATAGTTGCTGTCTATTTAAAATGGGTGTCTAGGAATCAAAAGTTATGTGCAGCTTTTAGTGTTTGGACTACTTGTTGAAAATCAAGAAAAGAGCCGAGCCAATTCGTCTTTGTTCAAATGAGAAATAATGTTAATACAGAGAAATTATTGTGGTCAATATTTTTTAGTGGCATTTAGTTGTGGTGTTTTTTTGAATAGTTCTGTTTGAATATCTAAAGAGAGATTGCTGTGCATTTTTATCAAGAGGAATAGTAACATTATTCCAGATCATGAATTTACATGAAATAAGGAACTCTCAATTTAGACTAGCTGTGCATGAACGAATGATTTGGCCAACTTAGTTGAGATAGTTCTTTTTTAGAAGGCTATAAAGTTCATCATTTTGGCTTTATTGCCTTGGAATATTTTTTCCTTTCGGTTTCCTTCTGGGGTTCGTGGTTGACCAATTGTCGTTAGTGAAATAACATGGACACCCTACCTCTATATTCAGAGGTCAATTTATTACCAAATGCTTTGTCTGTGACCTTGTCAGTATATAGTTCATTTGTTTTGAAACTTGTGTCTCCCGGTTGATAAAATTTCTTACGCTGTGGTGCTTTTCAATTAGGGGACTTGGGTTTTGTTTTCTGTACAGATAACATTACAGTCTTGTTATTGACCCTTAAGAAAGGGGGAGATGTTTTTATGGAAAGATGAGGACCTAAGTGCGCTTCCTAATGTGGGAATCTTGTGTATCAAGGTCTAATTTTGTAGCTATGTTGGAAATAGTTGCTCTGTCACACCTGTTGATGTAATTACCTAGAACTTTTATCTATAAACTGTCTGTTTTTTGCCTTCTGTCCAATTGATCACAACAATCTGGGACAAACTGGTATGAATGAAGTATTGATCCTTGAGGTGAGTTTCTTGAGTCTCTGCTACTACCAATGTCTAAGGAAAAGTTTCTCCTTTATGAGTAAGACGGTTCTTAATAAAATCCTTTCTATGTCCAGGATTGGTTCCCATGTCACATTGTAGACTTTTCAAGAATTTTGTTGGTGTCTTCCTGAAATCACCAAGTTTTAATTCTATTATTGCATTTTTCTGTTTCAATATTTTTCTCTCTTTTATTATAACAATGCTTACAATGTTGGTTTGACAATGTAATTTTTGCAGTATGTGGTTCCAAGTCTAACATCTTTGATGTCTCAAACCATGTTGACGAGCTGCCACTAAATGAGCTTCTTGATGGCAGTTACAACTGTCCTATTTTGATGAAAGATAAGGGAAAAGGAGTCGATATTTCAAATGAAAGGTTTCTAATTTCAGTTAGAAAGGCCTGCTCTGTTCTCCGTATCCAAAGCGCTCTTCATGCGCAAAATCCTGCTGAGAGAGAGAATAATTTCAACCAGATGGTCTCTGCGAGCACAGTTAGTGCTAGTTCTCTTCCAGCAAGCAGAAATGATGGTGGCAAGGGAGATGACTGCAGTGTAAATCAGCCTTCTGGCAAGCTTAGTTTTGAAGATGTAAGGAAATTTGGTAACTTTGTCATTGCAGTCACTTTTGGATGTTCTAATGCCCTGACAAGCACCGTATCTTTTTAAATACATATACTGAATCATTTTGTTTTATCATTTTCTGCGAATATGGAGTAATGACTTTTTCACCTCTCCTTATAACTTAAAACATGTTTTTCTCATTGCTCCCTCCCACTTCATTTCTAAATTCGACTGCATGCATAAGATATCTTGGGGTTTGTTGTTCAAACTTGAGCTTTTCGAACTTGCAACATTTACAGTCTGCTCAGTTCTTCATCTTCAGAATGCTTGTGAAGGATTTTCTTCTCATTGTAGATTAACAGTATCTCATTATTGAATGTTCAGGAATCTTGTAGAAGAATAAACACACTTACCAGCCATGCTAAATCACCAATGTGCTCGCCAAAAGATATTTTGGAGCGCCTTTCACTACCTCCCTCAAAGGATTTGGATTCTTTGCTTCTTGATGCTGTGAAGTCTGCTTCATCTTCAAGAAACAATACTGATCTACGTTTAGGGAAGACAGCATCTCATAGACCTGGCTTGCCACCTTTTCCTTGGTCCCACAACTCTTCGGGGCATTCTAAATCTGGTCCAGATGCAGTCAAACTCTCTGCTAATAGGACCGCATGCCCCGGTAGATGGATAAAAGTGGAGAATAATCTCACTTCTTTGAAAGATTCAACTGGTTTCCTTGTGGATCTGGAATCACTCACCTATGATCACAGACTAGTCCCCAGAGGAAATCTAGAGGTTCAATTCACCCAAGTGCAGGGTTCTGGGACTTTGGGAAGTGAAAACATCTCATCCTCACATGTGCACTTAAGTTCCTCTGAACGGATTTTATCATCCTCTCCAGCATGCTCAGCTTCTCAAGTCCGTCAAGGTCATTTTTTGTAACCAATCATTTAAGTTAATGTAATGTCTTTGCTTGCAAACATGAATTCATTTCCATCAACTATTTCTGATACTACAGGATCAAGGCACTTTTAGGAGCTGAAAAATAGAACTATTTATGATGTATTTTAATGTTAGGAGAGGCTTTTTACATGATCTTTCATTTCATATGTTACCCATGTGGATGTAATATATATTTTTTCCCCATGATTTTGCTGGTAAGAAATTCCATAGTTGCTGCTTGGTTGTGGACCTGGACACTTTTATCCCTTTTTTTATTTTTCCTCTGCAATTTTGTGCATGTTCTCGCCTTTTATAGTTCCCTTTTTTTTTATGAGGAGTTGCCAAGCACACCATTTTTAATTACATATTCTGTCCATTTCCTGCACAATAATGGTTTCTGATCTTGATTGGCGTGGAAGTCCTCTGACTGACATACATGTTTGCAACAGGTGAGCACTCTCCTGGACTTTTGGCAGCTGCTGAGACCCTCTGTGAAATTGCAGCTGATCCCATGAAGCAGACCTCAATTGGTATGATGAAGCTGCTGAAGACACCTTCCCAGAAGACCATGAAAGCTTCAAAATTGAAGTTAAATGAGAAATCTCAAAGACTATTCGTAGCACCAAAGCCTACAAGACGCCCTGATGATCTGATCAAAGTTGCTGATAACATCTTATCATCTAAGAAGCTTAGGGTTTCAATGGATGAGAAGACTGAAGATGTTTGTCATACAAACCCTACTATAAAAGGGTCAATGGATTGGTCCTCATCCAGATCAATCAGATCATCGCCTAGTAAGCTATTTAGGGATCCAGTTCCAGAGTCAAAAAATTACCACACCAACACTGTAAAAAAATCATATATGATGCCCCCACCGGGTCGAGTCATTGACAAGGCCTTCAGCAATCAACAGAAGCTGAAAAGATAGTGCCTATGGAATAAAATGCAATTGCTAGCAAACTGGATCCATCTATTAGTTTTTGTGAATGCAGGACCATCTTAATATCACCTTTGTTGTTTGTTGTTGATTTGATCACCGTAGGAGAACACCATGCTAGTAGGTCTGTATATATTCTGTGGCATGTAGGAAGCAGTGTTGTAGCTGCTAATGTTATAACATTAATTCTCAGATTGGTGCATGGTATTCACCAGGGAAATTTTAGACTTGCCTTGTGTAGATGATTAAAATGAGGCAATAGAAAATTCGATTCCTTTCTTTGTGCGCACTTTTGCACGCTTTTGCATTTGCCTTTTTGTCTCTCCAGGTGAACTTGGTTTCGTGTGCTTGTGATTTTGACAAGCACAAAAAACATGCAAGAGAGTTCCTACTCGGAAACTCACAGCACATTGAAGTGACTTGTATTTATCAGGTGGTCTGTTTAAGCCCTACCACGTTTGGTTGTAATCAAGTGAATGTGATGGAAAGTAAACCTCTTTGCTGCTTGAAGGGGATTGTTTGTTTATATGGACTGAGGTTTGGCACCAAAGAATTGCACCTAGTAACTGCAGCGGATGGTTCAAAGGGCGAAAGCCCACTATAGAGGAAAATTAGGTTGGGAACATTGATGTTGAGATGAGGGAGCCAAACTTTGTCTTCTTCATTCCATGCCTAAAAGATGTTGGATGAGAAAATACAAATGATTAATTAGGTTGCTTTCTGCAATGGCTGCGGCTGTTTTCAAGCCAGTCTATTGAAAGCCTTGTCTGACACTTGACAAAGGAAGTGTAGGGATAATTTCCATTTGTGCTTCAATCAATTTTATATTTATTGTGGTTTTAATTTGTATTTGGATTGAATTTTTAAAAGTGATTTTTACATTGCGTTTTGAAAAAGTTTGATATATATATATATAGTTTACATTATTTGATATATTTTATATTATTATTATTATTAATGTGAGACACCAAAAAATAAAAAATAAACACGTTTTAGAAATCCAATTTAAATACTTCCTAATTTGTATTTAAACTCTCGAGATGTACTTGATATCTTGTCTTTACTATCTATCTATCATAACTGGAAATCTGCTACTAAGAATAACAAAAATTGGTAAATTTAATGAAAAGTAACAAAACAAAAATGTTAGAAAGTTTATAAGGGTACACAATAACTTTATACGTACGGGGATGTAGCTCAGATGGTAGAGCGCTCGCTTAGCATGCGAGAGGTACGGGGATCGATACCCCGCATCTCCATTTTTAATTCTCCCCTGCCGAAACTTTTTGGGGCAGTTTGTGCAGTGCCAAATACTTTGAATTTTCAAGGTATTCTAATAGAATATATATAGAGTTTTCGTATCTCTCGAAAAAGAAGGGAATTTTCTTGTTTAGTCCTCCTAAATAAAACATTCTCTAATTCTAACATCAGCCACACAAAAACTTGGAAATTAAGAAAACATTTGATCCAGCAATAGTATAAGAGACATGGCAAATCCAGAATCAAATCCTGGACGAACAATCAAAAGAAACACTTCTAAACCGAAAGAAATATCTGCAGATCCAATCATGGCTTCTTTCTTCCTGATTTCCGCTACAACCCTTTTTGATTCATCCAATACTTTACAAGATCGATTTGCATATGAACCTTCAATCACATATGAATATCTCTTATCACAAATCCCCCTATAAACATAAGCAAGCACGTTGAAGTTTCCTTGTAAAATATTCATGTTTTTCCTCACAACAAAAATTGGCTCTTTCTCCATCTTCTTGCTATTGCTATACTCACCAACTTCTCCTTCAAAGATAAACCAATTATCTACTAGCCCCAGCTTCTGCAAATCAAACACAAAGAACATTGAGTGAGCCATCTAGCTAATAGCTTAGTAATATTATTAGTAGTCTAGTGCTTGACTCGGGACACCTTTGGACTGATGATTATATTAATGTTAACATTTTACTTGTGTATATTAAAAAAAAAAAGTCTAACGCAACTCGTAATTTAAGAATAAGTGACACAGAAAGAGTAGGAATATTGCACTCTATATACCTTGCGACGGAGCATTGTGAGGATGGGGTGGCCTGAACCATCCATGAGGATGACGTTGCCGGAGCGGCAACCAGTGTAGTTATCAACTCTATAAACTAAACTACCATCAGAACCAATGACGGTGAAACCTTTGCAGCTAAAAAGCAGTGATTTTCTCCAAACTGTTAGAGAAGTACACGTCTCATTGTCTTGCTCATCAAGATTATGGTCTTGATTGACAGTTCTTGACGTGGATTTGAAAAAAAGAAGCATATTGTTTTTCTCTGAAACCTCAAACTAGCTAGCTAATTTCTTGGAAGTAAAGGGAAGTATATGATGATCAAGAATCAAGATATTTATAACACAAAGGGATTGAATTAATTGATTTGTAAAATATGAGTACTTCTTGTTGTGGAAAAGGCGACAAAGAAAACGTTACATGTGCATTTCTCGTATAGGATCTGGCAACTAATTAGAGTTTGCACTGTCAAAGGTTGGAATTTTAGACAAACCTTGGCCAACTTTGATTTCTTCCGACACCAAGTCTATATACTATAAAAGCATGCATCATTGTATGATTTTGATCGGCTTTGTAAGTAATAATTTTATGCACATGCATGTACTACTTGTTTTGGTGAAGGAGAAAGAGACACGTATATGATGACTATTACATCCATTGAATTCTTGAGATTCCATTGTGGTATGGTGATCTTGTTCTTGTGATTGTGCCTTTATGTCTATTAATTGAGGGTTAGGTTGGTTTTTTCCCCGCTCGATAAAGAAAGGACCTCCTTTACTCAGTTTATATGGATTTGGGTTGGTTACCAATAGTGTGACTGTTTTATCTCTAAATGTTAATAAACAGTGAAAGTATCACAATTAAAGTAAATACATATTTATCTATATTTCTATTAATGATTTATTTAATTTAAGAAATTTGTATATCATTAATTTAAAGTTAAAATTTTTCTTAATTTTTATATTAAATTAAAAATTGACATTCAATTCTATTCTAAATGAAGAGCGTGTATTTAATAAATAAAATATTACATAAAAAATATTTTATTCATTCAAAAATATAAGTCGATGGATGATTTTTGTATTTATAAGTAGTTTATGACTTTTGAAGAATCTTTTAATGCTAATTTTCAACATTACTTATATTGATAGATAGAAAAGTAATAATTAAAATAGAGAAGACTAGCTAAAAGAATTTTAAAAAAATAAATAAACAATAAATATGAAAATTTTAAGGAAACTTTTTTTCTTAATATGGATAAATTTTAGTCAAATAATTTATATTTTTACACAGAGAAAAGTATATTTTGAGTAAGTCGGTGTTAGAATTAATCAATTATTCAACATAGGATGTATGTGTAGCATAAACAGATATGGTTCTTTCTTGGAAGTCCGAAAGCCAAGGGGGGCGGTGGAATTGCTATTGATAGTCAAAGGGATTAGCCTTGAACAACAAATAGATTGCTTACTTTATTACGCTAAGATTCAAACCATGACACCTCATTGCCTAACCTCCCCCCCCCCCCCCCAACCAACCCCTTCCACCCCCAAAAAAAGAAGGGAAAAAAAAGGAGTTTTTGATGTCTCCCTTCCGACATACACTTAGATGTTCCCCTGTATGGATTGTGACCGTGAAACTTTGGAATTGCAAGGCCAGCTTTTCACTCTAGTTACTACAAGCTTTGAGTAAAAATATGATAAGATCATTCAGCTTCTTCATGATAAAAAGCAGTAAAACATAAAGATTATTAATTAGGAGTCATATATATATCATTTGGATTTATATGGTCCTGGAGTTGGAAATTTCGAAGATATCTATCTATATTCAAATCAAGTATTAATCAAAGTTGTATATTTAGGACTTGTTTTTGAATGTTTTACATTATTAGAGGAGAATTTTGAACAGAATTGTGTTGCTAAAATTAAGTTTATTCATCAAATTTTTCTCAATTTTCTATTATTTCGTATAATCAATTAATATTAACAATTACTTTAGCATAGCTACAGTTGCAATACAATGAGTTATAATTGTATATACGATTAATCGATACTCACTCAATCTTAACTAGTATTATTCTCTTACATTTCTGTCTTAATTAAAAGATCTACACACTAAGAAAATATCTTTGAAGAATTAAATTTAAAAGAGTTTTGGGAAGTAATCATAAATTTATGTTTTGGAGCTAATTAGCTTCGTGGTGGTTAGAAGCTGATAGTTCGATTAGTTAAGATGCACTTTTATTAAACGAAAGTAACGAATTTGATTCATGAATTCTGAATTCTTCTCCCTTTCTAGAGAAGGATCATTAGTTTA
Organism: Apocynum venetum; assembly: GCA_019593545.1. Classification (NCBI taxonomy): domain Eukaryota; kingdom Viridiplantae; phylum Streptophyta; class Magnoliopsida; order Gentianales; family Apocynaceae; genus Apocynum; species Apocynum venetum. Next base: position 2,492,356 of record SRSM01000337.1, read on the forward strand.
TTACTGATCAATGATTGTTGCAATGTTCTCTTGAATGAGCATCACTGTATTAGATGGCTTTCCCAATCTAATAATGCTATGAAAGAATATTAGATCAGATTCTCCTTTCCATGAAATCATGAACATAATAAGGCCGAGAGATGCAGCGAAACTTTTTGAGGTCAAGCAATGTCGGTTGTCTTTTATTCATCATTTCAAGCAGAGTGGGTCAAACATCCTAAGCAACCTTTGGTACCCCCCCCCCCACCTTTTTTTTCTTTTCCAACCTTCTTTATTTACAATATTTTTTTTCTTTATACTCTTGAATAAACTTAATTTTCTTAAATAATGAATTAAGATTTTTATATGTGTTCATTACATGTGTTAAAAGAAGAGGAAATCCAAGTGTTTATGATGTTGATAAGACTAAAAAAAAAAAAAATTGTACATGCTTTTGTTGATGAAGAGACCAAGAGAATTTCTCCACGTTTCAGTCTCACCAATGGTGGGAAAGACTTTGACGGGTAAAATCATTCAGTTTTTCAAGGTTTGTTTAGAAAAACCACAATGATACAAGGCACCAAAATCAGTTCAGAATTCTCAGAAGCCCTTTGAAAAAACTGGTAAATCTTCCTCTAGAAATTGGGAAGATTTCTTGTTTACTGAATCAAGGATTTTCCAAAACAAGACAAATTACGTGATATTAAAAACTTTAAAGTTTGCTTTATTCAAGAAATCAAGAACATGCAAGTACACTCAGGCTTGTTTCTTGATAAATTATACGACCTCCTGTGGTCCCTTCCCCCATTTAGCATAGAAGAAATATTTTACTCATCATCTTTGTTTCTAATATGGGAGACGTACGTTATCGTCCGGTCTCCCAACAATATATCAAACACGTGTGCTGCATACGATAATTATATTAATTTTCTTGAATGTGAAAACTCAGGGAGATCATCAATCTATGGCTAAATCATAAATGATCAAAACGTTAAAAATTCAATGGCCTAACAAAATCATGTCAGTATATATTGATAAATGTTCATGAATCCGAACTATGTGCTTACCTTATTTATGGCCACACTATATGCAACACATGGATTTAGTTCTAAGGGAAAATCTTTTTTTATCTCGTTGATGCTCGGATAATCTCAAGTAATCAAGTGTGAGAGATTATGTCCGATTACAACATAAATTTGTTCTCAATGTGATTTGAATACTCAATGACAAAACTAGTCAAATAAAATATCTTAGGTGAGACGGCCAAGTGAGTGAGGACCCTCTTGTTCATCTCTAAGGGAAAAATCTTGAAAATCCATTAAGCAGAATTAATCTTGAGACGTGACAGCGACGGGCCAAGGAGAAGGAATTGTGGATAGGGTAGAAATACTCATGTGGCTGATTTTATATCCACAAAAAAATCCTCATTTAGAACAATTCAAGAACTTTTTAACACAACCCATTACCCTGCCATTGAAGTACGTCATGACCCGAAAATTGACATGCAATGCAATGGCAATAGTGAGCGCTCCACAAAATTCAACTTTAAATTAAAAGTACAAGTTAAACCCATATCCGAAAAATGGTCAAGAATAATTTTGTCAAGCCTGGGGTTCCTCGTATGAGCCGAGGTACGGTTCAACCATTGGAGATCATATTAGTAGTCCAATTTCATGGTTTCCTTATTTGTTGGGCCCATGCAAATCCTGGCTTCTGTAGCAGTGGAAGTGGGCTCATATCCAAATAGAAGGACTTACTGGATCCGTCAGTAAATGAACTGTACTCCTTCCATTCATATTGAAGGTTCAATGGCTTAATTTAAAAATTAATAAAAAAATCTATCTTAATGAAAATATTATATTATACTTGTTATTACTTTTACTTAATAGTGATCTCTTGGTTAGTAATGAGATATCATTAAATTAAAAAGGTTGTTTAAATTGAAATAATTATTTTTAAAAAATAAATATTTAATTTCAAACCTTTCAAATTGAAAATATGCACCTGGATAATCACAATTAAACTTTGGCCTAATGACGAATAATTTAATTTAATAAGATTCCTCAAGAAAAACTACCCTCTTGCTCCGATGGTAAGTTGCCTCCACCTCCACATTAAATATTGGATTCGAACTCTAGGAAGGTAGAGTTGAGCATGGCACTTGGTGGGTTGTGGTGGCTTGCCTGTTACGATGAGTCAAGTTGGTCTGTGGGCTGTGAGTGTCTTAAGGGTGGGCAATTGCCAATGGATGACCAAGTTGGACATTGATCGAAGGAGCTGTTACGAAAATATAATATTCTAACGCGGGTGGATTTTCTTAATTTTGGTAGTCACACAGAATTCTCCTCTAACCTTCATTAAAAAAAACCGAAAAATTTATTGATATAATAAGAAGAGCGTGATCCATTACCATTGACATTGAGGTCTCTTCAATCTTTTATCTCTTCTTTTGCCCTTTGAATTCTAGATTTCTTTTTTTCTTTTCTTTTTTTCATGGGGAAAGCTTCAATTCAATTCGAAGATGGAGTACAATGTGTGGGTGGTAAGCTACCTAAATTGTCTGCCACTGAAATACACATGTGGCACACAACCCACTGGTTCATAACTCCTGGAAATCTTTTCTAGCTTTTAAGATATGCTAATTAAGTAAGCATCTATATGTACAGTACTAAGCCAGAAGAATTAACTAAAAGGAATACGAAAGAAAATAAAGATATGAGAACAGATTACTTTAATTTCTTATAAGATGTAGCAGGTCTTTCACTGTATTGACTTTTTAGGCTCAATTAGTAGATTCAAATCAAAAGGGCAAAATTTCATTTCTTAAAACTTACTTTACGTAGTGGAATTTGCTTTTTGCACGGTCCTTTTTTTTTTTTTTTCCTCGCTAGATGACATCTCTCTTTCAATAATTCATCCATTTCTAATTTCATATATGTCCTTGTTCAAAAGATCTCCAAAATGATTTATTAATGAGCGTCTATATAATTATTTATGCATCAAGATTATTTATGGTTTGTCAACAATCTTCGGTGCTACTGTATTCTTAATCTTTGATTGCCTTTTCTCGATTAGGAATTAGATATATTCACCAATCATTATATTACTAGTTAAATTTATCCTTACAGTAGCATAAGAACACATGAACACATTTATTATACTATGGGTTACTCTTTTCCAAAATAAATATATTTTTAGTAAATTCTTTATTTCTAAATATAAAATGTTTTGTTATCTTTTTATGGTTATTTTATATATTATAGACTATTTTACTCTTTATTCCAAGTAGAATAGATGCTCATTGAGAGAGATAAAATAAGTATTACTTATTCCGAGTACAATAAATAATGTTACAATATAAAATAAAATAATTCATTAATTTGTATGAAACAAAATAACTATTTTATATTCTGTGTGAATAAATTAATTACCTCGACAACATTAAGAATCTTTGACAAATTTTAGTCATTAAACAGGGGAATGATTGACTTACACTTATTTATGCATGCACATGCATGATTGATTACCAAAGGATTTAATTTCAGTGAATCAATACTAAATTTGTCTGCATGCATAACTTCATTCGGAAAAAATCTTATGAAATCAACGGAAAACTTGGAACGGCAACGTACTGCAATAATATACACTGATGATGGAGCTACCGTTTACTCCTCACTTATTTTTCAAGGTCTTCGATCGCCCACCATACTTACATAACGCTTTCAGCTGAAAATGAGTCAGAAACGCGTTAACTTGAACGCGTATTTAGACTGTCCATTCTCAATGGGCAATGGTAATTTTTGTTTTTTTTTTTTTAAAAAAAAGGAGTCGACGGAGTTTAATCTCACCAACCTCTCTTTGCATGATTTGATCAGCTTATCCGTTGTTCGTGAATATTCCATTGACTTGGGGAGAACTTTTGACGTTTCCACGAATGCTTTTCTTTTATCTCTCGGGGTTGATCAACTTCTCTATCTATCTTTAGACCAAAAACATCAAGAAAGTATAACATGAGAAGAAGATGAAAGAAAGAACAGCCCTACACCGGTAATATGCAATTCATCGAATGGCTACTACGTAGTGCAGAGTGCATGATCAGACCAGGAAGTTTTGAACTAGAGATTTCAGTACACAAGAATATTTTGTGTAAAAGAAAATGTCAATGTCCATATTTATGCAGATTACTCAATCTATCTCTCTAATATAGATAAGTATAAGTTTTTAGATATTAAAAAAATATTTAATATTATTGAAATTATAAAATATTTTATCATTTTAATAAAAAATTAAATTATAATTTAAGACAAACGAAAGAAACAAAAAAGCCGATTGTTAGTAGGAGGGAGGGAGTATTAGTTAGTGCTTGTTGAAAAAACTTCTGGTCGAGGAAGGAAATCATGAAAATTATGAAATTACTTGATTTGACGTTAACATCAGTAAATTGAAATTAAACACGAAACTTCCTGCCCATGATGCGTGCATTGACAATGGCTGAGAAACACCATCAAAACGTGCCTGGGTTGGAAACATTTATAGGCAAATTACCATCTTAAGTTTTTGATAGGATTTTTAGTTCTTGAATAGTATTGAGAAGAAAAAGAAATGATATTTCAGTTTCAAATAAGATTTCGTACTTTATCATGAAAAAAAAGAAGATTTCGTACTTTATTGTGATCAAGAATATGATAGATTATTGATATTTATTTTTCTATATATAGTAAAATTGGTTAGCATGATCTTGATAAAAATAATTATTGTAATACTTGTCCCACATTTTCATGAAAGTACGCATGGGCGGAACTAGGGGTTTAGTTCATGGGGCTTTTGGGAGTTTTAGTGTAAATTTTTAAAAAAATCAGTGGGACTTTAAGTATAGAATTGTAAAATTTAGGAATTTAAATGCAAAAATTACTTAACTGATTTTTTTTACCATAAGTGTATGTGCAGTATATATAATGAACATAAATAATTATTATCAATTGAAGATATTTATTTTGATATAATAAAAAGAATTATCAAATAATTGAACGTGAATATTATCAAAGTTATATGGGCATCACCTCCGGCTGCTTTGAAAATATCTATAACTAACAAAGATTTGTGAGAATATTCTTTCCATTTCTATTCAGACAAGGCAAGACGGGTCCGGTGGAAAAAGAAAAGAAAAAAGAAGAAGAGAAGATTAATAGTTCACAGTAGTAAATGATTTTGAATTATATATAGTACTAATGAAAAAGTATAATTACTTGTATTGAATTAATTATTTAACATTTAAATATTTAGCACGTGACGAAAAAATTCAAAAAGCTTAATCATTAAATGTTAGGGGGAAAAATAGATATTAGCATATTCAAGAACATAATTCGAAACAAAAAAAAAAAGAAGAAGATAAATTTCATTTAGTCAATCAGGATTTAGAAAAAAGTATGGGAAAATTTGGTTTGCTCTAATGAACACGAATCTTCTAGAAGAAACACCAATTCCATAGCAACACAACTGAAACAGGGAGGAATATAAAAATTGTGTTCATATTTTTGTTTGTTTTGCTTATTTTAGGATTCGGCATTTGGGGATGAATGGGAAAGAAAGGGAATGTGAGGCCATTGTAGTTACAAGTCATATATGGTACTGGTATCAGTAGTAGGTGGCCGCTTTTACCAGAAGAATTTTAGAAGTTTCGGACTGCATGGCCCACCAGAACAGAACACCCTTGGATTTTCGTTATGTAAACATATTCTAGAAACTTACACCAACTCTTGATCCACACATAATTTGGGACTACTATGTGAAAGGAGTTTCTGAATTAACTTATTTTCCTTATGTGTGTTGCGTGGCAAAATATTATGACGATGAGCTCATTTCATTAGAAGTTTATTTTTTTATTTTGAGTTTGATATGCTCATTATTACGATATTTTGGTACAGTAGAAGATTCTCAATTAAATGAATGTGAATATTGATTTATAGTAAAAAGAGAAAATGACAAAGTATTTAGGTGAGTTTTATCACACGAACTTTTTTTCATCCAAACTTAATATTTGAACTTTTAAAAAGTTTAATTTTTGCACTTTTATTCAAAGTTTTGTTATGTTGCTATTTTCATCTATTATTGAACTATTTTTATCTAAATTTAGCACTTAAACTTTTTAAAAATTTCAATTTAAATTTTTTTTATATTATCATTTCATTCGTCATGTTAGTATTGGAAAATGGGCTGACATAACCCATTTAGACACAACCCAATCAAGCCACGGGGCAAAAAGCTTGAAAATAATATGAGCTCCTCATTTTGTAATTATAGCTCGATCGTGTATAATTACAGACCAAAAATAAGTATATGGGTTGAAAACTAGCCAAATGGATCGAAATGGGCAACAAGCCAAAATGAGTCAAAATTTCACTCATTAATTTGCATTAAAAAAAGGTTAAATTTTAAAAATTATCAAAATCTAATGGAAATTGAATACATTAAAACAATAATTAAATGACTAAAATAAATAACAAAACTAACAATTGCTCCTATAAAATGTCAATGACAAATCTATAATTTCCCTCTTCCTTTTCATTATCAATAATAATATTTGAATCCATATTAGAAATATGCATATGCATAATTAAATCGTTATCATCATAATCTAAAATGAAAATTAGAATATAAGTAAATATGTAAGTATATAAAATAAATGTAAACATAAACGAGCAAATAAATCAATTATATATTGTATAGTGGCATTATAAATATTAAATATCAAAGCAATTTAAAGAAAATAGTTTATAAACTAAATTAATTAATTTTCCTTTAAGAAATGATATAATAGGAAGAATGTCATTACTAATATTTATTGAAGAGTAGTATAATAATAAGAAAATAGAAGTAAGATTTATCAAGAAATTATTAAATATCCGAAGTGTTTTTTAACAAAAGTTGACTTAAGCTAAATGTTTTTTCTTAAAAAAGATGGGTATTTTGGGCCATGAGGCCTAGCCCACTTGAATCATGGGCCGAGCTTGACCAAAAAGCTCGAGTATAATATGGACTTATGTTTTAAAAATGTAATCTCATATTTTTAGCGGGTCAAAACGAGCTAATCCAACCTATATTTTCACCTTTACATCACGTGTAATTTATGTAACTTTTTTCATTATATAAAACTCATACTTTTTTTTATTGATTAAACCATAATACAATTTTTAAAATGAAATAAATAAAAAATAATGATTTATGATAATTTTTAACTAAAAAAGAGAAATTTATTAGCTTATTTTCAATAATACTTGAAAATCATACTATCGACTCAAAATTGTTCAAATTAATAAATCACCATTTTTTTAATAAATGCTAACTCAAATTAGTAAACAAGAATTATTGATATATTTTTATTTATGTAAATTTTAATTTTTAATTTTTTACATTTAGAAGGAAGAAAAAAAATGAAAATTGTTTTTTTTCTTGAATTTTTTATAGATTTTATATAATGGAAAAAATATTTTTAAAAAGTTAAATAAATTGCATGCGGTAGATGAAAATTGTTTTTTTTTCTTGAATTTTTTTTTATAGATTTTATATAATGACAAAAATATTTTTAAAATGTTAAATAAATTGAATGTGGCGGATGAAAATGATAATATAAAAGAATTTTAGATGAAAGTGAAAAAATTGAACTTTTAAAAAGTTTGAGTGCTAAACTTAGACAAAAAAAATTTAATAAGAGATGAAAATAGTAATATAATAGAATTTTGGACAGAAGTGCGAAAATTTAATTTTTAAAAAGTTTGATTGCTAAAGTGGAACGAAAAAAAGTTCGAGTGCTAAAACTGAATTTTAAAAAAATCAAATGTCACTTGGATATTTTGTCTCAAAAAAAAAAAAAAGAAGATTGTTAAATTAATGCTAAAACAACCAATTAAAAAGTAAGAGTCGTGCTTTTCATTCTCAACCTAGGAACAAATTAATTTTTACTATTTGATCACTCTCTATATTAGGCAAAAAATAATTATAAAATATGACTATGGTTTTTTGATATTTTTTCCCCGTTGAAGTTACAAGTCGACCAAATAGTCCTTGGTTGCTTATTATGGTGTATTTGCTTTTGATGGAATGCTCTTTTTTCCTTTAAGTTCTCAATAAATTTTGCCTTTCAAACAAAAATAAAAAAATTACAAGTCGACAGAACCTCAAGAATTCTCACAAAGCAGTGATGATTTCACGACTCTAGGTTGCATATTAGAAGAATAAGCACTCAAAACAATGTCGATCGAACCAAATGAGGAGATGATTATAAGCAGAGTTTTCAATTTTCAACTTGAAGATATCCAATTTTAGACTTTTTTTTGTGTGTGTGGAGAAATGGGACAGGCTTTGGCACTTCTCCATTTGTGTGTATTTTTCCTTAAGTTTCTTCCGTTCTAATCCATCCATCATTATTGCCATTAATATGGGATTGAAACGTTTGATTCAACTCTCTTAGAAAAGTTGTTTTCTCACGCTGAAGCAAATGACCATTGTTCACACCCCGATTTTACCGTGTAGATCTCAAGTATCTTACGTAACATTTCACCTCTTTTTTTAGCTAAATATCGAGATAACAAATACTATTATCTCAATTCATCTTATTCATTCTAATATATACTGTATTATTAAAAGGTTTAAAAGAGCTGAATAAATGCAAAAATCTTATCCCGAATATGTTAGAGAATATCCTGTATTAGAAATTGCAAAAGCAAATCTGTCAATTATGCATTTACCAATCCCTCCATGATCAAACATAAATTGTAACTAGCTGGTGAAAGGAAATTCACCTGGCTACGGTAGAGTTGATTATTCAAAGTCAGCAAACAGAAGACTTGATTCATCATCCACTGATCAGGAAAGTCAAGTCCTTGTAATGATATTAATTTTCTTTATGTGCAATTTGCAATGTAAACGAAATCTGTTCTCAGATCCTAAATACCCGAAAAGAGTAATAACCAAATTAAACCTTAGCTAGCTCCCATAATTTTCTGTCTCATGGGGTTCTAATTGACTTCAGATTTCGTGTATATTTTGCATGTGCCCATTGAACTAAGTCAACGTTAGTTTATGTAAATCCGCTGACGCTTCAAGAAGATTTTTGTATCTCATCATCTTTATTATTCTCTGCAAATGCAGTAGACTTCATCGGTTCCTTTTTATTCTATATGTATCCTATTATTGAATCTATCATCAAGCCAAGTAGTTTCCTAGAAGGATGGAAGCGAACACAAGTTAATGCCCACAATTTTCTTTCTTTGTCAATGGAATTTTTTTTTCCGTGACTTATACGTTGTGAAAATTAATGGAAATAGTACGTGGATGAAGTTCAATTGGATCAAGAAATTATTTTGGTCAGGCAAAATGGATACTTTTTTTTTTCCTTCTCGATCTCAAGTGTGCAAGTTGATCTGGGTCAAGTAAGTTTCTACTTTTAATGTTTACAGTCAATGAAACCATAAAAGCCAAGCACCAAAGGTTCTAAAAGATGTTGACCAGCAAGTAATAAGCACACGCATATATTAATTAATTACGAAAATTAAAATGGTTTCGGATCCAATTTTAAGGATCATGTGGACCATGAAAATAACTAGGGTTCTTCGTAATTAACAATCTCCATCCATGTTCTTTCATGGATGAAACATGAAAGAACAGACAAGGAAATTTCACCTGGAGCAAGGCTTTTAAGGAGATGAAACATACAAGGAAATTTCACCCTTAACCATTCTCACAAAACTGACAAACTTTCATGATTTTCGGATTTCATGTAAAAATCTGAAAATAATAAAATAAAATTTAGTAGAAAAAAATGAGATTTTTTCCTTTATTATGATCATTAGAAATTTAGATTGAAAAAAGAAAAGAAATGTATTGATGGACTCACTATCGGCACCAAGCCTTTGAAGTACTATATAGTAGCTACCTACAAATAAAAAACTGGGCATCCAGCAAGATCAGCATTAGAGAACAAATGGAATGTATTTTCAAGATCTTGTGAGTTCTTAAATCCATACAGTGAATTAAAATTGAATAATATTTGGGTTTCATCGGTGGGGAATACTTCACCAAATAATACTAATTTGTGGAAGATCAAATCCCAACCTTTGGAAATTTTGTCCTCCTACAAAGCAGTGCTCCGGAATCATCTACCTTGCTCTGTCTCTATGTTTATATTTATGAAAAATAATGCTGTGTAAATTAGTACAGGTAAATCAGTTGTAATTTTTAGGCAAAAGAGAATATTTGAATTTAAATTCATATACAACAAAGTTATTAGAAACCCTTACCACTCGAGAATCCTTTTCATTTAATTATGGATAAAAGGGTTTTATGATAATCTGCAATGAAAATTAATATACTATATACATATATGAATATATTAATTGTTGCAGAGTGTGATAAAAATTGCAGTTCTTATTTAGTAATGTTAAGGAATAGAGGAAGACTGGAACTTCTTTTAAGTCCATAGTCTTGGCTAAACCAAGACTTTGAATGAAATTTATTGGTGTTTATTTTAGCTAATTTTGACTACTAATTAAGATTGGATTACAGACTTTAAGTAATGATGAAATGACCCATTAATATTCGTTTACTAATTGCTTGCCTACCATGGCCAACCTCGTGTAGTTGCTTTTACATTCTTTTCACTCTTGTGTTGGGCATGGAGTATTCTTGTGCTAAATGACGAATCCAAAAAATGAAGTACTATAAACGTTCAACAGTACAAATTAGTGCAAACGTGATTCACTTTTTTAATAAGGAATTTTTTAGGCCCATTTAACATAACGAATTTTAAGGGGGTTTTCAAATTTCACTAATGTACTAATTGAAATAGGATCACCTAAAAACTCACTCAATTTTTATTTTATTTTAAATTCAAACATTTTATTTCAAATGTTTTAAAAATTGACAAGTAAATATAATTTAATTAGTAAAACTATGTTATTATGGTTTTTTAAAGTAATAGATTTAAATCATATGTATTTTAAAAATACTTTAAGAATTTAAAATATGAAAGCAAAAGGTTTTTAATTTTAAGTTAGGTCGTATATTAAAAATGCTTTAAGAATTTAAAATATAGAAGCAGAAGACTTTTAATATCAAAACGAACAAAGAAAAAAAAGTGACGCTACACAATATATATATAGACTATGGTGAGAGTAGCCACCTCACATTTACTCCCAGACAAATGACAATTGTCTTCATATTGTATGATTTCGTAAACTATCACTCCCATCATTCATTCAAATTAAAAACCCAAACAGACAGAAACAAACCCAAAACAGAGCCTCTGGCACTCATTTCGGTCCCCCATCTCCTTTCTGCCTACTCTCTCTCTTTCTCTCTCCTCTGACAGACCTTGTCTCTTTCTCTCTGAAATAGAATTCCACTTCCACCGCGTCCATGCCTTTTCCCATAGATTCCCGACGCGTAACCCTTTTTAGATAATTTATATCAGTCCTCACTCTCTCCCTCATCTCATTATCACTTATTTTTTTGTTTTTGCTTTTTCCGTTGAATTTTTATATTGAAATAATTATTATGAAAGCTTTTCCGAAGCACGAACGGCGGTGGACTTCCGACACTGTTCCGGCTGGAAAAGTTGTGAGTACCGGATCATCTCCTGGTACTGAATCTGTTACTTCCTCAGCAGCAGCTGCAGAGGAATTTGTGGAGGTTACACTTGATTTACAAGACGATGATACCATAGTTGTACGAAGTGTTGAGCCAGCTACGATCATTAACATTGACAATGACGTTGTTGGTCATGTTTCTGGAACCATTAGCGGTATGGAGACTCCGGTGTCAGGATCGACTAGCGTTTCTCGATCTCCGACAATGAAGAGGAGTTCGTCGAATCGGATACTTCAATTTTCGCAAGAGTTGAAGGCTGAAGCCGTAGCGAAAGCGAAGCAGTTCTCTCAGGAACTTAAGGCAGAGCTACGGCGGTTCTCCTGGAGTCATGGACATGCTTCACGTACACTCTCGTCGGTCGCGTCCATGGTTGGTGGTGGAGCAGGAAATAGTGGCTTAGAATCGGCTTTAGCTGCTCGAGCGATGCGTCGACAGCGAGCTCAACTCGATCGAACTCGTTCCGGCGCACAAAAGGCTCTTCGCGGCCTCAAATTCATCAGTAACAGCAAAACTAACGGCGTCGACGCCTGGAACGAAGTTCTCGACAACTTCAACAAGCTTGCCAAAAACGGTTACCTTTACCGCTCCGATTTCGCACAATGCATAGGTTGAAACTTGAGTAACTTTTTAATTTTCACTTCCAATGATTAAATATCGATCGAATTTTTAATGACAATGATTATCAGCTATTAATCAAAATATTGATTTTATTATTTGGTTGGTTAAGGAATGAGAGACTCCAAGGAATTTGCCCTGGAACTGTTTGATGCTTTGAGTCGACGAAGAAGATTGAAGGTGGAGAAGATCAGCAGAGACGAGCTTTACGAGTACTGGTCACAAATAACGGATCAGAGCTTCGATTCACGACTGCAGATATTCTTTGACATGTATGACGTTCTTAATCAATAATTAAGTATCTCTAAAAAAAATCAATAATTAACAAAGAGCTTAGTAAAAACTACTGCTTTAAATAGTATATTTTACCATGAGAAAGTTCCAAAATTACAGCTGCTTTCAAATTTAATTGATTTATTACCTTACAGGCTGGACAAGAATGATGATGGACGAATCACTGAAGAGGAAGTAAAAGAGGTAAAGAAAAATAAATTATTTTTATCTAATTTTTAACATTATGTCTCAAGTACTCAATTATTAAGTTATTATTGAAAAAAATGCGTTATAATTACTTACTACTAATGAAAATCTTAATTGAGAAGTTGAGTCTAATCATGCATAAGAAAAGAACAGACTGTCAGATCCGAATGAAATAAAATAAAAAAAGTGTTGATGACCTTTCGCTATTGAATATTGAGTGTTGATAAAATAAAGGAAATTTCACACACTAAAACACATGCATGCATGATAGATCGAGATATGGTTTGGTGTAGTTGTTAATTCTTATGGCTGCTAAGCAATATGGGCCGGGATGGTGATTTTTATTTTTGGAGCTAAAAATTCAACGACTTTAGCCAAGATTTGGTGGCTGAATATTGGAAATATGTTTTTTCCACCGACTCCAACAGAATTTTATAGTGCATTGCGATAGCAATTAGACGGAGCTTTTCTAAGGGTCTGAGGTTCTGTTCGTTTCGTGAGTTGCTTGAAATTTAGGGATCGTTGACATATGTCCTTTTGGACAAATTCTCATGATTATATCATTTTCAGAATTAGTTTTCAAGTCATTTTCACTGGAGTTGGTAAGGGTATTTTTGTCATTTTATATAAACTACTATTTAGTTATCTTAACTGTGTATTAGAAAGAAAGCTGAATCATAGAATAGTTTAAAAAATAAAAATATATTCTAGATAATTAAATTATCCACGACTAACAAAAGTTTTTTCATTTAATATTTTCACATGGTACAAGTTGAAATGGAAAACACTTAACATGTTTTTCATCTTTTCCTTTTTGGTGATTTGGATGAAAATTTAGATTATCATGCTGAGTGCCTCAGCAAATAAGTTATCCAGATTGAAAGAGCAAGCAGAGGAATATGCAGCTTTAATCATGGAAGAGTTGGACCCGGAAAGGCTTGGCTATATTGAGGTCAGACCTTGTCTCCATCATTCTAATCAAGTGATGTTTTCTTTAGTTGGTATGAAAATGCTATTAAGTGCTTTGTTGCTTGCATGACCATATATCCTCGTTAATATATAATAAATTCCACGCACCTTATGGTTGGTTTTAGAGTTCAAACATCTTACATCATTTTCAAATTGGTTTAATGGTTTTTGACATGAAAAACAGCATATATTTGGCTCAGAAAAACATGGGGAAAGAAAAAACAAAAAACAAAACCATGCAACTAAATTTAAATGCATTGGACTTATATATAAATTATATACGAGTGAGTAGTTAAACGACTAATGACTTCAGTAGATTTTCCTCCCATTAGATTACCATCTTGTTGAACTGTGCATGAAGAGGAGACCCTATGTTACCTACTTCTATTTCATGGAAAACTAATCGCATTAGATTTTTTTTAATAAATAGTGCTAACCACAATAATAGTAATATTATAACAACTTATTCTCTAAGTTTAAAATTGAATGACTTCATTTAATTCGATAAAAAATTTGAATAGTCTTTAATTATACGTATAGTTTTATATTTTTAATATTAACTGCAATTTGTGGTGATCGTTTGATATGTTGGTAGCTTTTGAATTTTTTATTAAATAAATTATTTGTAAAAAATTAAATACAAAATATGTTTATTTTCAATAAGATGTTTACATTAAAATTTTAACATTTTTAATATTCAATTTTAGATAGATAAATTTTTTTTATCACTGTATATATAGCCTACTCAAAATCAATTAACTATTAGAAGTGTTATAGTTTCTTTATTTATTTCGGAGCAGGCGGGATCTAAAGATTGACACCCGATCAGTTATAGAATCTGACTTAATTATTTGCTTGGATAGTTTATCAGTTATTATATAAATTTGATTTTGAATAGTAATTGTAAATTCTCCTATAAAATAAATAAATAAATACAAAGTCTGACTAGTGAAACAAAATATGTACTTAACAAAAGCGGTTATAACACGACAGACAATTTTTCGACTATAAGTTGGCTTTAATTATTGAACTTAACAAATGATGCATTCAAAGAAAAAGAAAACATGTATCTATCCTTTGAGGTATAGATATTTCTTCTCTTTAAAAAAATATATAAACGATGTATCTTGCATTTTCAGTTATCCATTATATAAACAATCTCATATCATATATATAACTAAAAAAGATGCATCACCAAAGGGAACAAGCAATTCTAACTGAAAAAGATGCCTGCTGTATTATATAATATATTTCATTTTCAGTTATATATATATTTGAGATTGTTTCTGTAATGGATAACTGAAAATGCAATAAAATACAATGGGGCCCTGGACGTATTTTTTTACCAAAATTCCTTAAAATTGAGATGACAGAAAAAGATGTAATCAAGCTGAAAAAAATTAAAAATTTCAGATTTGACTCTTAATTTCTTTAAAACACAAAATTATAATTTACTTGTAATTAATTAAATATATTAAAACTAAATTGTTAAAAACCTTTCAAAAATAAGTATTATGATGATTTTGAGGGAAAAATACTACTCACCTCATCCAAAATATATCATATTTTGGTATTTCATACATTAATAATAAATTTTAATTTTCTAAAATACACGTCATATTTTTTCTGAAAATTTGAAAATAAAATACTCTTTTTTAGTTTTCTAAAATACACTAATTTATATTCTCTCTTCATTTAAGAGTAGAGAGATAATATTGAAAAAAAATATATAAAAAATTTCAAAATTTTCATTTATATATTATTTTTGTGAGTGTGAAATATGATTAATAATATGTTTCTTCACAGTTATTATTATTCTTTTTTTTAAAAAAAAGAACACAAATTCCGACTAGACGTTTTTCCAGTGTTGGAGTTCCCATGTGTCCCTTTGGGTACAGACCCGGAACGCGTGTTTGCAGCACTCAAATACGTGCTCAACGGTTGTGTAGTGGCTTAACTCTACATTTGTTAGAATTGCTTCTTCCCTTTGGTGATGGGATATCGTGATCCAACTTTCTGATCATACATTATGATTTTCTATGATGGTGATGCAGCTTTGGCAGCTGGAAACACTTCTACTTCAGAAAGATACGTATCTAAATTACAGCCAAGCATTAAGCTACACTAGTCAAGCCTTGAGCCAAAATCTACAAGGACTGAGAAAGAAAAGCTCCATAACAAAAATGAGCACAAAATTGATATATTTTTTTCAAGAAAACTGGAGGAGAATTTGGGTCCTAACCTTGTGGGTTCTCATTATGGTTGGGCTCTTCGCTTGGAAGTTTTTTCAGTACAAACAGAAGAATGCTTTCAAGGTTATGGGCTATTGTCTTCTCACGGCTAAGGGTGCAGCTGAGACGCTTAAATTCAATATGGCTCTTGTTTTATTGCCTGTGTGTAGGAACACCATTACTTGGCTCAGGTCCACCAAGATTGGCTATTTTATACCCTTTGACGACAATATCAACTTTCACAAGGTAAAGATACTCTTTCTCCACTTTGCTTGCCTTTTACGTTTATCCGTGGCCCCATTTATGCTACTTAAAGGTGTCAGCGTCGTATGTTTGGTCACAGTAATTTCGATCTGTTTTTGAACTGCTCATGGTTTGCGAAGATTCGTCGAGATTTTTTCCCCGTAAGATCATACGGGAGAAATTTACTGTAAAAGCAGCAAAGTCTGACTTTTTAAATCATTTTTCCATAGTCACTTTCTCAAATTTCTATTTCTATTCTGCTTGATTTAAGACATTAACTCGTAGCTAAACTTTAGGCCACGAAATAGGAGACAGACAAATTTAGTGCCAGGTGGTGTTGCTTAAGAAGTAATAACTTGCTTGTGAAATATTCATATTTCCCTCACATCACCTCCCAAAAGCATATTAGGCAATACAACTTTTAGAATCCTTGAATGACAGAAAAGTCCAAGGATTATATTATTACTAGCAATGAAAATATTTCATGAGATCGTGCTCACCTATCTTGTACCAGTTGTGTTTGTGAAAGGTTTCTTAAACTAATGCAAGGAGTTATTAGACGAGCAACTTTTGTAAAACATAGTTGTTAAAGAGTTTTAAAAAGGACAAGAGTTGTAATTAAAACAGGTTGTTTCACTTTTATAAGCATATACTTCCTGAATTCTTTTTTATAAATTTTTTTAAATAAATTTACATAAATCTATAAGTTATTTTACTTTTCATTATATACATATTTATTTTAGTTTTTCTTGAAAAAACAATTATTTATTCTCTCTTTCTCTTTCTCAATATATTAATAATGAATTTAAAAATAATATATACAATAATTCTAAAAAATAACAAAACGTCTTATAATTAGTGACAAAAATAGTTTACTTAATTCGTCCAATAAAAATGGATGGAAGTAAATATTCTTAGCCTCATTTGATGTGGACATTCATCAATAACTGCAGATTGCTAAGTATGCTTAATTCCGGCCATTAATTCTGTCATCACAATTGGTCTCGTTATTAAATATTGCACTTATTAATCCGATTTCTAATTGTTCTCCTCTTTGTCTGGTAATGATCTCTGCAGACTATTGCTGCAGCCATTGTAATTGGTGTCATTCTCCATGCTGGTAATCACCTTGCATGTGACTTTCCAAGGCTCATACATGAATCTGATCAAACCTATAAGTCTCTTTTAATAGATGATTTCGGACCACACAAGCCCCAATATATAGATCTTGTTCGAGGAATTGAGGGCGTGACAGGAGTTTTAATGGTGATTTTCATGGCAATTGCTTTCATTCTTGCAACACGATGGTTTAGGCGGAGCCTTGTTAAGTTGCCCAGACCATTTGATAGACTTACAGGCTTCAATGCATTCTGGTACTCGCACCACCTTTTTGTTATAGTCTACATCTTGCTGCTCATCCATGGCGTATTCCTTTACCTTGTCCACAAATGGTACCAGAAAACGGTAATTTTTCCTGATTTTGTATCTCATTTTCTTGATGATACAATGACCAAATGATATGCATTTCACATTTCAATTGACTGACGGGATTTGCAATATGTATGTATATTTTTTGGTTGCAGACATGGATGTTTCTAGCCGTTCCTGTGCTTCTCTATGCAGGGGAAAGGACCCTTAGATTCTTCCGGTCAGGCTTCTACACAGTTCGGCTTTTGAAGGTCGGAGTTACATAGGATTTTATAAAATCATCCGCTTAAGTATCATTTCCTTACATTCTGAGAAATAATTGATTCCAGTGCACTAAAGTTTAATTTCTTTTGAATGTTTCAATAGTATTGGAAAAGAGGACTTATGCTCCACAAAAAAGCTAAAAGAAAAGAATCAAAACCCTCTGTGGTATCACTTTGTAAAGTTTGTGAAATTTAAGTCAGTCTATGATCTTTCAGGTTGCAATTTATCCTGGAAATGTCCTGGCACTACAAATGTCTAAGCCTTCCCAGTTTCGATATAAGAGTGGACAATACATGTTTGTCCAATGCCCAGTTGTTTCTCCATTTGAGTGGTAATTCTAAATTATCATTCCTGATCAGTTTTTACATGCTTTGTTATGTAGAATACTAAACTGCTCAGACTGCAATCCTGCGGTAGCCAGAGAGTATTTTACCTTTATCATCTGAAATATAATCCCAAGGGTGCTTAATAAACATTTAATGGTCCAAATCCAGGCATCCATTTTCCATTACTTCAGCTCCTGGAGATGACTACCTCAGCATTCATATCCGGCAACTTGGCGATTGGACCCAAGAACTCAAAAGAGTCTTTTCTGAGGTTTGTGAGCCTCCAGTGGCAGGGAAGAGTGGCCTCCTCCGGGCAGATGAGACAACGAAGAAAAGGTGCATTTCCTTTGGCAAACATAATCTTCTACAATTTCTGCAAGATAACATTTTAAGAATAGAAGATTTCTTTAGAGAATAATTTAGCAGAGTGAACCTGCTATTGCCGTCATGCCATGTTCATTTTATTGATATACATTGCCAAATTTCTGGGTGTTTGTATCTCATTGCTCTTCCCAATATTATCTTTATAACCGTTTTCTTTGCATCCCAGTTTGCCAAGACTATTAATAGATGGACCTTATGGGGCTCCAGCACAAGATTATAGGAACTATGATGTCCTGCTATTGGTTGGTCTTGGGATTGGAGCTACACCTTTTATAAGTATCCTTAAAGATCTACTCAAAAATATTATCAAAATGGAGGAGCATGCAGTAAGTAACTCATTCTCCTACTAAATCCAACCACCAATACTTCGTAATTGCACTTTTTATAAATCTTCCACTCTATAAATGTACTTGGAAAGAGCTGAAGTTAAGATATTGTTTCAGGATTCAATTACAGAGTTCAGTAAGCATCCAGATCAAAATGTTGGATCCACAGAATCTCCTTCCCACGACAAAGTTTCTCCTAAACGCAAAAAAACACTTCGGACCACAAATGCCTACTTCTATTGGGTCACCAGGGAGCAGGGTTCATTTGATTGGTTTAAAGGCGTGATGAATGAAGTAGCAGAACTAGATCAAAGGGTAATGCAAAGGATCAAGATCTCTTCTGATTAAATATTGGCTACACTCTAATATTCTGGAGATTGATCTTTGTGTTCATGCAATATAGGGTGTCATTGAGATGCACAATTACTTAACTAGTGTGTATGAAGAAGGGGATGCTCGTTCAGCTCTCATCACTATGGTCCAGGCACTTAACCATGCTAAAAATGGGGTTGATATTGTATCTGGCACAAGGGTAAGTTGTTTCAGGGTTACCTTTTCTTTCTTTCTTTCTGTGTCTTAAAGAAATATCAATTCCGAATACGTCTAGGAAGCAAAATTCAAAAGTTTGTGATATTTAAAAGCACTAAAGATACGTCAGTCATTGGACAGTTGAATGCTTTTTAAGTTTTCTCATTCGTTAATTCTGATATAATTTTACAGGTCCGAACACATTTTGCAAGGCCTAATTGGAAGAAAGTCTTCTCCAAAGTTTGCACCAAGCATGCTAATGCAAGGATAGGTAAGGGCAACTTTCTCAACTCATTCACACGATGAACTACTGCTCCTTGAAGCATATATCAAAAATAATATTTCGCACATCTACAGGAGTTTTCTATTGTGGAGCACCAGTTTTGGCCAAAGAGCTTGGCAGACTAAGCCAGGAGTTTAACCAAAAGGGTTCAACAAAATTTGAATTCCACAAGGAGCATTTTTAGATGTAAACTATTTCACTGTAGAGCACAAATCTCTTGAGCCTTAAAGCTAAAAGACCAATGAAGGTGTAAATCAGCAAATATTTTGTGATGCCCATTGCTAACATCAGATGACAATTGCAAGACTGCAATTCTGTAATAAGGTGAAAGCAGCGAGATAGGCCGAAGAGGTGATCTTGAACTCAAGAAGGTACGGAAAAATGTACAGTTCTGTTTTGGGAGACCAAGAACTTGAAGAAGTATACACATACAAAGTATATAAATAATCCAATATATCATCACTCAGTATTTTGGGTACCAAGCACAACCAAAACTGGTTCTGATTGGTGGAATAGCTCAAACTTGAGTGAAGCAGTTAGAGGTTATAACTTATATGTCTTTAGAAAAAGTTGTGGCGCCAAAGGTAATTGGGGCTGGCTGCTGCAGCTTAGATCAATATGGGTAATGAAAGTGCATTACAGCTCTAAAAGATATGTTGACCTATTTTCATTTCATTATTGAGTATATGCTGTGGCCATGCATGATAGGGAAACATTCATGCGTGGAATAGATAAAGACAGTTTTGACAGGAAGATGATGCAGGTCTTCCGGAGTGAAGGTTGGAGTGGATATTTTGTAGATGTGGGGCTATAGGAATCCTTCTAGAAGACCATGCTGATACAGATGTCCACGAAAGTTTTTTTTTTTTCTTCTTTTTTTTGGAGGGTGGTGGGGTAATGTCAAAAGCTATTTACATTGAGAGTATTTTGTTATGTAAATGAAATATATAGCATTTTATTAGCAACACGGTGTATCTGAGAATAAGAAACATTAGTTTCAGTTTATAAGTAGGGACTGCTTAGCAGTTTAGGCATTCCTTATTAATTGAAAATTCAACTTGTCTCTTCATATTTGATTCATCAGTTTGCCTTGTTTAGATATGCAGTGGCGAAGGGATTGGCTATTCTGTAATTTTAAAGTTTTTGACGGTCATTCTTTCACCTTTTCAAGATTTGTCTCCAAATTTTCCAAATTTGTTATAACAGTAGTATCAAAGACTATGCTGGTAATTTTGGTGTATGCGAGAAATTACACTTCTTTTTTTTTGGGATAAGTGGAGAATTTACCCTCAGAGGCTTCTACTAAAATGATTAATATGAGTTCCATGTTCATATAAGGACGAATGTAAATTTCCAACTCATAAAACATTTATTTCAAGTAAAAATAATAATAAAAAAAGCTAATGCTTTTACTTTGTTTTTATTTTTAAAAGTCAAACACAAGTCAGTTGAGAAAGTTTAGGTGTCACCTCACGCACATGAAATCTCAAATCTCTCGTGATTTGCTCCGAGTTTGTTGCAATTATATGCCAATAATTTCTTTATATCATGCTAAATTGTGGATATCTTAGTTCATTTTTTTATATTTTCCGGTGCTTATCTTCAGAGACACTTTGATATGCATTGCTGTCACATGCTTAATCAATTATTTGAAGCATATCTTAAAAATTACTAATCAAATTCCTAAAATCTTGTTTCCAACCAAAAAAAAAAAATTATAGCTAAAGTGCCTAAACTTCCGGGATCACATCGGACCACACTTCACGGAAAAATATTTGGGACTATCTCCACGAAAGAGTTCCATCTGTTAATTGGACCTCCCAATTTGTCTAAGTAGCCCAAAATTAATCCCTTCAATTAACAAGTATTTTTTAGAACTCTCTTTGTGGATCTCAATTGTGAAAACTGAATGTGGCTTCTCACTCCTTTTCACTTGGGCCTTCGTAACTACTAAGCCCAAATATAATCTTAATACGTTTCATGTTTGCTATGCTTTTTCCTTAAGTCGCCTCTTACTAGAGGTGCTTTGAGCAGTGAGCAGTCGGAAACTGTTGGATATCGTGGAATATTCTTCTTTGTGATAGTTGACTCGAGACTGTCATACCCCAAGCCCGCAAATCGATTATAGATTCAATTATTTGATAATTATCGGTTTCTTTAAAATAAATATTTTTAATTAACAAAAAGCTTTTACATTTATGTTTATATATTAGAATATTAGTATAATTTTACATAAGAATGTGAAATGGGAGTACCACAAAAATGCTATGCAAAGTTTAATTCACCGAGTTAGTTGTTTACCGTTGTTAACCCTACAACTTCATGAAGTATGATGAAGATCATAAAAGGTCTTTGTCTTTGTTTGTCAATACAAACATGCGCATAGCAAAACTTATACGGAGATTTGCATTTTCCCATAAGAGCTTACTAAAAACTATTCTTAATTAGCATGCATAAAAGGGAGAATGATCAAAAGGAAAGAAACAATTTACTAGACACCTAATTGTTTGGCGATTAAAAAGAGAAAGTAAAGAAAATGACTTTGTTTGGGCTTTGAGGATTAGAATGAGTTTGCAGCTCTGCCTGCTTCTAAAGTCCCTAAAGAGTAAAGACTGCGGAATGTGATGTGACTCGGTAGCTACTTGATTTGATTTTGCCTATATTCTAATTCATGCGGGTCATCATTTGCTATGACTTTCAGAACCAAAGCTATGAAAGGATATCATTCATTTACTATATTCTGTTTTTTTTTTTTTGATAAATGAAGAATTCTTTCATTCTTTCTTTTTTTTATTTTTATAATTCAATTTTCATATTTACATCTGATTATGAATGGAGATATCACCACGAGTCTCTCAATACTATTACCATATAAATCGAAAAATGTATTTTGACTGAACAAGATTAATAAATGATCCATTAACTTCCACTTATATCCAACATCATAAAAAAGCAAATTTTTATTTTCACTAAAAAAATCAAATTCATACGAGAGCATTCTTGCAGCCACTATCTTTACCACTTTCAACTATGCTCGGAGAGTATTTCTTTCTTTGTATGCTAGGATTCAGAAATAGGGCCCGCCTTATGTTGTCCGAACCTGTATTTTGGCCTTAAGTCCTGTTCTTTTTATGGCAAAACTTTTCAGAAATAAGGGTGAAATAATTGCAGAGTTTTTGTTTTGTGTGGAATAATTCTGTATGATCCCAAAAGACAAATCAAAACAAGTACTGTTAAGTCGAATGTAACAAATCAAAGATCAGAAATCAAGAACACCTTCGGAAAGCAAAAGAGATAGAATGAGAAAGAAAATTGGTAAAATATTTTTTAACTAAATACAATATAATATGTCACACCGTCGTCACATATACTCAGTGACTGAATAGACAGATCTATCTATAGCTAATTAATTAATCTTGTTTTAAGTGTGTTTACACGATTGCCATGCGTCTTCAGCAATTAAATAGACTATATATAACTAAGTAATCTTTGTTTAAATGTTGCTGCTCACAAAGATATTAGGGTTTTTGAGGTTCTAATTCATCAAATAATGTGAGGGAGCAAGTTGAGTGAAAGTGGGAGCAAAAAGGTTAAGAGGTAGGCAGATATTTATTAGAACCTTCTTTGACATTAATGTTGTCATCAGTCAAAAGTATCCAAAACACGCAACATATGAAACTGTAAACCTAAGTCACGTAACATATGAAACTGAATTGTATGGATGGCCTTCCATACAATTCAGACCTCCTTTATATACAAACACTATCTCCTCCATCCCATTTCATCAGCCACAAACTGCTAAATTAACCCTTCTTCATTCATCCCATTTCACAATTTTACTCAAGAATATATCAATTTAGTCATGGGGACAGGCGAAGGAAAGAGATCCACGAACAAGTGTTTAGCATTCATTGCTCTGTTCATTGTGTTCCAATCTGCAATCATTCTAGTGTTTGCATTAACAGTGATGCGGATTAAGAGTCCTAAAGTGAGATTTGGTGCTATAGCAGTTCAAAACTTCAATTCCAACAACAATTCAAGTAGTTCACCTTCTTTTGACATGAGATTACAGACCCTATTCACTATAAAGAACACGAATTTTGGGCATTTCAAGTATGAAAACAGTACCGTTACCGTCTTGTATAACGGTATGCCAATAGGTGATGCTGTTATTCCAAGGGGACGAGCCCGGGCTAAACAAACCAAGAAATTAAACATTGTTTTGGACATTAGTTCTGATAGGCTTTCAGGGAATACAAATTTGTTGAATGACATTGAACTTGAGGTTTTAACACTCACCGGTTCTGCCAACTTGAGTGGAAAGATACACTTGATGAAGGTAATCAAGAAGAAAAAGTCTGGAGAAATGGATTGTAGATGGGTTATTAATCTTACTACACGTGAGGTCCAGAATTTGCAGTGCAAATGACATCACTCCATCGCTACATCTTGGCTGCTATTCAGAGTCATATCTATACTCTGAAGGAGTGTAATTAGTAATACATATTTCATGGTTGATTTTTTTTCTATTTTTATAATTTGTCGGTGTGGCATAATATATATATATTTTGTTCTTGGTTTAATGAAACAAGTTTCTAATATGATCAGTCTGTAATTTAATTCTCCCAAAGAGAAACTGGAAATTATGCCAAAAGTGCAGCATATAACAATATAGTAGTATCTTTATCTTATGTGACTACCTCCCCCTTCTTGAAGATTAGCTTAATTATCTGGTGACCTACAATTCATGTGGAGTTAGTAGGGGACTATGTGGGTCTCTTTAGGACGCCCTTGTCCATGATACATCTAATCTTGAAAGCTGTTGCTATTAGCATTACAAAAGCTAAAATATATAAAAAGGTTGTAAAAAGGATCTTTTGTGTATAATCTCGGAAAGGTTATTAGCATTTTAGAAAAATTTCGACTATTTTGGCACCTGAAATGGGGTGAAGAAAGAAATCAACTAAAATGGATGATGAGCAGTTCTTTCTTTTTCTGCTTTTCTGGGGGCACCTAATTATTTTCATAAATTAGCTTCTATTCTCGATTTTTGGAATTTTTGTAAGTGGCTAAAAAATGGCATTTGGATAAGGTTATTTTAAAAATTAATGTAATATTATTATTTTTAACAACATCAATTATCAAAAGTTATTTTTCGAAAGTAATGCACTCCAAGCTGACATATGTATGTCCTGTCTAATTTCTTTCCCGGGCAATACAATAATAAGTACTCCTATTCGTTAGATTTGTTCGTTCTAGATTAATAACAAATTATATTCTCACAAAAATATTACAATAAAATACATTTTCATTAAAAATATATATAATTATACTTTTATGCTTAATATATATATATATATATATATATATATATATGCGCCCGCCTGTATAGAGTATAGATTATTATGTTAGTACTATTTGAAAAGCATTTTCCAGAAGGTCAAATTGTGCTGTTTTGGTTACTTTTCCACTTCCATTTTTCTTATTGTTCATATGGCTAAACTCTAGCACAGACTCCTTTTTAAAATAAAAAAAAATTATTTCCAGATCAGAATACGTAAAAACTGGTATTACTCCTTTGTGTGTCTATGTCAAACCTGAAGTACAAAATCCAAATCCATAGAGTGATATGAAAGAAACGATACGCATACTTTTCCTAAGCCCACCAATTCTTTGCAAAAGTCATAAACAAAACAAAGACTTCGACGTCATATTAACCTTAAATATTACTCCCTTCCGTGCAGATAAATAAATGTCCTTATATGATTTTTTTATTTTAAAATATAAATAATTTTACAAAATTTTATAAATTAATTTTTAATATTATTTTTATTTATTTTCATCTTTCATCTCAATATATTTCTTATTTTTAAGAAAAAACATTTATATTTTCTTCTACTCAAAAACAATTTTTTTTCTTTTTTATTTTCAAGATATAATAATTAAAGTGTTTTAGGAGAAAAAAAATTATTTGTGTAAAAATTTGTACAACAACTTGTATTTATGAAAGTATGGAGTATTAAACATAATAATCAATTTCGGTTGCTTTATGGTACATATAGAATTAACCCTGCCTCTTGGTAAGTGGTAACGTCTGAAACAGCTCCAAAGCATGTCAAAGACTTTTACCCGTTCTTCATTCTATCTCTTCACATATTCAACCCAATGAAATGGATGCTTCTATGATATTAATTAAATTTATTGCTTTGTGTGTTTATACATATATATATATATATATATATATATATATATATATAGGGGAATTGCTTTGTATACTTAGATTCATTAAATTTCTTTACCCCGTTTAAAAGTTTGAATTAGTAGAAAAGGTATCTCTCTTCCTCCCAAATTTATAAACTTGTTGTTTGATTTTTCACACTAATTAAAAAAATCACAATTAATGTTATTAAAAATATATATTTTTCATCATGTATATCTAACATACCTTTATTAATTATCATTTAAAATTGAATTTAATATAGTTTATAAATACAAACAATTTCACTTAAATATGAATATTTTGATCAATTAACAAATATATATATATATATATATATATATTTATAAGGAAAATGATCTATAATTTAAGACAAACTAAAAAGGAAAATAAATATATCAAATTATAACGAATAGAGTATAATTTAAAATTTATCATATCTTTCACGAGCAAGTCAATCACAAATTTTCAGCAATAACCAAATACGTGAACAATATAATAATAAATTTTCATCATATTTAAAAGTTTAAACTGATAAAAAGTAATAAAATTATAGATTTATCATATATCCTTCAACTCAAAACATAAGTAGTTGAAAAACTTTTTACACAGACCAAGAAATATATTGTGTTTCTTAAGTTTACTTTATTTATAATGTTTTGATAATAAAAAAGAAAAAATGAATTTTATTTTGAAAAATATATATATATATATATAAAGACTTTATCTTGGAAATTTAAAAAAAAAATGTGAGAAGAGAGATGAAAATAAATAAGGATAAGATTGAAAGTTGAAAGTCAATAATAAAATATTTATAAAATTGATTCATTGAATAATATATAATACTTCTTTTATTTATTCATCATCCCTTCAGATATTCAACTCGATGAAACAGAAGCTTCTAATATATTCTTTGAAATATAATGTTTTGTTCACATAGTCTGACGATCCGGCTTTTACTGAATAGTAATTGTGAAACCCGGAAAAAGTCCTCGTTAGCTCTTGATGTCAGCAGCTTCACCACGCGATAAGGCATTTCAAAGCTACGTATTCTAATGTAGCCAATTTTTCCCTCTAGCATTTTCTAGGAAGGTGTCTCCCTTGACATATATCAAGGAAAACAGAGTATAAAGTCATAGCCAATATTTGCACCTGCACTCCATCAAATTCATTTTAATTTCTTGAAATCATTCAAAGAAATAGACATGGCTGAGAAGTACCCTCTTGCACCTCCTGCTGTTATGCCCAGAAGTGATGCAGAATCAGCTTCTGCTTATCATGAATCCATGGCGCTTAAGAAGCAGAAGAGAAGGAAACGCTTGGTATTTATTGCTCTCTTTGCTATATTCCTAATTATAATCATTCTTGTTCTTGCTCTTGTGGTGATCCGTGCTAAGGCACCTAAGGTAAGGTTAGCACGAGTCGCGGCACAAAATATTAGCAATGGAAACTTTAGGCTTACTGCCCAGGTGAGAGTGAGGAATACTAATTTTGCGCGCTACAAATTTGAGAGCAGCATAGCTACTGTTAAGTCTTCTGAATCAGGTGAAACTATTGGACAATTTTTTATCAACGATGGAAGGGTGAGAGCTCGATCAACCAAGAGAATTGATGTGATTGTGGATGTTAATCCTGGGATTAATAGTGCTACTAATAATTCTGGGGTGTTGAGGCTAAGGAGTGAGGCCACATTGAGAGGAAAAGTGGAAGTTATAAGGGTGTTCAAGAGGAAGAAATCTGCGGAAATGAGATGCACCATGTCAATTAATTTGACTTCAAATGTTGTGCAGGATTTAAATTGTGAGTGATCAGTGAAAGGATATTTTATTTAACATTGATTATATATATCAGCCCTGTAATTTTATTTGTTCTTTGCTTTGTAATCCTATTTTGATACCATATTCTGTACTTGAAATTGATTTCTTGATTTGATTGTTTTCTTGTTTGCTTGTTCTTAAGACATCAACGAAAAGTTCAAAGTTCATGCATATCAGCAGACCACTTATCCAAAAATTAAAAAAATTAAAAATCAGACCATCCAAATTCATCATACATGCATCTCAGCTAGCGTAGATTTACCTTCATCCTCTTTGCTATAATTCCAAATAGTCATTTTCCATAGTACGTACGCACGTACTCCCTTTGTGATAATGGAAATTAATCAAATTGGTCCTAAAGTATGGACTAAAAATTATTTGGGTCTTAACAAAAAATGGCGATTTATATTATATTCTTAAAATTTTGTTTAAAGTTCATTTGCATTCTTAATTTTTTTTTTGGCCATTTATATCTCTAAAATATTTCTTCAGTCATTTACATCCTTAATCAATTTTTACAACTTGCCAAAAATTTAATCGAAAAACATGTTTTCACCAGCCGTAAATTGATTAAAGTAAATGGTAAAAAAAAAACAAAACTTTAAGGACACAAATGATTTTTGAATAATACTTTAGAGACCAAATTAATCATTTTCCCTTCTTTTTAACATGTCACAGCTCCATATTTCTTAGTAATAAATATTTCTCACTTATAAATTTAGGTAATTTAATTTATTTTATTTCATACTCTCAATTAAGTCTGATTTTTTACTATTTACAAGACAAACTTATAGTAGTACTTATAAAATGCATACTCTATACATTTTTTCACTGTTTAAGAAAATATAAAAAATTGATGTGATTTTTTTTATATAGATAAATAAAAATACCCTTTCTAAATTCTTCTCAATATTAATATCTATGTGGTGGTTTCAACCTAATAGATTGCATTAAATCAAATAAGTACATGTAAATTGTCAAACATGAGATATAGATTTGGTGGAATTGGTTACTAAGCAGTCCAATATATTAACCTTAAAATCATAAGCATAATAAACAAATAGCTAAGTGGAGCGTGCACTGCAACGCTTGAAATGGCAGAAAATAACACTAAAATAAAATATCTCCGGAGAAAAAGTTTTTAAACAAAAACAAACAAATAAATACTAAAAAGTAGGGAACTTTGTAACGGACAAACACATTAAAAGCTGTGCTCTAGCCAACCCTATCCGAATGCGCAATTGGAAAATATAATCTCACTCGTCTAAACAATTTAAATTTAAATTTTTCGAATCTTTTAATATTTTTTATTTAATAGTACAAGATTATTGAAAGTATTTTATTTTAATGAAATTATTATATTATTTTTGTTATTAATAGAATTATTGGTAAAATTATATGAGTTAATATAAATTTATTAAATTAAAATTGTTCTTAGTAAAGTTTTAGATAAATACACACTTATTTATTTAAAAAATTAAATATTTTAAAATAAAAATATTAACATTTAATTATGAATATATGAATTGTTTATAATGCGCTTTATATTGGGTTCATGATTTTTTAATTCATTTAAAAACTACTTCTTCTATTTTTGTTTTTTGCTTAATAGAGAAAGAAAGCGCATAAGTATGTGAGTATATTAGCGCGTATCTACTTTTATCCTAAAAAGGTGTAAGCATTTTCGTAAACTTTGTTTTGCTTTTCGCTATGTGAGGAATCTCTTCAAAACTTAGCCTTCAATATCAAAGGTAAAATTTCTTTCCGTTCATCAAATTAACATTGCTGGTTGAACAAATTCTTAGAAAAGATTTAAGAATGATTATGAATCGTAATGAACAAAGCTTAATTAAGTCTACCTTACCACGTTCATATATTACTGTCTCCATTAAGTGTACTAAAAAATAAAACTTGTAAATTTAAGGGGAGGGCAGGTCATTTCAACATTGACGCTGACCTTAGGCCAATACTTGAAAATCGTTAATGATCAACCCATCTTAAACCAGAGTGTTCTAATTCTATAATGCAGCCGCCTCCTTCCCCTCACATTGAATACTACTATATATAGACCTCGATTTTATAATCTCTCAGTAAAATCTGCAGACACCAAAATCCCTCTGCTGTTCTTTAATTTTTCGCCAATTCATATCCTTATAATCTACTCAATAATTAACAGAGATGGCGGAAGACAGCCATGTACTCCCACTAGCACCCCCACAAATTTACCCAAGAAGTTATGCAGAGTTGATCATTACAAAGCCCAGAAATTCTCGCCGGAAAAGAAGTAGCAAATGTTTCGTTTTCATCTTGTGTTTTTTTGTCTTCTTGAGTATAGCTTTACTCATTTTTAGCTTAGTAGTGCTGCGTATAAATTCTCCTAATGTGAAAGTAGAGGTGATTGACATAAAGAATCTTGATTACACCAGGGCATCTTTTGCTTCATTAAACATGACTATGGTAACTATAATTAGCATCAAGAACACTAATTTTGGCAGCTTTAATTTCAAGAACAGCAGCACAAGGATGTTATACGGGAATACAACGCTTGGTTCGAGAAAAATCAGTGGCGGCCGGGTTAAGGCTAGAGAGACTCAACGAATGAATGTCACAGTGGCAATTATGGCTAAAGGTTTTGCAGAGAATGGGAATTTCAGTAGTGAAATAGGTTCTGGGTTGGTGAAGCTTAGCAGCTATGGCGAATTTAGGGGAGAAATTCGTGTTCTGAAGAAGATTACTAGGCATAGAACTGCGATCATGAAATGTACCATGAATCTGAAGTTGTCGAGCCAAGAAATTCAAGATCTGCGGTGCGTGTGATTTCTTCAAGTTCTGCTTGCATTTCTCTTTTTGTATAATTATCTTCTTTCTTTTTCTTTTTAGAGGAGACATGTGTTCAATTCTGCCCCTTTGATGTACTTGTAAGTTTCAGTTTGATATGATAGAAATGTTCTTTTAATGAAATGTGTCTCGATGTCTCTGTAAATTTTTAATGCATGAACTCCATAGATATTTAAGCTGACTGTTCCTATTCATTCCAACTTTATTTTGTAATCACATTATTCAATTAATTATAAATGGGCTTCCAAGAAATAAATTATCACAATATATTTGTTAATATGATTACTAAAATATGAGTCTCTTAAATTAAATAAGTTACTAATAGAATTTAAATGAAAAATGTGTTATTTTTAAAAAGTTACATGCAATTCTAAATATTCATAATAGAAATATAATTATTTAATTCTGCAAAAAGGCAATATCATAAATTAGTTTATATATATATATATATATATTAAATAATAGTATACGAAAAAATAGGAAGTTATTCACTGGATAACATTAGATATTTTTTATTTTTTAAAAAAAAAATCTCAAAGGAAAAATACAATCCCGTCCTTGCACAAACCTCTATCATACTCATCCTACGTATGCAACCAATTTTTCCTAAGATGTGTAAATGCAGTTTGAGATTATCTAAAAAAGCTAAATAGTGTGTGCGAAAATCACCTTATAAATTGGAATATATTTTATTTCAAAAAAGTTGGAATATATTTAATAGGCTCAAAATTAAATGTTGTTTCTAAATAAAATATTACTAATAGCTTTATGAATTTAATTTAAGATTCATGCCCTTATTACTAACTATATTAATAAGAATAATCAAATAATTTTACTCTGAATAATTAAGTTTTCAGGAACATTCATCTGGATAAGGTGCATTATAGAGCTTCATGGGGGCACCACAACACTGATCGAAGTAGCTTTCCTTAACTACGCTGAGATGTCCTGACCTGGAACAAGCTTCAAATGGGTCCAGAATTGAAGGAAGATGGGAATGGATAGCTACCAGCATGTCTGATTCCAACTTTTAAATGTTGGTTCTTAAATCTCAATACAAAGGATAACGAAAATCAAGTCGCAGATGGACTTTTTTATTCAGATGAAAACCTCTTATGGCATTTCGGAACAGTCCCTTTTTCTGTGTTCATCACTTGAAAGCAATATTTCACCCGACGATATGATTTAATGCATATCGCCCTTCCCTTTTTTTTAATCTTGTCACAGAAACTACGTAAACTCTTTTCACAAAAATCGTGATCATAAAAGTGAAAATAATTAAATTGTAGTTTCAAATTATGAGAGTCAAAAAGTTATTTTCATCCTCAAAACTTTCTTGCTTTTCGTTTTCATTGTTTGTTTATTACTTTTTCCTTCTTTTTTTTTTTCCTTAGAAAATTGGCAAACAAGATCCCTTACCTTTTCATTTTTTTTGAATAAGGCCCCTATATTTATTTTTTGACTGTAAAAGTCCATACTTTTTTAAATATTTGGTGAGCAATGTTTTTTGTTCTATTTTTTAATCGAATCAATGACAAATTTATTACAATGTCATATAAAAAAGGCCAATATTGATTCATTGTTCACTTGAACAAAAATTGTTAAAAAAAGACATTAAAATTATTCACCAAATTTAAAAAATGTACAGATTTTAATAGTCGAAAAACAAATGTGAAAAACTCATTAACCAAAAATAAAAATACTAGGGACTAAACTTTTCGAATTTCCCTTTCTCTCTTAAGAGAACTTGTTTATGGGAATGGCTGCTATATATGTAAACTTAATCTAATGGGTTCTTTAAAAATGGGGCAGCTCTCCTCTTAAGTTTTTCTTAGGCTCTTAGACAAGCTATGTCAGTACATATCCTTAAAACATGGGCCGATCTTTCTAGCATGGAAAAGAATGAAAATGAGGCACAACTTTTTGACCCAAATAAACAGCAGCAAATCTGTTCAGTTTCTTTGTTTTGAAGAAAATGACTTGATCAGAAACTACCCTAGAATAAAAAAAAGAAACTACTCCAGAGTCAATATCATAGATTGGGAAATTGGATGCTTGATATTCTTATTGATTTCGATCTCACAAATTCATCAGTTTTATATTTGATCTGGTATTTTCAATTGAGTCTTACACCCTCACTTGAATCTCACTTTTTTAACTAAAGAGATTGAAACTAATGAAATATCCTCCCAAACAACTTTCTCATACTTGACTAATGCATCTAAGGACATACAAATAATTCCTTTTGCCCAAGCTGGAAAAACCTCAGTGCAACAGGATCACGACATCTCTCGCAAGATATTAGTGAGAAAACTCCAGCACTTTGAGGAGGAAGTAAGTAGTATGGGAAACTTAATCCTAACCTGTAACTCAATTATTTTATGGGTATACATTAAATAATTATTAATCTTTTTCTTTCATTCATGAGGGATGGTTCAATTTATTAAAATTCATCCTTATCAGATAAAATTCTCCAGAACACATATATCACACACATGAAAATTATTTTCTTGCACATATAATTATGCTGAAAGCATAGACCACGGAATCAAAGTCATGGGGTGGCATAATTCATAAGAATATCTCTAGAATAACAGGACAACATAACATTCTTCCAATTTGATTCTCAAGCATTGGCTTCATTCTCAAAAGTTCAAATCCGTGAATAACAAGAAAGCTAGAAAGGCCTTAATCAAGAGTCAACATTTTTCATGTCCTGCCAAGATTAAGCTTCTAACTGTTAGAACTCAATATGCACAGTCTTTGGTTTATATAAGTACGCATCCTATACTCATATGACTATATATTGGGAAATTCTAGCTGGAGAACTTGGAGAAACAGAATCAGATTTTCTTTTAGCAATGACAAAGAAAGATCAGGTCGAACCGAGAACTCTACCGATCGACCTAGACAAGTACGATGATCCCTTTCACAGAGAGGAACATCCCCACCGGAAATATGTCAAGTGCTGCGGCTGCGTCACGGCTCTAATATTGATTGTGGTGGTGATTGTGTTGGTATTAATATTCACTCTTTTCTGGGCTAAAAGTCCTGTTCTTAGATTGAACTCCATGAGAATTGAAGGTTTGCGTGGCATTAATTGGACAAATGTGGCTCCAAACACAAACGTTACTATCTATGCTGATGTCTCTGTCAAGAATCGTAACATGGCCTCTTACAAATACCAAGAAACTTCCACGAGTATTTTCTACGAAAAGAATCTCATTGGGGAAGCTCGGACACCTCCAGGAAGTGTTGGTTCCAGAAGGACAAAACGAGTCAATGCAACTATAGATGTTATGGTGAAGAATATGTTGGACGTACCACGGCTTAAGGATGATTTCATTGCAGGGTTTATGATAATGAATACATATACAAGAATAAAAGGGCGAGTGAAAATTTTCAATATTGTTAAAAAGAGTGTTGTACTCAAGACGAATTGTACCATGAAAGTTAGTTTCACCACTCATATGATTCAAGCTCAGTCATGCAAACGACAAATTACTATCTAGGAAACATTCTACAAGAGGGCACTTGCATTATATTTGATCATGAGAGAATATTTCAACCATTCATGTAATCCATTGCATTACATGTTAGTCGTGCAGTACTTGATGACAAATTGTTAATATGTGAAAATGTTTGATGATATCAATTTGACTTGTTCAATAAACGGCTTTTTGCGCAGAAAACAATTGGAAAAAAACAAGCTCAATCATTATATATAAGCATACTTTTGAGCTAGAAGTTCTTGGAATTTATCTAATTGTTAGGATTTTTATGGATATGCAGAATAATTTGGTTGGCATTATTATTTTGCAAAATCGAACTGATCTAAATAAAGTTATATCATAAAGATTTGAAATATTTTCTTGTATAAAGACAAGATTGATTTATCGTAAATTTGAAAGATATAAATATCGTAAATTAATATATTAATTTATTATCAGAGAGTGGGTGAGAGTTGATTACTGGAGGGATTTTTTTGTGTCTTATCTAATGTTTCGTTACTCATGTTTAACATTGACACAACTTAATTTTACCATATAATACAAGTCAATTTATAGCGGCCTTCAAATCTCCTACTCCATGGGCATGGAGGTGGAAAGTGCACGGATGGAGAACTTCTTGGAAAAGAAGCATTGACTAGTACTTGGGAAATAAGCATCACCTAAATGTCCTCTTCCAAATTGGACTATTCCATCTAAACTAATTCCACAAATGATACTCAATATCAATTTTTGCCTCTTGTTGTCGTCCCTGACCTTGCGCTGCCGTTCACAGCATCAAAACTTCTCCATTTGCCTTATTTCTACCCTCGCGTATTCTTTGGGATTAGGACTTATAAATTACAACAGCAGAACCTTCCACGACTAGTTTATTTGCACATAAGTACATCATGTGTTGTCTGATTCAGAGCAAAAACATAGGTTCCCATTTCATTACGCTGAAAATTTGAAAAACAAAGAGAAAGTTACAGAGTTTCTCAACGAACACTGCTAAGTAGTAAGTCCTAGTCAATGTTCAAACGCGGTTAGGATAAAACTCTAGGATAGTCTATGTCAGGACTCAAGACTAACCCAACATTTTTGTGCTTTTATATATTCAAATTAACCCCCTCTTTCTCTATAGCTCTGCAAAATCTTGTCTAAATGTCAGTCATGCCAACGACCAACCATCTCCAAGATTCATCCAGGAGTGAGAGTGATCAGGTTAAACCATTAGCCCATAATATCATCATAGACGAAGATGAGGCCCTGTCCATGGAGATGAACAAGGAATTTCACCATCGAACATGCCTCAAGTGGTGCGGCTGTGTTTCTGCTGTGATCTTAATTCTTTCAATGATCCTATTGATTCTGATATTCACTCTTTTTGGAGTTAAAGATCCAGTATTGAAGATGAATTCGGTGACGGTCCAAGGATTTTATCTAGGAATAGATAATTACAATCTTCGTCCGGGTACAAATTTGACTGTCTTAGCAAATGTCTCAGTGAAAAATCCTAATGTGGCATCCTTCAGATACAATCAAGTCAATACGAGTCTCCATTACTATGGCAATGTTATAGCTGAAGTTACAACTCCCCCTGGCCTTGCCAAAGCTAGGCGAACAATTCTAATGAACGTTACAATGGTTGTTCTGGTTGATCGGGTTTTGGCCGTTCCACAGCTACCAATTGATTTGATGAACGGGTCATTGCTGATGAGAAGCTACACAGAAATAAGTGGGAAAGTGAAGATCTTGAACATTATCAAGAAACATGTGGTGGTGAGATTGAATTGTACCATGACAGTGGATTTAAGGAGCCAGTCTGTCCGAGATCAGAGATGCAAGAAACAGATAGTATAGTTAAAATTGGTTTGTTTTGTAACTTGGTAGTGTGTTTATAGAAAGTATATACATAATAAGCATCGAGAGATATAGCTAAAGGGCTATCTTAATATATTCATCTTTCAATAGTGGCATTGTTGGTTGGTTATACAATGTAAACAGAGAATTTAGATTTGTTGTTCGGATGCAGAAACGTGCATGGGCCTTCAAGAAAAACTTGCGTCCTCTTCTCTGTTGTCCAGAATACTAGTATTCAGTTCTTTTTCTTTCTTTCTTGCTTTCCTTTCTTGTATTGAGGAAAAGTAAAAAGGAAATTTTATTGACTCGAAATAGTTAGTGACCGAGCCTATTATCATACATTTAAAAAAATATTATAGAAAAATATGATATTTAATGTATTTAATATTAACTTCTTATTGTATGTAATTTAAGAAGATCAAGTTCATTTAATTAGAAAAAAAAAAGTTCATGCACAAATTTCCCATGACAAAAGGACTTGGCGTTTGTTGACTACCGAGCATAAGCTGAGCTCACAGTGATCTGAGAAATTAACCAATAAGTATTTTTATTTTTGTCTTTTTTATTTTTATTTTTTTATCAGTCATAGCTGCTAATAATCAGCCAGTTGATTTTTCAGATAGGAAGTATTCGTGTATCACACCAAACACTTTAAAAAATACATGTAATGTAATTTTATAATGTTGATGATTCATAAAAATTAAGTCTACGATAAAATTTTCCTTTTAAATATGCTATTGATTAATTCTTTTTTCCACCTCAGAATCGGAAGTTGGTAAGAATATGAAATAGTAACACATAAGAATAGATTTAAATACTAATTATTAATTTGGAATATTTAATTAGTATAACAAGGCAATCACTTATAAATAATTAAACGTTACATATAAGTATTACTCATTTCATTTGTTTTTATAAGATATATTAAGTAAATTTTCGTGTCTCTAATTATAAGATATTTTGATATTTTTTATGATTATTGTGTATATTATTTCTAAATTGAGATAGAAAAAGATAACAAATACTCTATTTTTCAATAAAGACTTAAATAAATAAGTATATAGTGAAAATTAAAATAATTTATTGATTCATGGAAAATTACTTTAAAATATATTATAAAAGGGGATGAAGGGAGTAAAAAAACCTTGCCAGTGTAGACTATTTTATTTTTTAGTGGGATTAATAAATTAAAAGTTCTTTAAAAGAATAAAAAAAAATAATAAGTTGTTAGTGTGAGTCGATTTCTCTTGTGATATTTGATATTTTTCCTATCCCTTTTGGCTAAAATTTAAAAAATGTCACGGAATGTGCTCAAACTCGTATTAGCTGAAGTTTGGTGCGAGCGTCTACTTTTGAATTGTCACTAAAAACTTCCAATCGAATTCAAATTTTCCTATCCGAGTTGTCATTCATCTAATATATTGTGATAAAAATCATTTACCCTCTGTTGAAATAGGGATTTAGAATAATAGGAAATGTACCTTTAGGAAGAGTTTGGATAATTTATGCTTAGCTAAATACATAGAATACGTAGAAAATGTAGTTATCATAAAAACATCAACGGTCCACTTATCCTCCTTTTATCATTTTTAGCCTTGACCCCAAAGTGTGAAATTCAATTCCACCTTGCTTTCTAGGGTTCTCTTTTCTCCTTCTAGATGATCATTCTTGGCTCGATATCATAGTCCACTTCTAGATATTTGTACGAGGATATATATATATATATATATTTCCTCAAGCCCACTAACTATTAATGGACTAAAAAAGATTTAAAAAATCTTTTATTTTATTAAATTAATTACACCATTTAACATAATGCTACGTTTAATACACAATCTTGTTTATGATGAACATCGCATTCACGAAATTACGAGGACTAAAAAGGTGTATGAGGTCTTTATATGATGAAGCAGCTCCTTTTGTGGGGGGGGGGGGAATCAGTGGCTTGTGACCCTTCTCCTTGTTGACTTGTTCTCTGTTGCAGTCAAAATAATCCTAATTCAAGTCAAGACTAATCAACATGGGAACAAAATGAGGGACGATTAGCTGGTCCATGGACAAGGATTGTCAAGTAGTTAGTCATAAGTGCATTTCAAGCTTTTCTATGTGGCATATTTACTATGTGCGTGACAAGAATCAATATGGCATGATTTGTTTTGAATCCATCCCCGTTTTCTACGTTCTCCTTTTAGAATTCGTACTTACATTTCTTCAGAAGAATTAACTTCGACTTACCCTCTCGAGCTCCAAGACTGTACAAGAATTAAATGGTGATTCAAAAAAAAAAAGGACATTTGGACATAAATTACAAAAATATTTTTTTTTATTCTCATAAAATATTTCAGTTTTTAAATTCTCTTCTAACAATTTATTATCTAGTCATACCTGCGGCTCTTTTTATTAGTCATTAGAAGTCTTTTTTATATGTCAATAATTATGTCTTTTTACAACTTTTAATCTTATATTTTATATTCCCACCCCTTTTTTAATCTCCTTTTTATTCTCTCTCCACCCCTTTTTTTATTAAGTATTATTATTTATTCTCTCTCATTTTCTTTATTTTCAAGACAATAAATAAGAGTGTATAGAGAAAAACACAACCTCCTTGATATGTATAAATATTCATCCAATAACTTATAAAAATAAACTGAAAGAATAATTTTACACATGTAAAATCTAAAAAAAATCATTATCAAATTTTTAATTTTCTTTCAAAAAATTCATATTCAAACATAAAAATCCACTCATTCATTTTGAAAGCAAATCAAACACTTTCAAAATTCTAATATCGATACACCCAAGTCTTGCAAGGTTCAATATTGATTTCTTTTAATTATAAACCCCACTTCCCTCTTCTGATTGATGATAAATTGAGTGATTAGCAGTACTTCTAAAGAAAATTATTAAGAATGAATGAAATGACAATGGTCAAACTTTATGGAGGAAGCATTGAACAAAATGGGCATGAAGGTAAGGCC
Source organism: Apocynum venetum (assembly GCA_019593545.1). Taxonomy (NCBI): domain Eukaryota; kingdom Viridiplantae; phylum Streptophyta; class Magnoliopsida; order Gentianales; family Apocynaceae; genus Apocynum; species Apocynum venetum. Next base: position 2,531,256 of record SRSM01000337.1, read on the forward strand.
CTTTGTAGCTCAAAGGCCCTAGCAGAAGGAGACAAATTGAATCTCCCACGTATAATCAATAGAGAGCATCAACATCAATGAACTTCACCAGTTCCAAAGCCCTATTGGACCATAGTCTCCTAGACATCAAATTTAATCCAGCCGAAAAGTGTATTACGAGAGACATTTTGAGACCACTTTTTTCTTTGTCTCATTTTCTTTCTTTTCTTCTTTTCTCCCTCTCTGCACTGCTTTATGTCCCACTTTCCTCTCTTGATAGTTTTGTGCACCATTATCTATTTTCCTCTTTCAAAATGTAACAAAAGAAAAGCAAACACCATGCAAGCCACAGAAATACTGAATCCCTAGTAATTGGTATATGTTACTAGAGTCTGAATCCGATTTCTCCTCAAGAACACAGGAGAAAAGGGATATAAGCATTTTCAGCACTAAAATGAAAGAGGAAATCCAGCTCAAAGATTCATGATATCAAATGAGCGATGATATAAAAACAGTACTGATAGGGATTTTACATACAGATATCTGATTCTACTTTCAATTTTTTGAACAGAAAAAGATGAAAGCTTTATACAACTAGTACTGTTGTCTCATCTAATATAATAACTACAGCCACCTTTTACCCACAATCCCCTCTTTTACCCAACCCAACTGGCCCTTGTCTTTCTTTCTAAATTCTTTGCAAGCAACAAACTAGAACTTAGAAGTGACAATTGATGACTCATTCCTCAGTCATGTGCCACCTGCACTAGAAATCACTTCAATCCAACAAAAACTACAACTAGATTATCACCACTTAAAACTAATTTAAGTAACTAGTTGATTCTACTGTGTTTTGCTTCACGAGTGATTCTTGATAGATGCCAATTCTTTGTCCATTAGCATCATCTGAGGAAGATGAAGAATCTTCAGTTGACAAACTTACGGATTTCTCATGTGATGGATCGCTAGCAGAACGTGATAAAATTGAACCCTCCAAATCTAGTAAATAAAATAAAGATATTAATTTATTAACTAGTGAAGATAATTAGTTCTTGTTGGAATGTAATTTTAATTCTTAATTTTGTAATTTACCTTTCGAAGCGTTGAAAGATCTTTTGCAATGGAGAATGGCGCCCTGGATTCCATCTTGTTGCTGCAACAGTGAATCATCTCGCCGGTTGGAGGTTAACGGTGCAGACGGTGCAACAGCTATGGCTGCAGAGGAAGCTGATCGGCTTTTACCCAAATGTTTACAAACGACACGCAGACCCGCCTGCAAATTCCCCTGTTTTTGACTCTTTGTATTCGCCACTGCCACTACTTCAGCCACGTCCAACGTTTCAGAGCCAAGTTTGGCGTCGATGGACTTTTCTCGTGAAGTTTTCACCTCCGCCGAGGGTGGCGGCGAAGATGATGGACTAGCTGCAGGCTTCGGAAAGCTTAACTGCCCAGAAAACCTCAGCTTCTCACTGTACCTTTTCGAAACTCGAACGTACAAGGGCTTAACCTTTTTCAAATACTTCTGCATTACATCTTTGGAAAATTTCTTGTCATCTGGAACAGAGCTTGAACTCAAGCTTGAATCAGGAATCTCAACTTCAGTACTACAGTTCTTACTTCCTTTACTACCAGTACTATACCCTTTTGAACTATTATCCCTGGTAAAGAGAGACACAAGAGGAACCTCTTCAACCTTCAACTTTACTGTGAAAAATCTGCTCTGCTGCTTCTTGTCTTGGCCTTCCTTTGAGGAAGAAACTGCCGCCTCGGATTTCTTAGTTTTTTCACTTACATTTGTTCTGGACTTGTTAAAATTCAACATTAGAACCCGAAACTTTGTGGCAGATTTCAAAATGGACGTAACAGGAAACTTGGTAACGGCGTCGGACTCAGAGGAATTAAGGGACAAAGAAGAAGATTCAATGGGTACAAGACGCCCTTTGAAAAACAAATCATCCGAAGGAGAAAGAGTTACATTTGGATCCACGGAGTCAATGCTGGAGCTAGAAGACAGGGTGAACTTTATCTCATCTCCCTCAATAATTTCATCGTCGTCTGATAAAACATCAGCAACGAGCTCCTTATGATTCTGCTCCTCCTTAAATGATGTTTCTTCAAAGTCACTTTCACTGGCAAAGTCTTCAACAATGGCTGCAACACTCTGTTCTTCTTTTGTTTGGTCTTCGGCGTCACTGTCATCCGGAAGAGCGAACTCCAAGTCGAAGAAAGGTCCATCGTCATCATTATCATCGTCGGAGTCCGAAGAGGAAGAAGGACTAACAGCTGTGACAATGGTGGTGGTAGATGAGGAGGAGTCGGTAGTGTTGTGTATCTTTTTAGTGGAGGCCCGGGTGCTGCCACCGGCACCGCCACCACCACCGCGCCAGTACCTAAGCAAGCTGAAGGAGTCCATTGTTGGTAGAGCCAGAATAATAATTGATACAATATAAAGCAGTAAAGATACACAGGAACAGAGTAGTAATTTCTTAAGAAATTAGAAAAGGAAAACTATGAAAAGCTCAGAAGAGAGAGAAAGTGTGGGTTTGTCACGGATACTGTATACAGTAATGGTGAAAAGAAGCAGCGACGAGGATGGCAGGAGACGCAGGAAGACAAGACAAAAAGACGAGGAGGTGGGGGGGTTGGACTTGGGTTTATGGTTTCTTTTTACCATGAAAGTAGGATTAAAGGTGAAAATGTGCAAGAGAGCAGTACATCAACATCTTTTGTTCCCATCCAATAGTGGGCATTATTTTGCGGGGTGATTTTAATTATCGGATACTTATTTTAAACTTTTTAGTCATTGAAATTCTTTTCTGAAATTGTTTTGATTATGGATCATTCTTTTTAATTTGTAGTTTTAAACTCTCAAAAAAAGTTCTTATTCAAACTCAACAAAAAATTCACATTTTAAATTTTTTTTTTTTTTTGTAAAATCAGTCTAAATATATCTTTTGCCGTCTTAAGTCATATATAGACATTTATCAAAAAAAAAACCTTTACTTATTTTCATTTTTTCTTCGCATGGCAAGTGAGAGAGGTCTATATATATATATAAATTGATCGGGTTTGTTCGAACACAAGTGATCATCGCTAAATTAATCGGGTTCGTCATTAAAAAAAGAAAAGAAGTAAAAAACAAAACGTGAGTTGACTGTGGTGTTAGGTAGGTGGGTAAAGACAGTTACTGTAGTAAAAGAGGAGAAATGGAGTGTAGAGGTAAGTTTTTGTAGTTGCAGAGTTTGCAGGGAGAGTCATGTGAAGGCAGTCTGGGTGGTGTCAGCGTGTTTGTGCATAGCAATACGGTTGCGGTACAAAGCAAGCACGAATGTGGAATGAGAAGGCGTTTTAATGACGAAAGACTTTTTGTTCTTCTCCGTTGAATATTCAATACTACTACTATACTTGGCAGTACTTGCATTATTGGGTTATCTCAGTAAGTAAAACTGAGTTTTAATCGTTCCATGAGTTGGTTACTATTACCATGTAGTACATCATCTATTCCATATTTGACAAAAAAAAAAAATAATTCAATTTCTGTGCTCACTTTTAGCTTTGATTATGGTTAATTATTGTTTAGTAGTTTAAATTAAAATAATTTGAATTTTAGAATATAGTACTACTATTGTTTGGTAATTAGCCACTAATGAAGATTTTGTCCGATATAATTAATTATACTCATTGTCTTTCAAAATAAATACTCCATTTACATAAATATTAAAAGTAATATTTTTTTAATATTAATTTTCAAATTTACTTTAATAAATATTTTAAATTAATCTTTCATTATTTTTCTTTTCAAATTAATCACTTTCATTCTCCTTTTACTTTAATATGAATAAAATAAAATTAAAAATATCAATTATTGATATTAGAAATAAGCTTATTTTGAAATAAAATAAAATTTATGAAAGAACAAATTATTTTGAAATGGGCCGAGTAGTTTGCTCCAAACACACTAACTATATGTATAAATTCAAGTTGAGTAATTGAGAAATTAGAATAACCGAGTAGATTTAAAGGCAATGCAATGGGAGATATTGGAGGACGATATGAGATATCATTAATCATATCCTCTTTATCATATTACTATAAATTATTACACAAAACAGGATTTATTCAATGTCACTTTTTAAGTAAACCCACATGTTTCCTCGTTAAGCACATTTTGAGTCTGAAATTTGGGCTGCCCTATATTGTCCATTACCTATGTTATAATATAACCTCTTGGAGCCTTTCATTCCTATCCTTCGAGTTCAACTAAGACACTAAAAGGAAAGGAAAGGAAAGCAAGTCAAAGGGCCTAGGCCTAGGCCTAGGGTCATATTCTTAGTCTTTGAAGTAAAAAAATAGTAGTTTTTAATTTTTATTTTAAAGTTAAAAGTTGTTCTCAATTTGTTTTTTTCTTTCACTTCTGTTTTTAACTTTTAAAAATTATTTTTAAAAAAAAAATTTTACTCTAGAGATGCTTTTCGCAGTAACATTTAAATAAAAATGATGTTATATTAATTTTTAAAGTATTTTTTATAGCTGCTTAAACGCCCAACAGACGAAAAAAGGGTGTAGATGAAGAAGGATATAAGGGCGAATTCCAATGTGTTTCACTTTACCCGGCAACCATTTGAGGAATTGATTGTCTCAATAGGAATTAGATTAGAGTCAGTAGTAGTAAATAATTTGGTAGTGGATTTCAATAATCTTCCTATGGGTCATATATTAGAGTATGTAGTAAACCTAATAGAGTAGCAAACTGAATTTTGCAACTCGGGTCGGTTATAAATACTTTTATCATTTAGCAAAATAAAACTTAGAAATTTGTACTTAATAAGGAACACTGTTATTAAGTTATAGTTTTGCCGTAAGCTCGGTAAAGTTATAGTATTTTTTTTTTTATGAAAAAAGTTATAGTATGACATAATGCATCTAAAGCTCTTCTCTTCCAACTCCATAATGGAATGATATGAAGTGTTATTCGAAAGGAAATAGAAAACAAAACAATGTGAAGAAAATGAAAAGTACTTTGTCCGTTCCTTATTTTTATAAGATATATTTAATAAATTCTCTTGTTATTTCTAATTATAAGATATTTTGTTATTTTTTATAATTATAATATATGTTATTTTATTGAGAGAAATAAAATAAAATAAATATATATTTTTTTAAGAAATACTAAAATAAATAAGAGTACAATGTGAATGAGAAGTAAAAATATATTTTTGATATTATTTAAAATATATTATAAAAATGGATGATGTGAATAATACATTATAATATCTAGCTATTTAAACCTCAAATTAGATGATCAATGTAAAAGAAACTCTCACCATCACGCTTTCGAAAAGATTTCATATGGTGGAAACTAATTTATCGTTCTCTTTTTTTGTTTAACGTTAAAACATGGCATTAATTTTTAAAAGTTTTAAAAAGATAATATTTCAAGTACAAACAAGAATTAAAATGGCTTTTTTTTATGGCATGAAATTTGTAATTGGTACTGAAAGTGAGTACTGGGTAAACCCTAACTTTGTGAATAACTTGTAAATCATGCAAAGTCAATAAGTTGTACTAAACAAATTCTATGCAACATGATAATATCTTGATCCACCACAATTGCAAAAAGGGGGAAACAAAAGGATTGACAAGTATATCAAATTCAAGGGCTTAATTTGCATACTACTTTATCTAAAAACAAAATAAAACTGCATACTACTAAAGAAAATTACCAAAGTAAACCCCTATAGGGCGAGGGCCTATGAAGAAAGCAAGAAAGTGTAAAAAGATAGAAAAGAAGTTACTATAGGAAGAGAATGTTAGCCAAGACTTTCAATCGGCCGGCGAGTGACGTGGGTTCGAATCCGTCCTTCTTCGTCCCTAAATCAAGTAAAAACAAAAAACTACTATGGGTTCACAGCCGAGATTTGGGTAGATCATCATCAAATATGTGGGGAGCAAGGGTCTTAAAGTAACTTTAGGCCAGTCTCATTTCGCCTAATGAGGTCGAAGCCCAATTTTTTATGCACTATAATGGTCCATTTGGTTCAACTTTTGTCACATCAAGTAAATTTATATCCGCAACTTTTACCAAAAGATATGTAATCTTTGGCCTGTTCACGAGAAATAGATCAACAATTGAGAGCCCACCTTCCATCATTAAGCTTAACTTCCTTAGGTAACATTTTTAGATTTAGCACGCCTATATCTTTGACTCGGTCTAGGTGGAAAGTTTAGGACTTGAATAGCTCCACGAATCATTCATTTCTCATTTTTGGTCCGACACCATAATGATGGCCAGGATCCCTAGTTTGGATCTTCCTTGCTCATTATTCCTTTATCATTTTCCCTCGGTTGCTTTTGCCTACACATCATGCTGACTCCAACAAACCTTAAGTAGAGTTATACAAAACTATAAATAATTGTAAGTTATTCCTCTTTAATTTAATATTCAAAATTCATATCAACTCATAGAATTTGGCTAAATTGCATAGTCTCTCGTGCAAAGATAAAAGGAATTAAATCACATTCTCTCAAGAACTCTCAAATAAACAGTTTTGAATTCCGATTTATTCCATATATATTAAAAAGGTTACAGTAGCTAAATAACAAGTGCAACAATGCTCATGTGCTTGTTGCTCTTTAATTTTTTAGGGAAGTAAGAGCAGTGATTACTTTGTATTTGTGGGAACAAACTTAAACCATTGTCTTTGGGGATTTTCAGCACAACTAGGAAGGTCTTCAGCTGAATCGTCCAAACACAAGCATTTCCTGGTCACAACCATGGCGCTGGAAGAATCCCTCTCCAAGCAAAGGTATCTTCCTCCTCCATCTTGGGATGCAATATGCAGCTTGGAGCTAGAAATCAATTTCCAAGAACTTGAACAATCACTTGAAACTATGGCTGGACTGCCCTCACCAACTGCCCTGAGACATCCAGTCATGCCCTTTACTTGAATAGAGTTTCCATCTTCCTGGCGATTCCAGCGAGCTAAGTTTTTCTCGCAATCGGTCACGTAGACACGATTATCTCTGGCAATCTGGACGCATTGGCCGCTCTGTGGATGATACATTATGTAATATGTTGAATCAGCCGACCTAAAATCTGCATCATGGTAAAGAAGAAGATGTTATTATGGTCAAGAATAGCATGTTAAATATTTATTGTTTGTATGATGTACTCCCTCCCTTTGAAATTGAAAAAAATATGCAGTAGATATTCAATTTCAAATATATAAATAAAAAAATATAGTCAATGTAGATACCCTGACTTATCTGTTTTACAAGATGCAGGCGCTGTTGGATAGTTTGGTTCCTAGGGTGGTGCCATTGGGCATCAAGCATCCCATAATTCTCCTCGCTCTCTGTAGTTCCTTGTCTAAGCATATAGCTACCTTGCAAAGCCCAAAATGCCCATTCCATATCGTACTCAGCCAATGTTGCCATTAGGCAACTTAAATACCGATTGTCTGCCTCATTTTCACCACTCTGGTTTACTCCAAATTCACTCAGAAATAAGGGAGAAGGGCTGTTGGTGTTGATGAGAAAACCAGATTTGTGCATGAATTTTTGGGTTAAGTTTGCACACAATTCATTAGTTTGAGATGACCATTTTCCTGATGGATTGGAAAAGGAGTACCAATGTGCCTCATAGACTACCTTGTTATTCAAATTCACTTCCAGGGGCTTTCCTTTCAAGAAACTAAGATCAGTCTCGTAATACAACCCTGAAATTATCACAAGCAACGCTGAATTTTCTCCATGAATGGCTGCTTCTCCTTCTGTCATATATCTGTACCAATCATCCTTGCTTTGAAGTGGGCCTCTTAGCTCATTTCTCATGCTCATGGCAACGACCTGTATTAAAACCCAAGTCAAATGCAAATATATAATGGAAAACAAATATATTCCAATCCATCAAAGTCCACCATATTTATTGCCCTATCAAGAAAACGATTTACCAAAATGAAATTGTTACTTATTGGTGCAAAATGAGGGTGATGATTGCTGTTTAGGTCATCAATCATAGTCAAGTTCAAAATAATTAATTTCTTTCAAGACTTACGTTAGGACTATTCTTGTACTGCTTAGCTACGATAGTAAGCCCTTGTATCCATTCATTGGGGTCAAAGGAAACATCTCCAAAGAATCCATTTCCATCTTCATCAGTGCAGCACCATTGAGGTTTACTAACATGGTTATCTAGCACCACCATGATGTTTTTTCCGCCAAGTTTGTCAATTACTGCCTTCTGAACCTCAATTAAGGTGATATTCAAGAATTCAGGGTTGTTCTGAGCAATGCCAGTCTGGGCCTCGTTGAGCCCCAACTGATCAAGCGACTCGGTAACCGTAAGGGACTTGTAGTTCTCTCTTGTGAACATATAAGTAGCCCATGTAAGACGAACACAATTGAATCCCATTGAAGCTACTTGATCTGCTATATATGATAAGGGCTGCTTTTGTAGCCCTTCCACTATCATGGGTTCTAAATGCCCAACCCAATTAACACAAGTCAGCTTCACTCTGTTCCCTGTGGACTCATCAAGAATCCATCTACCACTTGTTGTAAGAGACAGAGGATTGCAGATTTTTGTAAATGTCAAAAGAAGAATGAGAAAGAATATGGTCAGACTCGCACGGGTTCTATCCAACATCTTTAGCAGAAAGCTGATTACTGTAATTCTATGCTTTCTCACACTTGTGAGTATTTATAGTGAATAAATCTTTAACTTAAATACAGGAGTGGATGGGTTGATGACATGCATAAGCTATACTCCTAAACGACTTCAAATGTGTGCTCCATAGAAAAGTTTGTTTTTAATAAAACGCGTTCAAAAGGTTTAGGTCGACTGATTTATTTTTTATTACCCAATTGCAGTATTGTTTACTATATTTGTGACCATCAATTATAGATTTTCCCAAAAAAAACCGAACCGATTCGCGATAGGCTTGTATAATGTATGTCGAGCAAGTTTAGTGGGAATTTCCTATGGTCTTAGTAGTATATTGATTGAGGAATATCGTTGTTTAGTGTATCAGAATGAAACTTGATAAGAAAAAAAAAACATTCAGAGAAAATTGATTCATGACAGCCTAGACTACCAAAACAGACAAAAGAACAAGATATCTAGTCGAAAATTATGTACCAAAAACCACACCTGTCTTACCCACCGAGAACAAGAATGGAAATGTAACACAAATTTGATCAGAAATAATGAAACTTGAAAATTCCACAAAAGTAGCACTTTTATTACATTTATAATTGGGATTTCATGACATTAGAATAATATCAAATTTATATTAATGCTTCCAATTTTCAAAGCTTAATAAGCTATCCCTAAATAAAGAAATAACAGAATTAAAATCTACTCTGCATTTGATAAAATGAGACTGAACCATTGTTTTTGCGGATTGACACCATCGCTCTCAACTATACACTTTCGGGTGATAATCTTTTGTGAATAATAAGGATCATATTCCAGGCACATTTGGACTCCTTGCTCATCGACAAAGGATAGCTGAAATATGTTGAAGATCTTCCAAGAACTCTTCTGACCAATACAATCTTGTGTAATAGACACAGGTAATCCATCTCCGACTGCTGTCAAACAACCACCATTCCCTTGCAACTGTAAGGAAGCTGTTTTGTTGTGTTTGACATGATCCCATCGTGCCATACCAAAACAATCGCTAAAATAAATTCGTCCATCGTCCAACTTTAAACATCTTCCAGTTAATGGATGAAAGATAATATGATATGGTGGCACTTTTGATAATGGATCTACAAAAGAGCATATATGTATTATGCAGCTAATTATGTATGTGAAGAACATAATAAATTAATGTAACAACAAAAAAAAAAGTACCTTTGTTGGTTCGCATGACAATATCCAACTGAGAATGTACTACTGGATTTCTAATTCCATCCCAATTCGAATTAAACATGCCAAAATACTCCGGGAGATCTTGGCTACCCTGTCTATAGATATAGCTTCCTTGTAGGGCCCAAAAACTCCAATCATAATCATGCTGGGCTAAGTAATTAAGAAAACAGGTGAAGAAGGTGTTTTCAGAGACTTGATTCTCCACCTGGTTGACACCCCACTCAGATACGAATATAGGGGCTGGTGACTTTCCTTGAGACAAAAATCCAGCTTGGTCTTCAACTTCTTGAACGATACTATCACAGATCCGATTCAATGCCGGCTGATTTTCAAATAGATTAGCATTTCCTTCTGAGAATGCATATCTGTGAAACTCGTATATTATTTTATTCTTGAAGTGCAAATGCAATGGCCTAGTCTTTAAGAACTCAAGCCGGATGTCATAGCTTAACCCTGATACAATCACCAACACATTTGGGTTTGTTGTGTGGATTGCTCTTGCACCCTGTTCCACATATTTATACCAATCGTCCTCATTCTGCCTTGGCCCTCGAATCTCATTTCTCAAACTCATGGCAATTACCTACATTTAGGTACGACAAGAAACTGTTAAATTTTCAGCTCAAATGATTTACATATGTAATATATTTAAATCTTAATTGTGTATTGATCATAAATTTTTAATAAAAAGTACACCATATATATAAATATATATATATATATATTCATATTTTTTTATAAAAATAAAATAAATAGCTTACCATGGGATTGTCTTTGTATAGATTACCGACAATGGTCAGGCTCTGCAACCATTCTTGTGGATCAAAAAACTTATCTCCAAAGAAACCATTGCCATCGTTATCAGCACAGCACCACATGGGCTTGCTGACTTGATTATCGAGCACCGTCATTATTCCTCCGGCACTAAATTCATCAATAACAGCCTTCTGTGCTTGGACAAGAGTAAGCCCAAGCAACTGGGGGTTATGCCTGGAAATGCCTATAGTGGCATTGTTGAGGCCTAACTGCGCCAAGTGATCAGCTACTCTGACATTTTGCATCCTTGTAAACATGTAGACGGCATATGTTAGACGTATGCAGTTGAAACCCATCAGTCCTGTGTGCTTTACAATTTCTTTTATGGGTTGTTTGCTAATCCCCTCTGGCAATAAGGATTCTGAATGGCCTACCAAATTGCCACAAACAAGTTTCACCCTTTTCCCAGTTTTGTCATCTACAACGAATCTAGAATTTGCTGAGAGTGGGACGCCATGGCATAAAGAAAAAATTGAAAACAAAGCCAGAACAACAAAAAGAAAACTAAAATTTCTTGCCATTGTTAAATTGTGCCAAGAAAAAAATTTGGAAGAAGTGAATGATGAAAAATTTAGCCACATTTTGGGTGATATTTATAATGTAATTAGAAGAGTTTAACAAATCTTTTATGATAGAATTGGATTATCTTTTATTTCTGACTTCGATTTTATCTTTGCGTGATTATAGGTATTGTTTCTCTGTATTTAATTGTAACATGATAGAATTAAACTACCTATCTCATCTGTATAATGTTTTTGAAACATGATAAAAATTAAACCATCTCATCTGTCTAATGTTTTTGTACACTGACATGATATAATTAAACTATCTCATCTGTAAAAAATTTTATCCAGCTGGATTGTTGTTTCAACTAATTAGATAACTACTTTGGTATTGTGTTTACTTATCTTAATTGAGATTAAATAGGTATCTTCTATATCTACTACCTCCCATCCACGATAATAACTCTCATTCGAAGAATTTTTATTTCCAAATTAGTTGTCATTCTCCCAAAAGAAAAGAAGAGGATTTTTAATTGTTCTCTTTCTAATATTACTCTTAATTCTTTATTAATATACCTAACCATATTAATTCTTATTTTGAACTTTTAATATTATATATATATAGAGAGAGAGAGAGGGGGGGGTAAATGAGTATTATAGCATTCTTCTACTGCTAAAGTACTACATGATTGCAAAGATTATGAATTTAAGTAATATTCTACAAATAATTTTTTTTATTAAATATGATTTTTCTTTTTGATTTTGATAAGTTCATCTTTTGTAGATTAATCTTTTCTAGTTTGACTTTTCTTTCTTTTTTAAAAAAATTATTAGGTTAATGATTTCATTCATGGGATACAATAATTTAGATTTTCTATGATTTAATGAAATTAGATAAACAAGTAAAGTTTCTATTATCTGAACTAAACTAAGGTATCTAGTCAAACGGACTACTTTAGAAACAATTACTCTTCATTTGTTTTTTTTCCTTGGTATAATGTATAGAATTGACAATAGCAAGAAACTCTAGTATACTTTTTGTTGTTCTTGTTTTATTTTCAATTTATTTTTTATCACATATTATTCTTATCTCATCAAATACGAGATGGGTCTAAGATGACAAAGGAGTAAAGATTGTGTGTGCCAATTTGGTAGGTCATTTAGAATCCCTGTTGCCAGAATGGGTCAGGAAACAAAATTGTTAGGCTCGTGACAGGATGATGGGTTGCCACTTGCAATTGCATAAGTCAAACCAAAGTAGGAACACGGACATAAGGGCACCTTGTACTGTCTTACAAGGCCTCACAAAGAATAAACTTGGGCCACATGAGGCATGCCTTAAATCAAACCCAAATTGTTCCTGAAAAATAAAATAAAGAGGGATTTCTGAAATATCTAAAGAGGCTCAATCAGCTCACAAAGTTATCAATTTTAAAAGACAACAATAAAATGATTTAACATATCAAAATGTAACTGTGATGTAATTATAATTGGAACAAATAATACCAGAAACAAGAAAACACTGAAATGAATAGGAACAAAAAACACAAAGATGTATAGGCAGGGAAAATCGAAGCAAGAAATCAGTGAAATTAAAATAAAACCCTTGCTTCAGATAAATAAAATAATTGTTTTTAAAAAAATCTCACCGTTGCTTCTTCCTCCGCAGCGACTTCTAACAGAAGGCAACTCCAATAATCCCTTTTCATATATATGGATTCTCATCAAGAATCCATCTACCACTTGTTGCAAGAGGCAGGGGATAGCAGATTTTTGCAATTGCAAATGTCAAAAGAAGAATGAGGAAGAATATGGTCAGGCTAACACGGTTCTGTCCATGTCATAAGATTACTATTTTTACTTAAAAATTAAAATACAAGTGGGATGATATGCATGAGTTACCTGTTACCCCAAGCGAGTTTCCACGTGTTCTGTTCCTAATACAAAAGTTCTATCTTCATGAAATTGAACGCATTCAAAAGCTTTTAAGCGGACTTATCTATTTTATATTATCCAATTTGAAGTAATGTTTACAATATTTGTGATCATCAATTACATGTCCTCCCAAAATAGAACCAAACCGATTCATGATAGACATGTATTTGGAACAAGTTTAGTGGGCATTTGCGGGTTGCTGGTCTAAGTAGTAGTGTACTGATTGACAATGAAATTAATGGAGTAGAATGATTGCAAAATTAAATTCAAACATATTATTAATCAAACAAACATAAGATTCAAATGTTAAATAAACGCAATCAAGAGGACAATGACATATTCAAATCAACTTGGCTGATTTATACTCGGTATGTTCCAATTCGATATACTTCTTTGATTTTTCACATCGATTAAAAAGACATAATTAAATTAGTAGGAAATGCAAAATTCTAATATAGTATTTTTAAAATACCTAAATCATTTATCATTCTAATGTGAATTTAATGTATCCGTTTGATATAAACAATCTTACTTTAAATATAGATATTTTGATTAAGTAATGAATACATTGTACAATAAAATAAAGAAAGTAATTTACAATTTGGAGAAAACAAAAAAAAAACAAGTCTATCAAATTGAAACAAAGTGAGTAAGGCAAATTTTTTTTCATTTTAAGGAGTATGCATAAAAAAAAGAATATCATAGTAATGAAACTAGAGAAAAAGGATATATGAAATATTATATGACAAAATTAAACTAAAAATGAATTCATGACAACCTAGTGTCATTGTCGGACCAAGATGCATAGGTTTTCCCCATTATACATATTTCTCTTGTATATAGAACTCTATGACACGGTAGAGAACGATAAAAAAGTGTAGAATTGTATAAAGCATTCTAGAGAATTACTACCATTATATCAAATAGATCACCATCGTCCATTGAAGAGGTGGATTAGTATAAATAGAGCTAGGATCCTTTAACACATCCATGAACTCAAGCATTCAAACTTTCTCCAAGAGTTCTCTTCCAGCTCTCTATTTTTTCCTTCTTTGTTTAGCTTCTTTCTAGCCTACCATTTATTTTTTTAGGTTATTCTAAAAAATCACAATATTACCATATGTTGAAATAATGAAAATCGAAATTCAAACTTCACAAAAGTAGAAATTTTATTACACTTGTAATAAATAGGATTTCAGTTAAACAAAAAACAAATATCTACTTTGCATTTGATAATATGAGGTTGAACCATTGTTTTTGCGGATTTGATAAAATGTTATGTTTCATCCATTAAAGGGAAAATGTTTAAGAGTGGATGACGAACAAATTTATTTTAGTGATCATTTGGGTATGATAGGATGGGACCATATCAAACACAAATTACAATTGCAAGAGGACGGTGATTGTTTGATGAGAATCATATATAGACTATCAATGGCTATTACCCAAGATTGAATGGGTCAGAAGAGTTCTTGGAAGACGTTCAACATATTTCAAGTATCTTATGTTGATGAAAGAGGAGTGCAGATGTGCTTAGAATATGATCCTCATTATTCATTAAAAATTGTCACCAAGAAGTATACCGTGGAGAGTGATAGTATCATGAGATAAAAGAGTGAGTTGAAAAATAGAAAAATAAAAAAAATGTATACTAGAATTTGACATTGTCAACTCTACAAATTAAAGTAAAGAAATGAATGAACAGTTTAGATACATATTTCATATTTATAATAGCATAGTATGAAAGGGTTGTTTGCCCACCACTTTTCATGACAAGTAACTCCTGTGTCTCCAAATATAAAATGTTACTTTTACATAGACCAAATAAGTATGGAAGATTGGCCAGTCTAACTCCTAATATTTTTATGTTTGATAATTTAGGTTCCTGTAATTTTTTTCTCTTTTTAGGTCACCATCATTTTACGTTTGGTGACTTTGGTCCCTATCTATTTGTTTTTCTCTTTTTAGGTCACCAACGTTTTTTCGATTTACACAAAGGTCCTTCAAATCAAATTTTTGTCAAAACTTAATTAGCCCATCTTATATAATCTAAGTTGAAGATTTCACTAGAGGTAAAAGAGTAATCTCAAGTACTATTGTTTAGTGAATTTGATCCCTAACTTTTTATGTTTTGTGGATTTGGTCCCTAATTGTTTTTTTCATTTTTTTTGTCCCTAACCATTTTATTTTTTGTGACTTTGGTCCACAATATATCATTTTCTTTTGTCCTTGCCTATTTTTTTAAAAAATTAGTAACTTGATCTTGAAAGTTTTTCTTTTTAATAATTTTTCTCAAGACCTATTTAGAGGAGAAATTTCAAAGAGAAATTTGATAACTAAAAAAAAAAATACAAGTCACGAATGAAATTGAATCCAAATAACTGTAACCCATTTTCATCTAGGATTTGATATTAATACAACATAATGCATCATTGTAAAATATGTAGTTGCTTTCACTTGTGAGGGAAGAATAGAATGAAATTATACCTTAGTTTGTTTTTACAATTGAATAACATATGGTATCAGGTGCATTTTTTTCATATAAAATGGTTCTTGAGAAAAAAATTCCAAATAAGGATAAAAATAATTAAAAATAAAAATTTGTGGATCAAAGTCACTATTTAAAAAAAACAAAAAATATATAATTGGGGACCAAAGTCACCAAAAATAAAATGGTTAGGGACCAAAAAAATAAAAAAGGGTTAGGGACTAAGTCCACCAAACATAAAATGCTTAGGGACCAAATCTATTAAACAATAGTCATTGAAATTACTTTTTTACCCTTAGTGAAATCTCCAACTTAGATGAGACAAGATGGCCTAATTGGATTTTGGCAAAAATCCAATCCTGAAGGATCTATTGTGTAAATAGAAAAAATGTTGGTAACCTAAAAAGATTTAAAAAAATGATGAAAATTAAAGTCATCAAATGTAAAAAAGATGGTGACCTAAAAAGATAAAATAAAACCATAAAGACTTTAATTACAAAACGTAAAAACGTTAGGGGTCAAACTCATCAATCTTCAAATAAGTATTTTAGTTTCAATAATATTCTTATTTGTTCTCTGTTAAGAATAACAAAGAGAAAAAATATTTGTGTTGGAAACAAAAAATAGAATAAATATATAGAGAGAAAATAATATTTTTATGTTGGTAATAAGAAAGAGATGAAAAGTGTATTTAGATTGAAATTTAAAAAATATTTTTTGTTTTGTTTTTTAAATGAGAAATGTTTTTCATATTTGAATTTTTTATTGAAAATTAAAAATTTGATGTGATAGTTTTTGAGTTTCACATTATTTATAATAGTATAAAATATATTTAATAAATTATTTGAAATTGTAAGTAATTAAAAAGAAATTAAAAAAAGTAATGTTTATATACGAGGTCAACAGAAAATTTAAAATTTGAATGCGATAAAAATTTTAAAAGTAAAAAATTATTTTGAAAAATATTTTTATAGATAAAAATGAATTTGTTTTTAAGTTGTAATCTAGATTTAGACGGGTTGTTTGCTCGGGCAACATCGATTTTAAATGACCCACCAACCATTACCAAATTAGTGGTGAGGTGGGAGTCGGACACATAGTATGCTAGAGTTGCTTGTATTGGTCGGAATTGGAAACGGACCAAAATGACCGAATGAGTCATTTTACCAATTCTATTGGGCTATACCACAGGCCGAATGGGTCACTATTTTATATTTCCTTTTGTATATAAGCAAACAACCCCTCTGAATCTATTAGAAAGTAGAAAATGTGGACAAAAATGAGCCACGTTTATTTTTTACTACAAAAATGGGCCATATTTTGAATGATCCTTTACTTTAGCCCAACACTATCCCAGTTACTAGTCCAAAAAC
Organism: Apocynum venetum; assembly: GCA_019593545.1. Taxonomy (NCBI): domain Eukaryota; kingdom Viridiplantae; phylum Streptophyta; class Magnoliopsida; order Gentianales; family Apocynaceae; genus Apocynum; species Apocynum venetum. The sequence continues at coordinate 2,548,227 of SRSM01000337.1, forward strand.
AAACAGCCGGACCGAATGTATTAAAGGCCCAGGGAACTACATAGAAAGCGTACTTGATCAAATCATCAAAGCCAGCCGGTAAGAATTTACAGCGAGGTACGAAGGAGAAAATGGCTTCTCCTCTAAAGCTACTGCTATCAAGAAGAAGATCCTCTACGATATGGAGAGTTCTGAAACCTCAGTTTCCGAAATCAAACTCAGTTCAAGATTCTTATCTTCCTTCTTCAAATTCTAGAGATTTTGCTCCGGAACCTTTTGTTTTAAACCCTTGTAATTATTTCTGCTCCAGAAGCTACTGTTCTCGCAGCAGTTCTTCTGTTGAAAACGATGTTCAAGGCCCTACAACTATTGATTACCGGTATGCACACTTCTATTTACTCCTATGCCTTAGTTGCTCTCTGCATTTTGTTTTCTTGTCGGTAGAAATGGGTTTGAGGAATTGACTTCGTTAACGTTAAGGGAAATTGGGATTGAAAGGGAAATTTTTAGGGGTTACGAGGAAAGTCAAAATTTTCAATATTATTTTGAGGGTTCAGGACAAGCAAAAGAAGAAGAAAATGAAAGTCGGAATAGTGAAACAATGAGGGTGAGGATGCTACTTTGAATTGTAGACTTAGTTTCGAATGTAAACTAATTTGATCATTTAGCTAAAAGGTTCAGCACACCTGCCACTGAAATTTTTGGTTTGTGTATGGTGGTTGTATGGTTACTAGCAAGACTATTTTTCTTCCATAGTCTGTTTTCTTTGTTATATAGGAGGAAAGGAATGCAACAAGAGGAAATTTTTGGTTTTTTTTTTTCTTGGGGGCGGGGGGGGGGGGGGGGGGGCGCTATTGTAGGGTGTTTAGAATTGGAAAAAGAACGATCCTACTCAAAAGTCTGCTTTCTTAGCTAAGGAATTTCCAAAACTGAAAGATATAATTTGAGTGATCTTATGTTGTTGTTGGAACAACACGTACCATTTCTCTCTTTGGAAGAAATTTAAAATATAAGAGATATTTGCGTATGCACATTTCTTAACCTTATGGAGCATATAGATGAACGAGCTCCTGTCATTCCAAAATCTAGAGATGGCTCAGACACAGATACTTTTATGTAATTTTCTGATAATATAATCCATTTACAGTTCTATATTGCAGGAAGATCAGTATCATAAATTGGCTGATTCAACCATTCATGATCTTCTAGATAAGTTAGAGGTAGTTTCAGATTTTTTTTTTCTTTTTTCAAATAGCTATTTTAATGAATTAATCTGATGTTACCGTGGATGGATTACTTTTCTGTATTTTTGTGACTCAAAAGTCAGTTATGTCCTCTCTTGGCCTATTATGTTTCACTAGATTGAACTTATTCCATTTTTTATTTTTTCTTTCATGCTCCACAGGAATATGGTGATTCTGTAGATATTGATGGTTTTGACATAGATTATGGGGTAAGAATGATCAAGTCATCAAGAGTATTTAGTTGGATAGTTCTCTTTGATGTTTCTGGTTTATTTAAGACTCTTAAAATTTGGCAGAATGAGGTCTTGACAGTGAAGCTTGGTGATTTGGGAACATATGTTATAAACAAACAAACACCTAACAGACAAATTTGGATGTCATCTCCTGTCAGGTACTAGTAATTGTTTGAACTTTTATGTTGCTTATGACTGTATAACAGACTGATTTACTTCCATAGCTCCCATTCTTGTAAAGATTGCACTATATGAATGATTGTGCTTCACTGATTGTACTGCTTTTGTGTTCTCTGGGACGGACTCATACTGCTGTCAAATGTATTTAACATTTTATTAAGTTTATGTGGTAAAAATGTCATAGTGGGATTGATGTCCATGGGAATGTATCTTGAACCAAGTGAAGCCTATAGCACCTAAAGAGTCATTGCTTCTTTCTATGAGAAGCATTTTTTGCATCATTATTATTATTGTTATTTTCAGATTTGCATTTTCAATATCAGTTAAAATAGGCCGAAGTTTGGTAACAGAACTAGGTTAGAGATGAGTAAAGTTTGAAATCACAACTAGACAAATGATGTAAGCAAGGAAGTTCTAGAAAAAGATTCTGTCATATGAATGCCTAATATTCTTTTACCATTAAACTTCAAATAGGATCAGTAATAATCATGATAATCTGTTTATCATATATTGTCATCCTTCACTGCTCAGTTTCATTTGTGGCCATTGTTCATTTGGGTTTGTTTTTCATCTCGAGATGGATAGAATTGTTCATTTTATTATTATTGCCTCGCACGATTTCATTTTGCAGTTGCAAGTGCAAATAATGTTGTAGTGTATCTTATTCTTCATTATTGTTCTTTGGATTCATTTGAATCCTTTTGCAGTGGGCCAGCAAGGTTTGATTGGGATAAAAATGCCGAAGCTTGGGTTTACCGGCGAACAAAGGCAAATTTATTTAAAGTTTTAGAAAGCGAGTTGGAACAACTTTGTGGGCAACCAGTTAATCTTTCATAGACTTTTCTTATGCAACATTGCAATTAAGTTTCACTTAATAGAATTAATGGTTTCTTGAGCAATAAAGTTCCTTTCTCCTATCAGCTCACCTGTAGCCTTCACATACATTCTATATACAGATATCTGTTACACATCTTTTCCATAAGCTTAATACTTTTTACGATTTGTACTTCAGTCTTATGTTTGGAAATTCTTTTGTGAAAGGATGCCTGCTAGGCTACTAGCTTTTAGTTCTTCCGTGATGTGGAGTTCTACAATCTAATACTGTTTCCAGTGCGTCCAACGCAAGAGGTCATCGTTTTTGTTCCTGAAATTCTCTGCCTCGCACCCTCTATACTATTAATAAGGTCACTAAGCATCTGATTTAGCCAGTGATTTCCTATGTGAGTTTCATTTTTTTTTTTTTTTCCCCTTCTTAACTGTCACTATGCATATAGGTTTCTTACTCAGAGCAAGCGATCCAATATAAGAAAAGCAATCTGTCATCAGCACATGCATACTACTATATGGTGAAGTTTTTTCATCTGAACACTTTTCACCTTGAGTGAGAGTTCAAAATTATTGGATGATGTAAATTTACTTTCTAATAAAATCAAGTAGATATTGCGATCTGAAAGCTTATGCTCAGAGTAAACATTCATTATTAACAATAGCTTTAGCACGGAATCATCAGAATATAGGTGTGTTCAAGGCCATAAAAAAAGGGGGTCTGCCAGTACATGATGAGGTTTATCTGCCAATGACATCTGCCACTCTCATTATCCATTGCTTAAAAGGCAAACACCAATTTCCTTCCTTAAAAATTGAAAAAGACCTATCTATGACGCAATTGATTCATAGTCCTATGACTGTATAATTCGTTAAAATCTTCAATTTGAGAGCATTACATAAGATCAATGGGAGGGGCTTACACCACTATGGAAAAACTAACAAATCCAAATTCACGACTAAAGAACTGGTTCAAAGGGAAGGCCTTTACTTGGACCTTTTCTAGTCAGACACCCGTGCTCCCATGATCTTGCACGCAGTTTGCTCTTCTGTCTGAATAAGCTTTAAAGCTGGATGGACTTTCTGGCCAACACCCAACTCACTTTAATCCACATCAACACATGGAGGCATGATGAAATATGGAGGGCACAGGAATTTTGCGGTTCTCTTGATAATGTTCAAAGAAGCACCCTGCCGGAGTTAGTAATATGTCACAAATAGCTTGATTCATCAAAAGAGAGTCAACCGGGGAAGAAGGGAACTGAACAGTAATATAAAAATAAAAAAAGATAAATAAATAAAGGAATTGTGCAGATCGAACATTCAACATATTTTACTAACAACATCAAGAAGGATGCAATGTGCCGAAACGCACCACCAGGTTCCAGAATAATGTAGTATTATCTAAAAGTACATTTGTAGCTGTTGGATCAAAATTATCCTAGTCATTCATTGAGGATGTGGAGTCCTTCATTCTCATTTATAATTAATCAAGTTTAGAGAAGTAATATAATGATGTTAGTTAGCCATCTTGTTCATCTCGGCACTAATATAATGATGTTCTAGTAATTCCATAGGTTTAGGTAGAAGTAGAAGTAGAATACGAAGTATTTGTGTGCTTTGACAAAATAAACCAACCAATAAATTCATCCCACTTGAATTCTTTAGGGGTGTGTATACGGTATATGATTTTAAAATTTAATATTTTAATATTTCGATTTAAGAATATTGAAAATCGTTTTGTATTGTATTTTTTAAAAAATCATACCATATTATATCGAAATATTTTGATATGGTGCAATACGATACGATATGTACTGATTTTTTTTATCTTTTATTTTCATTTTTTTATCATTAAAATACTTATTAATTTATTTCGTAAAAAATACCAAGTAATGACATCTAAAAGCAAAATAATATGCCAATAAAAATTCATTTTAGATCTCTAAAATGCCTATAAAAAAACATTTCACACTAAAAATTAAAAAATGGAAGGATTAAACTTCAATTAAACAAATATATTGTAGATAATTTCTATTAAAGATACAAAATAAAATTTATTTTAATCAATAAAACATCTTCATCCATTAAATCTTCAACTCTAGCAAAATACAATATTCAAATTTTATTCATTTATAAAAACAATTATATTTTTTATTTTTAAAATTAATATTTCGATATTACGATAGAGTATGATTTTATATTTTGAAAATTGAAATATCGTACTGTAATTTTTTTAATTCTCAAAATAATATCGTCTTGTATTGTAATACCGTAAAATCGAATCGAATTTAAAAATACAATACAATATTTCGATTTGTAACATATAATGCACACATTTAATTGTAATTGAGCTTCATAAATAAAATAATGTGAGTTTCACAAATATGTATTTTCAGAAAGAAATCATGAGCTATTTGAAAATCAACCAGTATTGAGTAATATGTCAAAGTGTCATTCAAAAAGTTGAAGAACAAGTTGAACGGAATACAACAACTTTGTATCTGAGTAGGGTCTCGACGTAGTGGATATTGATACTCTGATAGACGATTATTCAATGCATCTCCATATTTATAAATATATTTCCTATAAAATTATAATCATTTATAAAATATAAATCATGTAAACTTATAAATAAACATTTAAAAATATATCAAAATTAAGCTTTTTTATTTCCATTAATAAAAATAATTATTATTATATATGTATTATTATCATATTAATGATATGTGTTGCACTTAGCACGCACTAATCCAAGACTCGAGAATTAATTTTTCTTCAAACTTTAAATCTCTAGCTACTTCTAAAAGATGTATATATTTTCTCTCAAGTGTCCTATTTTGTTGACTGGTATAAGGACAAGAGGTTTGCAACATAATTTCTTTTTCTTTATAATAATCAAGCAACCTATTAAACTGAAACTCACTCCCATTATTAGCTCTTATAATCAAGTAACCTAACTTCCTGCCCAACTTGATTCCTCACCATATTGCAAATTGATATAAGTACTGTGACACTTCAATTTTATTTCTCATTAAATAAATTCATACTCTTGACGAAAATCATCAACAATAGAAAGAAAATAATGCTTTCCATTGAATGTGGGTGTATTTTAATCTCCTCCATATATCACAATGAATTAATTCAAAGACTGAATTTGACTTTATTTCACTCAAATCAAAGGATAATCTGATAATCTAATTTGCTTGGCTTTAATGCAAGCATCATAAGAACACAAAACAAAACTCCTATACACACACACACACACACACACATGTATATATAATCATTATTATTTTTATTAATGGAAATAAAAATAGCTTAATTTTGATATAATTTTTTATGTTTATTTATAAGTTTACATTGTTTAAATTTATACTCATCCCATATTTATAAATAGATTTCCTATAAAATTATAAATGATTATAATTTTATAGGAAATCTATTTATAAATATGGGATGATGCATTGAATAGTCATCTATCATTATTATTATTATATAAAATTAACTGCAAGTATATATGAAGAAAAAAAATATATGAAGTGTGATTGACACTTTATGCATCATGCACATGCCAATTGCGAGCCTATTTTTCACGTCTACGTTGCAAATGGGGCTCTAAATTATTTTGATTTTTTCTACAATTAGGGTAATTTTTTATCGAATATAAAAAAATAGATTATTTTAATTAAAAGCACATTATAGCGTATTTATCGACAAATATAGCCGATAACTATTTTAGTTTGGTAAGTTTGGTAAGTTTGGTTTCATTTTATTTATTTTTTCGTCCCTAACTTTTTCCTTTTGGTAGAATTCATCTTTATATATTTTTTTTTTTCGTTAACATATTTGGTCATTAAGATTGGTCCCCATCCTTTTTAATTTCGCACTTTTTGATCCTTTGCCCTGCTCTTACCTAAAAAAACTGGCCAACTCATAGATTAGCTTTAAACTTTCAAGGGCATTTTTGGAGGGCCAAATGTTTGATAAAAAAATAGTTATCCGCTAAGACGGTTGTAGGTTGAAAATTTTGGCTTGCACATGGAGCATATGGTAAAGTTTTTTCATCTAAACGAAATGGACCTTTAATATTCCTTGTTTCTTGTCTGTCATCTTGAGTGGGAATTCAAAATTACTGAATGATGTAAAATTTTACTTCTAATAAAGTCAAGTAGATATTGGCAATCTGAAAGCTTGCTTATCCTCTCAGTAAACATTCATTATTCGGAAATCATCAGAAATATACATGTGTTCCAAGGCCATAAAAGGGAGGGAGAGTAGGCTAGTACATCATGCCGTTTATCTACCAATGTCATTTGCCAATCTCATTATCAATTGCATATAGGGCAAATATCAATTTCCTTCCGTAAAAATGAAAAAGATCTATAACACTATAGATTCATAGTCCTATGACTTAGTATGATTCGTCAAAATCCTCAATTTGAGAGCCTTACATAAACTCAATGGGAGGAGGTTACACCACTACGGAAAAACTAACAAATCCAAATTCACGACTAAAGAGCTGGTTCGAAGGGAAGGTCTTTACTTCGACTTTTTCTGGTCAGATACCCGTGCTCCCATAATCTTGCAAACAGGCTGCTCCTCTGGCTGGATAAGCTTTAAAGCAGGATGGACTTTCAGGTCTCTCATAGTTAACTTCTGGCCAACATCCAACTCAGTTAAATCCACATCAATATATGGAGGCATGACATCTGGAGGGCACAGGTATTTAGCAGTTCTCTTGATAATGTTCAAATAAGCACCTGCCAGAGTAAGAAATATGTCACATATAGCTCTGATACATCAAAAGAGAGTCAACATAGGAAGACGGGAATTGAACAGATCAACTTTAGTAATGTAAAAATTAAAAAATATAAATAAATAAAGATCAGACATTCAACCTATTTTACTAACATCAGTTTCCAAGGCAATCATATAGCAAAGTAGTAATTACATAAGTAGAGAAAAGAAGAAAAAGCAACTTCCAGTCTAATTGGCAGGGAGAACCATTCGATCAGCACCACTTTGTGGGCAGTAAATTCATGTATGACTCTCATTTAGAAAGCATTCAGCAACCCAGAGGTAGCAACTTTATGTTTATGCCCTGTCTGCACAACCCGTCTCCTTTCACCACTTATCTAATCTTAGTATTAAAATGGCAACATCACTTCTTAAAACAAAGAAAAACGAAATTTTAAGAAGGATCTTATTATTATGCATATAACAGCTCAAATATTTGTGCCAATTTGACAGATAAGACCTCTAGCTCCAAGAAACCAGGAATAAGGATATACAGCAGAATTGATGCACTTCTACATATCTGATACTTACTTTAAAACAAACAAACAAACAAGAGTACTTCCAATCTTTAACAAAGAAGCTAAAATTGACAATGCTGTACCTTTTTTAAGACCAGGAGAAACATCGTCACCTATAAACACAAGGGGAACATCAACCTTTAAAAGAGCACTTGATGGAGCCCTAATGAAGGTAACATTAAGCACTGCATCTGTGCCTGCATGCAGATGAAGCTGATGGCAAGAAAATGAAGGATATAGTTAGGATAGATCTCGATTGAAAACTGTTACCAAAAATAACTTTTTTGCTACATCTAAACTTTTGTCGATCAATTTATTACATCATTAATTCTAAAGAATAAATCATTGCACATGATAAATACCAAAGAAATAGATGCTCCAATAAGCATGTGGCAGCTTTTTTAAGTCAGGTATTTACAAATACAAATAAAAATTCATATTTATAAACATTTTTTAGCAATCACATTTTTCAAGAGTTGTAGGAAAAATAAAAACTAAATAGGAATAAGCACAAATCAACGAGGTGCCTGAAATTCCACAAGTATATTCAGTTAGAATAACTATTTCAATCTCAGAATAATTCTGGAAGCCTAATGCCGCAAATTGCTTGACCTGATGGAGAATTTAAACCTCATCAACCATACATAAAGGGAATAGAACAGCATGTACTGCAAGATGCAGCACGGGCCCCTGCCTATTGCAGTACCTAGGATAACTGGAGGATGAGTAGAAACAAAAAGGAAAGTAAGAGCGAGACTCCAAGCTAGAGTACCATATTCCCTAAATACAGTCTTATCAGGATCAACCTAATTGAAATAAATATCAAACAGCTTCCTATAGTTTTGAGTTTCAGCTGAAATATTGACAAAATGTCTGATCTTTGCACATAGAATCCATAAATTTCAGTAGTAAACAACATTTTAGTTATTTCAATATGCCTAAAAAACTCTTTAAAGTTTTATATATTCGCACAAACATTATCTTTATTACAATTGCCAACTTTGCCTTTTATGAAGAAATAAAACCAGCAAATTTGAGAAAGACAACAAAAGTAGAAGCCATAGCATACCAATCTGGGCAAAACCCGGACTTTCTCAATAACTTCATCTGACTCAAATTCAGGTCGAACCTCAAGATCAAACAATCTCGAGAGGAAAAATGTCCGGCCCAGTAAGCCCACAAGCTTCTTAATCTGTTTATTCTGTACAGAAATGAGCTTCTTGTTTCCTCCATGTTGGCCATCTTCTTGTTCAAACACTATACTGGGCACTCTACCTACTTTCCTTTCTTTAGCGCTGATATTCTTCCCGCTCTTGCCGCGTGGGACTGCAAAAATGGTTTCTGCGTATCTGGGGTCAGGTCTTGGGAAGCCCGGAAGGTATGTGAGAGGTTGCACAGTTGGAATTTCAATAGGGTCTTGAAGGACAGCTGCGGCAGCTGAATGACTGAAATGGCGGAGTTGCCGGTGGAGAGTCCCGGACACCAGCGTTCTCCGGATCAGCATTTGGACTGAAGGTGCAGTTTTAATTATTTTACTATCCTTTTCCCTTTTCTGGGTTCCTCTGTGTGACTGTGTGTGAGAGAGAGAAACGGTGGGAGATCGGAGATGGAGGAGGAGGGTTTTAGAAGGGTGACAAGTGCCGGATTCAGGAGGCGAATGCGGGGAATTGGGAAGACGATCATTTGGATAACATATTGGGCCAGGCTTAATTCTTGATGATGGAATGTATAACCGTTTTGGGTTTATACCCACACTACCACTATTCATTTTCACTTGGCTTACAGGCTTCAGCCCAGGAAACACACCGGTTCTTTTTCCTTTCTCTCTCTTCTATAAAATTAACTACAATTTCCTTCCCCCTTTACTAGTATATGTGATCTTGTTACAAATGATGTTAATAATTAGGATAATAGAGGAACTTTCTTATAATCATATCTGATCATATATTATATTTAATTTTTATATTAAGTCAAAAAAAATAAATTTTAAAATAAAAAGTAGTAAATTGATCATTCCTTTCACATCATAGCCAAAACTATTTTTGTTAGTAATTAGTCAAATGATAACATATAACTAGATGAGTTATGCAAACTGATTATCAAACAAAGATCTCCATTCAAAAAATAAACACCATTAAAACTCTTCATTTCTATTAGTAAAATAAAATCATAAATATTGTGTCTCTTCTAAAAACACACAACGTGGGACACTATATGGCATGTTATAATAATGAGAACAATTTGTGATGGTAGCCGAATTTGATGCCACTTTGTTCAGCAATGAGCTCAAGGTCTCGAGTACGAATCTCGCTAAAACCTTTTCAATCAAATATGTCGCAGAAAGCCTGTCGAGTACAATTTATATTTTTCATATAGTTTACAGATTAGTACACAAAAATGGAGTTTATCCAGAAAGCACTTTTAACAATACTTACGCCGAATTCAATGTCAGAAAAAAAAATTTGATGGCAAATGTAGTGTAAAATTTTGTTGTCTGTAAATTTTGGGTTTGGGTGTTATTCATGTGCTTTCTTTGGTTGTCTGCGTAACTAATTTGACCAATTATTTGCATTTCTAATAATCGAGAGAGTAAAGTGAAATGTCCCAATTTAGCCATTGTTAGACGGGCAAATGTAAACAACATTGGAATCATCGTGCTTCTTGATCGAATGATTGAAAACCTAATTACTAAACGGACATTTTTTTTCTATCAATTTTATCTTTCTTAATCTAGTTTCTCATTTAAAAAAACTCTCTCAATACATTGAAGATATATGAAATATCTATAAATTAATTTTGATTATAATCCATACATTGAAGATAATGATATTAATTTTTCATATTTTATCTTGAATTTATGCATTTGAAGAAAAATGACTTCATTCAAAAGGTCAATTCAGACAAAGTAAACTTTGTCATAGAGTTAACACGAATGAAATAAGTTTGTCCGAACTGTCAACCCATATGAAATAAGTCGGGGCGGGTCAAAAAATTCCAACAAAACAAAATTAAATCCATATTTGTTTAAATTAAAATTAAATAATATAATATAACATATCAAACTCAAATATAAAAACAAAAACCCAATACATTACTAAACTTAATTAATTTATTTCCATTAAGTTAATATTTGGTTTAATTAAAATAAATTAAACTTAAACAAACACTAAACTAATAAAATTTTAAAAAATGGAAATACCAACCAATTACTAAACTAATTAAACTCATATTTGTTTTTAAACTTAAATAATTAAAATAAAATATTATAAACTTGATTATATTAATTTAAATTTGTTCAAATAAATTAATCTTAATTAATTAATATCTAGTAATTAAATTTGACAAATCAAATGCAAGTATTATAACAAATGAAAGAATTAATTAAATGAATAGAAACATTTAAATTAACTAAAGAAAAAAGGAAGGAAAAAAAACATGCATGGTCCACTCATATGAACTTGGCCCATCCGCTCTGCCCTATCAATTCTATTCAAGCGGTCTACCCAAACTTAGGCTTCGGACAAAATGAGTTTATCCAAATCTACTGAATATCAATAATTTATAACCAACTTTTTCCTCTTATTTTTCATCAATTTTTCACCAAATTTAATTCATATGAATATAAAATATATCATATATAAATAATCTCTATTCATTGAAACAAATTTTTTAATAAATATTTGATAAAGTTTTATGTAAAAAGAGAAAATAGAGAAAAAATATTTAAAAATAAAATTAGATTTTGTAGTGCGCATTTAATAAAAAGAATATGAACGTAACAATCATACCCATAATTTTCGTGATTTCACATGGTTGAGTGCCATTGATTTAATAATAAATAATGGATAATGACTAATGCTAAATAGCGCAACATGTCTTTGGACTGTTTTTCAGAAACATGTCCTCTTTTTATGAATTGCTATTTTACAAAACCATGTCCCTTTTTTAAAGTTATAAAACAAAAAAAGAAAGAAAACGCCATGTCCTTTTTCATGATTTTCTTTCTTCCCAAAAGATAAATAAATTTTATAGGAGAGTTTGGCAATTCGAGACAATTGATACTATATTATTAAGAAAGTTTTTGGTAAAAGTCTTTTTTGTGATTAAAGTCATAAAAAAGAGAAATCATATTATGTGGGCATAATCTGAGCGAGTTTAGATTACTCTTGGAGATACCATATGTCCTTTTTTTTTTGGGGGGGGGGGGGGGAGATACCATACTCCCTCATAAAAAAAGGGGGGAAAAAAGAAAGAAAAGAAGGCATGCATATTAGAATGTAATTAATAGATGCGAGGAAAATCCCATTTGCATTTGCACAAATTTCGGGAGGCTACTATAAAATAAAAAATACATTTATAATAGTATTGATTTCTTAATATCACTAATTATATTAATAATTTATTTAAAGTTAAAAATCTTTCTTTATAACGTCGAGTAAAAGATTGCTATTGTTGTTAAAAAAAAAAGAAAAGAAGAAGGATTACTTTATATGTTAAATAATTAAATTTAAGCATTCTTTATCAAATTAAACTTTTATAATATGTGAAATTTTAACACGATATTAAAATGGAAGGTCTTATGTTCAATCTCCACTTCTATTCATTTATTAATTATTATTTATGTATTAAGTTTTTTATTAAAAAAATATATTTAACTAATTTCAATACATCTCTGTGCTTAGAAATTTAACATTATAAAATATAAAAAACATCATTTCAAAGTACTCAGCATGATTTCTAACACAATAACTTTTTCCTTTTACTTACTTAGCACCTACTTTGGGAAAAAAAGCCTCGTTTAATTTTTTTTTTTATATGGCATCTAAGCAAAGAGTCCAACACATACCTTATAAAGTTAATAATTATATCAGATATCTATCAATAAGTATCACATTTCCAATAAAGAGTATCAAATTATCAATCCCATTACACCGATAGAAAATATAAAGTAGAATTCATAAAATTAAAAAAAAAAAAAAACAAAAGACTTTGCACGATTATGTGTCCATCCAAGTCCTAGACCACGCTTTTAGCTTTTGTAATATATGGGCCATGGGGCCCAGTGCATTAACATGTGGCCCAACTGAAGAAAATGAGATTCTAAAAGATTCATAATAGTAATACGTGGAAGGCAGCCTACGCTACCCTACATTTCTTCCTCTTCAGCTAAGATTGACCAGAGTCAACATTATAAAATTTAATAGTAACTATTAATAATAATATAAAATATATTAAAATGTATGGCTTAGCATGGCTAATCCACGTCAATTTTCATGAAAAAATATATTTTTGGGTATAATAATTTTCATGAAAAATATACGGTTGCAATCAAGAGGATGCCACCTGAGCAGCATCCCCCACTCGCACTTCTTCCACCTGTCTGTCATCGAACCCATTGTGATAATATAGCTCTACCATACCGACAAAGCATGACAGAAGGGTAATCTTGGAACTAAAGGAATACTCCTCAGGTTTCAATTTTCATAATGAATTAATAGTGACATTTTCAGTTTTTTTTAATTACTAATTGTCCTTTTAAAATTTGTGTGAAATATTAAAGGGCAACAATTACTTTTAAATAGAAAGAGTATTTTCTTTAAGAGAAAAATTAGAAAATACTTGCATTTAATAACATTTGTAAATTCCTTAAAAATTAATACTTCTAAATTAACTGAAATTCAATACATCAGTAAAAACAATTAATATTACCCTTTTAAAATATAAATTAATTTAGAGTAAAATAATATTTTGACTTATAAATATTTACATAACTTAATAAATGTCTATTTTTAAAGATATTATCATTTATTTTTAATTTCAACTTTCTATATAACTTAACCGAATTATGTAAATAGTTTGACTCAATTTATTTTAAATTTTTTTTAATTAAAGTGTACACCTTTTTCTAAATAAATTTTTTTATAAAAAAAAGTACTACTAGCATTTTTCCTAAAAAAAAGGTTAGCATTTAAGTTAGAGAGAAATATGCATTTAAAGGAGCTCAATCATAGTATTTTAGAAACGTACATGAAGAACCCATTTTAACTTAAACCAAAATATTATATAATCAATAAATTATGGTCTCTCGTTTTAAAAAATAGAAAAATTATCTATTTTAGTTATTTACTTTTAATTTTTTTACTCATTTTTATCAATTTCATTTTTTTCATCCAAATTGGTCAAAATGAAAAATATTACTCAGAATCACCAATCAACAAATTTTGACAAGCTGACGCGAGGGACAAAAAAAGTGGAAGATAATTTTCCTTTTTGAAAAATTATCATTTTTTTGTCTATTACTTTTAACATTTTAACCATTTCGGTTAGTTTCATTTTTTTTCTCCATTTAAATGGATTTGTTTCATTGTCCAATTTCGACCAAATTGGTGAAATTGAAAAAAATATTACTCAAAATAACAAATCAATCCATTTTTCATCAATTTGACTATGTGAAAAAAATATTAAAAATCCTCTTTTAGTGAGTAAAAAATACAAATTTACTTTCATAATCACATTAGATAGGTATTTCTTAACACCATATATTCTATAAAATGATAAAAACTTATAAAAACTTGTAATTTGTATGTTTGATATACAAATAAATTAATATATAATTATACCATAATGGTTAGATAGAGTACAATAGAGGTTAGAATAATTTTAACAAAGGATATTTATTCATCTCACTAGGAGATTTTCAATTTTTTTTAAAATTAAAACAAAATAATATGAGAAATATATTATTTTCTATATATTTTTTAAGATATGAGTAAATATGATAATTCTTATCAATTGATGTCATCCTTCATGGGAAGGAGAAATTTTTAAATCATTTTTCCTTTCTTCCTCTTCTATACTTTACCTTCACAATTAAAAGATTTGAAACACATGAAATATGCGAGTAATATAAATAAGAATTGTTCTTGTTGAATAAAAAAATCATAAATGATTTACAATAAATACTATAAGGGTTTAATACTTCGTTCGTTCCACTAAGATAATCTTGTATTCTATTTTCGTTTGTCTTAAATTATAGTCAAATTTATTTATTTAGAGTATAATATAATTTTTAATTGATTAAAATACTCATATTTAACATTTGTGATTTTACATAATTTTTCTCGATTTGATCAATTTTGTCGAAATTGGATAATGAAACGAATCAATTTAGATGAAAAAAAAAACGATACTTATCAAAATGAAGAAAATGTTAAAGGTAATAGACTAAAATTGATAATTTTTTAAAAATGAAAATGATATTTCATTTTGCTTCTTGAGTCAACTGGTCAAATAGATAAAAAATGGTTTAATGGTTGATTTTGAATAGTTTTTTTCAATTTGACAAATTTGGTTGAAATTAGACATGTAAGTGATCAATTTGAATTAAAAAAAAAATCACTTATCAAAACAAGTAAAAAGTAAAAAAAAAGGTAAATGAGCAAAATGAACAATTTTCCTATAATATATAATAAATAGTAAAATATGGTCTCGTAAGCCTAAAATGAACAGTAACATTCTTCAATCTCTATTATATCCTCGTGCTTCGAGTAACTTCAATACCCAACTCAACCCGCGTGTATCGTCCTTTCAATCTTAACTCCATCAACGTTCTCGATTTCATCTCAATCGCTCCAATCTCGTTTATAATCATCGAGTGACAACCATATCTTAATCTCCAAGTCTCATCGCACTCTCCATAAAGTCCCATAAAAATCCCATTTGTTTCTTCCATTCAGCTGTTACCCACCAAAAACTACTTCTTCTTTATCATTATTATCTCTGAAATAGGATTATTTTTATCTGTTTTTGTTGATTTTAGCAAGATATTAGCAGTCCCTTTTGATTGCTTTCATCTTTCTGTCAAGGGTTATTTTCTGAGAAGAAAAAGAATCAGTGATGGCGGATCATGGGGAGGAGTCTAAGGTGGAGACTGTGATGGAGAATTTGAATGACAAAATCCATGCGCATGATCGTTCTTCGTCATCTTCATCTTCGGACTCTGATGATGACAAAAAGGGGTCATCCTTTAAGGCTAAGATTCATCGCCTATTCGGGAGAGAAAAGCCCGTTCACAAAGTCCTCGGGGGTGGCAAACGTAATTTCTTTTTCCCTGTTACGTCTTCTTCTTTTATTCCCGAAATAAAACTGTTTTTTTTTCTCTTTTCTATGCTGAATTTTGTTTTTCTTGTTGTGGAAATTTTATTTTATGGTTTTTACCTCCCCTGAAAATAGAGGGGGAACTGTGTTTTGCCTCACCTGAAGAATGGAGCAGCTTCAGTGGTTTTTTTTTTCTTTTCCTATACTGTATTTAGGTTACTTGAAATCATTTCTGGACGATTTGGGTTTCTGTTCCTAATTTTTCTAACAATTTTTTTTAACGGAAATCTATTGCTGTATTTTAGCTCAATATAGGGATCTGGATCTGTTATAAGTGATAAAATAGAAACTTGCTGAAATTGACTGGCTAATGTCATGAGCAGGGGGAGTGGAAGAGATTATACCTTTATTTTTACGATTGACGAAAAGGGCTGTGTTATGATTGGTTATATGAAAAGTTAACGCTTTTCTGGTTCCATAAAGGTTTCTAATTATCATTTTGCTTAGTGTTCTCTGTTTAAAGCTTTATCCAGACCTAATTATTGAGTATTTTATTACGGTAGCGGAGTTTCTATTGGAATAATATGATTATCGGAATCCTTCTTGATCTAATTTTGTACTGTGCACTAATCTATAATGTGATCGGGCTGGTCTGTTGGTGCAGCCGCTGATGTGTTTATGTGGAGGAATAAGAAAATATCAGCAGGAGTCCTTGGAGGTGCCACAGCTATCTGGCTTCTATTTGAGGTTTTAGAGTACCATTTGCTGACCTTGGTTTGCCATGGTTTGATGCTTGCTTTGGCTGTATTATTCTTGTGGTCCAATGCTAGCTCTTTCATCAACAAGTAAGATATAATGTGTGTTATCAATTTGATCATTCTCCTCTATGTGGGGTACAAACAATTGCTTATCTTTTTCCTGTTCAGGTCTCCACCTCGCATTCCAGAAGTTTCTATACCTGAGAAGGCCGTGTTACAGCTAGCATCTGATTTGAGAATCACAATCAATGACGGTTTTTCAGTTCTGAGGGAGATTGCTTTGGGAAGAGATCTAAAGCAATTTCTTTTTGTATGTTCTCGTATCTTGTTCAATTATAAGAGAATTAATGGCTAATTTTGAATTGTCTTTCTTGGGAAGGAAAATGGGAGGCTGTTGGTTTGACATAATAAATGTATTTTTGGGCATATTGCAATTTTCTAGTTGGCTACCTCTTTATTTTTTGTTTTGCTATGTTCAGTATTTTCAGTTGAGTTTTCCTTATGAATTTTATTGATGAAACAGGTGATTGCTGGATTGTGGTTCTTGTCTTTCCTGGGCAGCTGCTGTGATTTCTTGTCCCTGTTCTATATAGGTAGTCTCATTGTCCAAAATTATTTAAGTGAGTCATTCTGGTGAAGTTCTTGGTCGTCCTAACTCTGTTCATGGTTTTGGAAACAGCTGTTGTGCTACTCCACACTGTTCCTGTGCTCTATGATAAATATGAGGACAAAATTGACGCATTTGTTGATAAGGCACTTGCAGAGCTCAAGAAGCAGTATGCAGTTTTTGATGCGAAGGTGTTGAGTAAAATTCCCCGAGGGCCATTGAAAGATAGGAAAAAGGACTAAGAACGTGAGCTGAATTGCTGGATTTAGAGCTGGTTTTATGTGATCATGTTTCATAATTTGTGATGCATTTACCCGTTGACAACGTTGCTTTAATTGCTTTTTTTTTTCTTCTTTTTTTCCCTGTAGTTTACTTGGACTAAAATTTCAATGAATCAGGATAGTTCTGTAAGTGCACATATATTTGTGGTACTTTATGGAATTTTAATGTGAATGTGTATAGTGTGGATTTGGCCATTAGCCATATAGATCGTATGCTTGCAAATTGCCTTTCTCCCTCCCCTCCCCTCCCCTGTGGTGGAGGAGAAGAGGAAGGGAAATTATCCAGGGAGAGTGGAAGGGGACTCATCCAGGAGAAAGTTAGCCTGACAAGGCGAAGATGTGCTAAATTAGATATTCCTATGGAATCATTCCTCGAAAAGAAAAAGGTGGAGTCGATAGCAAGTTGGCCCATCCAAAAATGGAAGTCCTCAGGCTTGGAAATGGTGTAGAGATTGCAACATCCAGATGGAATTTGATTAATATAAATACTTTTATACAGATTAAATTATTTTTTATAAAATATTTTTATTATTTGTCTAAGAAATAATATAAATAAAATTTATTTAGAAAAAAATGAGAGGAGGTAAAATAAATAAAAGTAATATTAAAAAGTAAAAAAATGGTATAAAATAATTTATATTTTCAGTTAAGAAAAATGTTATTCCACTAAGTTATATTTCTGAAGAGGATTACTAAATGCACTTGATTTAATAAATGTCCTTTCTTTTAATTATCACTTAGATATTTATTTATCTACTTTATCAATTTTTAAAAGCTCTCTTAATATGTTTAAGAAAAATGAAAGAGGTAAAAGTCGATTTTGATTTCGTAAATTGAAGGTATATTTTATGTATTTTATCTTCAATTTGTGTATATTTTCAAATATTTACATATTATTTCACAAATTAAAAATAAATAAATTTGTTTGGACGATCTATCTGTATAAATGCATTTTGTCTGGATCGTTAATCGGAACGAAATGGGTTAGGCCACATAAAATTTTTTCATGAATGATTCAAACTAAATTAATTAAAAATAAATTATTCTAAATTAAAATAAATAAAATTAATATTTTTATAATTCAAGTTAACTAATTCAAACTAAATAATTAAATTTAACAATTAAAAAAGGAAAAACCCAATTTGTTATTAACCTAATTAAAATAAAATATTCTTAATAAAATAAAATAAAATTCATATGTATTTAAATTAAAGTTAATTTATTAAAATAAAATAATATAATATAACATATCAAACTAAAATATAAAAACAAAAAAATTACTACATTACTAAACTTAATTAAGTTATTCACATTATTTTGTTTTAATTAAAATAAACTAAACTTAAAATAAATATTAAACTAATAAAATTTGAAAAAATGAAAATTCTGATATGTTACTATACTAATTAAATTCAAATTTACTTTCATTAAACTTAACTAATTAAAATAAAATATTATAAACTTAAATATATTAATTTATAAATTTTTCACTTATTGTTAACTAAATAAATAAAATTAAACTTAAATAATTAATACTAAGTAATTTAATTTAAGAAATCAAATTCAAGTATTAAAAGTGAGAAAATAAAAAATTAATTGAATACATATGCATTTATTAAATTAATTAAAGTAAACAAATAAAAAAAATGTGTATGGGCCGTTCAAACGGATTAAGCCCATTCGAGTGAGCCGACAGCACTGACCAAGCCTAATTGATTAGATTCGGACGGACAGCCTTATCCAGATTCAAGTTTTTCTTTTTTCATTTTCAAATTTCATCAATTTTATATCAAAATTTATTAATATAAATACATCATATACAAATAATATCCATTCATTAAAACAAATTTTTAGCCATTTATTTAGTTAAAAACAAATTCGATTAGATAAGTTTCGATAAAAAATTGAGAGAATTTAGTGAATAAAGAGAAAATAAAGAGATATTGTAAAAAAATAAAAATAAAATTGTAGTTTTCGTTTAGTAACAAATCGTATGTGTTTAATAAATATTATTTCTGAATGTATAACGTGATTTATCATGGGAAAGGTCATCTCGCCGAGGGACCACAACATCAGTACACCAAAACTTTCTCCCACATTAACCATTTATGATATATTTAGATTAAATTTTAAAAGTTTTATTTTATTTTATTTTAAAATAAAATTATGCTTGAATATAATTTTTTTATTGAAAATTAAAAGTTGATTAATATTTTTTAAATCTCACATAATTAATAATATTATAAATATATTTAATAAATTGTTTAATATTAATTAAAAATAATATTTATATGATTAAATGAACTCATAGGGTTAAAAAAAAGTATTTTGAAATATATTTTTATGAGAAATTAAGAAACTAATTTTAAAAATCGATCCAAATATAGCCTTAATTTCTTTTAAAAAAATAAATAAATTAGGACTCAGTACTTTTCTTTCTTTTTTTTTTTGAGAAGGACTTAGTACTTGATAGCACGCTCATGTAAAAGTACCTATCTTTGCAATTCAAATTGTATGCATTAGTGCTAAGTAACACAAGTCCACAATAGTTGTTCATGAAACTTACAAAAAGACATAAAGGTGTCAAAATGTACACTATAAAGAGACTGACTATCCGAACAACTAAAACCCTCGGTCACATCTCCAAGTATTTCATTGACAACAACATAGTCGAAACATTTCCATTTTTCCAAACTAGATCCTACAGGAAGTAAGACAATTGCTCCGTCTTCCTTGAACCTCCTTCTCCGTATAAATCATTCCATTCTTTCAGCTCACCCATTATAGATCCTCCTGATGCAAAGCTAGCAGCAACCTGTAACATGACAGGGGGCAATATACTAAATTTTGATGGTCTAAATTTATTCTCGGAACATAAGACTTGAAGGGGAGTTGTTACCTGACTCTTTGCTTCCTTGAAATCTTCCATGTTCAATGGCCTGATGGTAATTATTCTTTCTTCTTTATCTTCCTGACCTGCACTATCTTCAGAAGTATCATTACTCTTAGATCTGCTCTTTTTCTCCTGGAAACATTGAGAACTGCCTGCTTAGTTGCCTATTTTTCTGCTAGGAAAGACCATGCATCATACAAATAAATGTCGCGAGTTAAAAAGCAGTTTATGCAACTCACTAGGTCTTTGATTCTTTCTTGCTGTATTAGTTCTCTCACTGGCCGGTAAGCAGCAGTTGTGCACAAGTTCTGCCATAAAACAATGTTAACAGTTGAAGATTTTATAGTCTACGTTGAGAACAAGAAGAATAAAGTTGTGAAGATACAACCTTTAGGTCACTTCCTGTGTACCCCTCAGTTATCGTGGCTAGCTCCTTGAAATCTAACCTCTTATCCACTTTTTCTTTTGCCAGGAGAGTTCTAAATATCTTTTCCCTATTCTCTGAAGCCGGTAGACCAACCATGATCCTGACAGAAATAGGAGGAGGAGTTTAGATTATAAGATAATTCCTCAATAATCAATACACCAAAAAGTAAAGAACAGAAAAGGCATATTGTGTATCGCACTAAAATGTCAAGATTATTGTAATTCATAACCAAGTCTTTCTTAGAGGTCCACAATCAAACACTCTCTCAATTGGATTCGGACCCTTTGCACAGTTTTTTCATACCCAAAAATGCTGAACGCTCAAACCTTGCTTAAGGAGGGGACATCGAATTCCCTCCCCAGGGCCAGCTCTTGTTGGAGATGCGGAGATGTCTGAGTCTGATATCATGTTGTTAAGTAACAATTAGTAGCATCAACAATTAGGTAGACGGAATACCTTCTCTCGAAACGTCTTATTATTGCTTCATCAAGGTCAAATGGCCTATTGGTTGCAGCAAGAACCAGAATTCTTTCGCCTGGTTTCGTCAATAATCCATCCCAGTGAGTCATGAACTCATTTTTTATCTTCCGCATGGCTTCATGTTCCCCTGCTCTTGACCTCTGGCCAAGCATGCTATCAACTTCATCCACAAAAATGATAGTTGGGGACACTTTAGATGCAAGAGTGAACAGTGCGCGGACATTTTTCTCATCTTCGCCAAACCATTTTGAAGTTATGGTGGACATTGAGACATTAATGAAGCTTGCTCCGGCTTCTCTTGCAATAGCCTTGGCCAGCATAGTTTTCCCTGTTCCAGGAGGTCCAAACAGCAATATTCCTCGACACGGCTTCAAAAGGCCACCTTTAAAAAGGTCAGGCCTTCTGAGAGGAAGCATAACTAGTTCTTGAAGGGATTCTTTAATATCATCTAAGGCACCAATGTCCTCAAATGTCACATTAATCTCATTAGCTGGTATGACTTCTGGTCTTATGCGCTTCTCAAACTCATTGTCTGGAGGAACTTCCTGATCCAATTAAAGATGAGAAATTAAACCCCACAGAAGATGGAAAAAGAGAATAAACCCAGAAACCAAATTTTCATGAAGTCACTACATGAAACATTACAATGTCTACCAATCACACAATCACACTCCCCCCTCCCCCCTCCCCCCGGCCCCCCAAAGAATTCACATCAGCATGGCAAAATGAGAAAAAGCTTCCTCATAATGAGAATTCACATGATGTAAAAGGCATAATACCATTCCTTTATACCAAATTTTGGGTATACATTGTTCTGTTTAGAAACAGGCTCACCATAGAGATAATAAAATAACACTATCACTAGACTTACTGGAGCTTTTGACGCCCCAGCTTCCACTTCACTTTTGCTTTCAGGAGCCTTGCTTCCAGTTTTCATATCTGGCTTTTTATCAGCAACTCCTTCACTCTTTGTGTCCTAATCACACAAGACATTAATGTGATGTTGACATATTCCATGTTCTTAAGCTCATGATCAAAATTCAACTAATAACAACCTTGGGCATTTCAGCTTTTGCTTCAAGCTTCATGGTATCCTTTCCAATAGATTTACCTTCCTGAAATATACTTAATCCGTGCGACAAACTAGTTCATGACCAAAATAACAAATCAGTAAACTGACAGGAAATAAAATAAAATAAAATAAAACTGACAGGAACACACACAAAAAAATAAAATAAAATACAGTGAAATAAAACTGACAGGAAAAAGAAAGGAAACCAATTTAACCTTGTGGCAGAAATAACAAGTTTTCCATTTCTGTACTCTGGATTCTTGGTATTCATCAGATGGTAAGGGATTGCTGATACAACAATTTCTTCTATATAATTACTAAGGGCCATTGTATCTGTCATGCAGATTGACCCCAGATCATCACAGTCAATGTCATTAGCTGCAAGTACTTCAACTATGTGGTTTTTTGTGTCCTGATACTGGATCATTTTCATATCCTCTTCTAGTCGAGATTTCCAACTCACAAGATGGGTTTCATCTTCAGGTGGTCTAATTTCAATATTGTAAGAAAATACAGAAGAAAGCCGGTCATCTACTTCGCTTAAGTCATTTTGAGGATTGACAATTCTTGAACCAAGGATCAGCACCGGTCCATCCAACTTCTTCATCATCTTCTGGAATAAGAGATATGCTCTTTCTGATCTAAAAAGGAGTTTCTCCACATCTCTAAGATACAGGACAATGGGACTGGTTTTGGATACTTTAGATAAAACCTGCAAGTGTAATCCTTAATCAAGATCAGTTCTGTATACTCAAGATTGCTCAAGAATAAGTGGAACCGATACACTTCCACAGATAATAAAATGATCTGAAGAATTTGCAGCCAAAAGTAGCACAAGCTGCAAATAGAAAGTTTATTAGGAGATGGACCTTGTATAGTGTCTGTATAAGAAGTTTATCGTCAAAAGCCCAGCTGGCTGTACGCTTGAGTGGAGCTGCAATTGGAATTCAAGCATTATGGATGAAAAATATCAGAAATGTGTAGAATCTTCAGTTACATAATCAATCTAGGTGCGGATATTGAGAATATTGACTTAGTAACAAACATCCAATCAGAATTTTCATGAAAAAACTAAAACATACACTCACTGCATATCTCCAACTTTACTCACAGAAAGAGCTTCTAGAACCAGTCATGAAACAAGAAAATAACAAAAATGAATGCTTGCACCAAATATCACAAATGATTTGTTGGCCAATATAATTTATTTCTTCAGACCTTCCATGGTGAATAGGCATTGAATATTACTTATGCATCCACTCAAAGAGTTTCAGTACTTACAAATTTAACCAATGTAAATATCCAATTTGTTTATGTCACAAGACAAATTAGCAACACATATATTTGTTAACAATATAGATAAGGGGGCCAAATAACTTCATAAAATGACTCTGCCACTTTCCTCTCATACTCTACATCACTAAACAGAAATAAAAAAAATTCTGCTCGTTGAAGATGCAATTCCAGAATACCATGGTTTACTACACTTATAGTAGCAGAATGTTAAAGTTGGTAAACAACCTGCTGCTGTAGATATGCTACTTGAAGAAATATTATTCATGTCACAAGATGCAGATGCATTTCTCCGAAGTTTCGGAATATTTAGTGAACCTTCCATTCCCCTGCACATAAAAGAAACAGCCAAATTAGATGAGAGAAACACAACTTCAGCATACAAGACCAAAAGCAGGAGATTACTTTGATGCTATATCAACTCCACTGCTTTGTCTACGTAATGATCCTGCAATTTCAAAGAAGAATGCGTTTTAAACAAAAGTGTCTCAACATTGTGCCTAATACCTCCAAGAAGACACAGAATGGAATAAAGCCTCCTGATGATGTGGAGAAAAAAGGGAAAGCATAACCAATTGATAAAACTGAAGAAACACGTGCTTGATAACCTCCCTACAGAAGGTAAAGTTTGAAAGTTGAAACATTTAACCACACATTGCAGATTTCACTTAAAACAGTCTTTTTCTCTCCAGGAAACATGCTGAGTTTCTACTGCATAAAATAACAGTGATGCTACGTGCCTAATTTTTTTGCATTGAAAGAAGCATATCACACCAAGGAGGATGCATAAATCTTATGGGTTCTCCAGGCGGAACATTCATATAAACAAGAGGACTAAGGCAAAATTATCTTCATTTTGGGATGCTGGTCAAATGGTAGTGGGGAGAATGATGTTGAAAATGAAGAAGCTTCATCTCCAGCTTCAATGCGTTCTAACAGAAGCAACAGAATCCAACTAATTTTGATTAGTTGTTATTTATGCCAAGCTGGCAATCTGTGTAAAATGCCATGTTGGCAATCCTTGTATTAGAAGATCTTTTAGTTAGTTTTCCTTGTATATAAACTTTCGGTTATTGTACAGCTAATGCATAGAATGAAAAACGATTCTTCAGCATTGCAACAAATATTTTCTCTCTAATGTTTCCATTGTTCTAGCTTAAATCAGAACTTTTAAGAAATGATGCATCTGGGCGAGTGCAAACATTAAATATGAATTCACAACAGAATAACTACATTTATCAAGGATTTTTTGTGAAAAAAAGGAGATTATACTTACCTTTTCCTTCTTCTTTAGGTTGAAGTATTGAAATAGATCCAAACATTTCAGACATTCGCTCAAATGTAGCTTCGGAGATGGATCTTTTCATACACTGTAAGGAAGAAAAAGATGTTATAAAGATAAGCAATAAGTGATTAACCCTTTTCTCCCACAAACAGAATGAAAAGAATTCCACACAAAAGTACCATAAGGCCTTAAGCTAAGGGAATAAATTATACAGAACTCACAGGTTCTCTACTGGTAGCTCCATATTTGCCCTGAATCTGTTATCAACACACAGAATTATAATATATGATTAAAAGTCATGATTCCACTACTGTATTGTGTCACTATTCATGCGCAATTCAGTGCATTTGAACCTCGTTCATAAGTATATTACCACAGACTAACCTTAAGTGAGAAGTCAGTTACATCTAACAGTAACAACTTCGACTCAAAAAAATGAGCTAAAGCCTTAGCAAGCATCTGCTGGTAAAGTTCTGAAAACAAAAATAAAACAAGAAAATTCTGATGAAGAGAAAAATGATATACAAGCTGAACAAAAAAATCAGAGAAATATTGCAAAATAACAAACCAGTCGGGCCTGACAGCAAGATTGTTTGACTTGCAGGAGAGAGATTCCGTGTGTGATAAGAGAGCTCAGCTTTCTTCAAGTGAACAAATGCTGCACTTGTAAGCAGAACTCTAGTCCGCTCACTGTAATTGCAATATAACTACATAAAATTAGTGCTGCCGTACATTTGGGCTAAATAGCCATCAAAACAAAATCAAGCATTTTAGAAGAAAAGAAAGCCTCAAAAGGAAAGGTAAAATTGATTACATATTTGAAGGAACAAGGAATATCAATTATTTTACCCCAGAAACTCAGTGATTACCTAAGGTAATAAGGGAATTCGTCGAAGGTGACTTCACTGTCTCGGCCATCAACAATAAGATTAAGCATCTCTCTCTCCAAATTCTCTAGCGTAACGCCAGACAAAGAGGAACCACCTCTTGCCCATTTGCTAACAGTCTGTCCAGAAGCCAATCCTATTCCAACCCCGACTCCAATTCCCAGAGCTGACATCATTATGTGCTTCGACTCCATTTCTCTTCCAATAATCCAAAACCAAACTCCTATTTTCTATCTTTTTCAATTACTACAGAAACAGAGATTGCAAAACAGAGCAACTCAAGCAAGACAACTAAATAAGAACGAATCTTTATAGCTTCCCCCCTAACTCGAGACTTTATAGAACTCGAAAGCTACCTTCAAAATTATGCAGATATCATATTCTTGCCACCAGAAAAACAGAGATATGAAATTCCAAATTAAAGAGAACCGTATCAGAGAGATTTTCTTTCTCAAAATAGTTGAATTCAAAGAGAATTTGAAACTTTTATTTAGAGTAACACAAAATTATTTAAGCAAAGACAGATGTTTTTCCTCTCAAACTTGAAATCTACCTCTGATCTCTTTTTCTCCTTCTCACTCTCTCTCTCTCGAGTTCGTAAAAAAATTATGTTCTTCGTATTCTCTAAATTTTTTCACTCTCTACCCAAATATGCATATATCTCATAGCTATTTCTTCAATCCTTTCTCCCGCTGGGAAATTTTCTCAGTAGATTCCTCTGCAAAATGTAAAAGTTGGAACTCTTAAGAGTGAGTTCTTCAGACAGACCTAGAAGGAATAGAAAGACACGAAAGAATTCCTATGAAGAATCTGGCGTAAATGAACGGCGGATGAAGGGTGGATCACGGTGGCGAAATGGAAGGGGAAGAGATGGTGGCATAACCTCACAGGTGGAAGAAACAGAGAAAGGGAGTTTATAATAACAAGTCGGTTCCCGCTATATTAGGCCTCGGATTTTGAGTTTTTAAACAAAATGGAAATACTCAGTGGGTCCGACTATTCTGAGGACGAGCTATTATTCAACGGTCCTGATGCTCTAGTGGGCTATACGTGACATATCCAGCAGCCGCTCAACTTACTCTTGCCTGAAATTTGTTCAAATATTACAAATTCAATTACTTCGTTTTAATCTCCCTAATTTTTTATTATTATGCTACTGAAAATTTTTAGTCATAAATATAAAATAAATTTAAATTATTATTTTAAGAATAAATTTTTTTTTATTTTTTTATTTTAAATATGTATTAAAAAGTTAAAATAACTTGTATTTTGTAACCGATATAATAAATAAATATTTTATTATTATATTGTCTTGTAATTTTAATGTGTCGAAACAAAATGATAAAATGAAATAGAAATTAGTATAAAATAGTAGTAGTATTTTAATGCTTTTACTAGTAGATAAATTATGAATTTGTTTACATAACATCTTATCAAATAAAATGAATCAGTAGAAATATTTACTGCATGGTTAAATTTTCATTCTTTAAAAAATAATTCTAGTTTCATCTGTCTCAATGTCTTTAAGGGGGGAGGGGGGGAGTACTTATACAGTCAACTTGTGAGGTTAATAAAAGATGAGTAACTTTCTCTGTTTTTATTTTTCTAATAACTATGCGAATTTTTATATGTCAGCATAAATTACATAATTCAATTCAAAACAAAATTAAAAATATATACAGTAATTGTACAATGATATATATAGAACCATGAAACTCTCGATTTACCAAGTAGAAAGTTGCCAATCGCTGCCATTCAGACAATGACGAATAATGCGGAGTAGTTGGCGGCTGCCCTCTCAAGTTTAGTTTTTTTTTTTTAATAAATAATAATAAAAATATCTTTCTTAAAATTGTAAATTAATAAGTAAAAATTACTTTCTATTTTAAAAATATAAATAATTGAATATAATTTTATACAAATTTAATTTTTTTATTTATAAAATGTTATTAATTATTAATGATGTATTTTATTAAAATTTATTTTTTTACAAAAATAAAGTTATTATAAAAATAATAAATAAATATCGTTAAAAGATCGTAAAATTATTTATATTATAAAAAACGGATTCCAATTATTTATATTTTTGGAAGAGGAGTACAAGTTACTGAGTAAAATAGTAAATCATGATGGAGCGGCGATGGACCGAGAAAAAATTGTGAGTAGGCTAGAAATTAGGGTACTTGGGACCGTGCAACGGGTGTTACTGCAACTGTCGTAGTCTGATATGCCGATGCGCTTATCCAATCAGATTTTAGTGTGTAAAAGGTGGGCAGATGGCTTTTCAGCTAAGGGGCTTCATATTTATTGTAATTTCATCTATGCCCCTTATCTCTTTACAAAGGACAGAAATATCTATTTTTAGCATGCGTTTGTGCGGACTCTGGACAAAGGACATATTTGATCTGACTATGTCGTGCTGTTTAATGTTCTTTCTTTGTTGATGGGGTCTTCAACTTGAAAGTAGTTTCCTCATCACTCATCACTCAGCGTTTGGAAAAATCTTTTGATTAAGTTTTGGCTAAGGATTCTCTCCACTTAAAAAATAAAAGTATTGAAAATAATATTTCGATACTCATCCTATACAAGAGCAATGTAATAAAAAAATGGATTATGCCATATCGTACTTGTCATTTGAAGTGGAGACACTATATACTTTAAATCCCAAGGTATTTGAAAAGTATTTATGGAAATTTTTACTCAAATTTAATTTTTGTGGATTATATATATATATAAATTGTACCATTCTAGTAGGTTCTCTTAATGAATGTGTTTTATAAGAATTTATAGAATAAAATACGAACTTTTAATTTTAAATGTTTTGTTGTAATTAATTCACAACTATTTTCATAAAAACTTGACCTACATAAGAATACGTAAAATGTATAATATTCATAAAGTAAATAGTTTCTTCAAAAATTGTCAGGATGGCCGAGTGGTCTAAGGCGCCAGACTCAAGTTCTGGTCCTCTAACGAGGGCGTGGGTTCAAATCCCACTTCTGACAAAATATATAATCTTGTGTTTTTATGATTTTATTTTGTCTTTAATGTATTTTTGCCCGTTTCTTTCAATTCCTATACACTTCTTCTATTCATTAGAATGCTTGTAAGTACAATTGCAGGTGCAATTTTCTGGAGAAAAACTTTTGGATCCGGAAAATTTCATCTTGACAATGAAAGCAGATTCCTTTCACGTTATCACCAGGGTAATGAAGGAAGTTGCAATTGTTCTTGTTGTTCTAGCTCCCACGAGAATCAGGAACAAAGCTGCTGAAGAAAATCAAATTTGGGATTGGATTAACAACTTATACGTCACTACAAATTTTACTGAAGTTCTTCGTTTATTGCAGAGAAGTTGGGCAAGGATGGAGCATTATGGGGTCCTTTTATCATATTAGCGAACAAAAATATTGTAATACCCAAGTTATACTTTTATGCCATTCATAACTCTATTAGAATTAATTATCCTATCTCATTAACATGTATCATTAGAATTTTATCTTTTACATATAAATAAGGATTACAAATAATTAATCATTTTTTCATTAACCACGAATCCAAAGTAGGTAATTTTTTTTATCTTCTTATGTATAAGAGTTATCATCGGTGTCGCAAAATGGCTTGTCATCGCCGACAACAATAAATCTAAAAAAAAAAATCATTTTTTCCCACCTTGTAACCTTTCATATTCAAATAACCATAATATTTTCAAAAAATACTCCTTAGCGACTTATCACTTTATATTGGAAGAGGGAAGAGGCGGCTGAGGGGGAAGAGAGGGACGGGTGCGACATAAGGGAAGAGGGAAGGGGCAGCAGAGATGGAAAAGAGGGAGGGGGTGCGACAAAAAGGAATAGGGAAGAGAGGAAGGGGGCAACAGAAGGGGAAGAGAGTGAGGGGGCGCGACATCAAGGAAGAAGAAAGGGAGGCCAAGAGGGGGAGAAGGAAGAGGTCGGGCAGAGGGGGGGGGGGGGAAAAGCCGAGAGAGGGAGGGAGAAGAAGAGAAGGAGAAGAGAATAAGAAGGGATGAGAAGAGAAGGAACAAGAAAGGGGGTGACGGTTTTGGGTAGGCAGTAGGGAGCAGCGATTGGGAGTGGGAAAAGGGGGTGGCGGCTGGTGAAGAGAAGGAGAAAAAAATTATGGTTAGGGTTTTAGAAGAAAAAAGCGACGGTTTTGGGTAGGGCAGTAGGGGAGCGAGCGATGGGAGTGGGGAAAGGGGGTGGGGCTGTGAAAGAGAAGGAGAAAAAAATATGGTTAAGGTTGTTAGAAAAAAAAGAGTGATTATTAAGAGGGATATTTTAGTAATTTCAACATTTTTATCCTTTTTGTAAATAGATCCTTAGGGTTTAAAAACCTTAAAATTTCTCCAAATTCATATATGAATTTACATATTACCTACAAATCTTTATAGAATTTTTAATTTGATTCAAAACTTCTTTAAAATTATATTTTTACCAATTTTTTTAAAATTTCCTTTTTATATTACAATACTTATTGAAATTATTTTCAACCCATATTTTTTAATTTTCATTTTTAGTCCTTAAACTTTCGAAAATTACGATTTGACTCATAAATGTTTTTAAAATTATAGTTTGACTTCAACTTGAAATTACCTCTTTCATATTTTAAAAGTGTTCTCAAACCTTTTTTTTTAAAATGTCAAATATTTCCTTTAACTTTTCAAAAAGCTATTATTTTTCTTTTATATAGATTATTTATTTAAGACAAATTATTTAGTTTCGCCTTTTAAGGTTCTGATTCATTGAATATTTTCAATGTAGGAAACAAGGACTTAGTAAACTAGTTTTTTCACGCAACTTAGCACACACATATATATCTGTTTTAGATGTGAGAGTTCTAACCTTATTTAATTCTTTATAATTACATGTTATATGTGCTATTTTGTTTCATAATTAATTGTGCACTTTTAAATTTCATTATGATATATGTGTATAATAATTTTATAATTGCGCATATAAATGTTTATTGCATATGTTATTAAATAACAGAGACTTATATTCGATTGAACAAAGACTTTAGCCCAAATAAACAGTAGTCTTTCACTCGAAGACATACATTGACAATTGATGTTTACATGATATTTTCAATGTATATATCCTTGTTAAATGTCACACTTACTCCCACTAAATAATTTGTACTTAACCAATGTATTATGTTTTTCTAAATCATTTACAAGATGATGCGATTGTATATCCTTGTGAAATGTCACACTTATTCCCACTAAGTAATTTGTACTTCACCAATATATTATATTTTTCTAAATCGTTTACAAGCTGATGAGATTGTGATGCAATGACATAAGATGACTAATCATTTAATAAATTTTGAATTTAATTTAGTTTAAATTATATTTTTATTTTTGAACTAAGAATATTATCATTTATGTTTAGTTTTACTTAGTTATAAATATTTTATTCTAATAAAGTTTGTTTTTTGTTTAAATTTATAATTTGAAACTTATTAAATTTTGAAATATTAAATCACTATTTGAGAATTTTGACTCTTTTAAAATAGAATTGTTTATTTAACTTAGACTATTTTATCATATTTTTCATTTTGGATATTTTTGACAACAAAATCAAGATGGATTTGGTGATTGTGCTTGGAGCAGGAAGGAACCTATACTATAAAAAATGATACTCCTTGAAGGAAGGAGGAAACACTTAAGACTGTTATCCAGTTGCCTAAAAATCTGAACAGTTCCCCAAGAATGCATGAGGATTGTACAGCTGTCTAAAGACATTTTACACAAATCTTTTGCTTGCAGCTGAGCCAAAAGAATTGATTTATACATAATTAGGAAGAATAGTTTTATTTCATCAAATCTAAGAATACAAAGCCATTCCACAGACTGTGCAAGAGAATAGATGGTAATAGATTCCTAGACCGTGCGTAAGTTATACCCATCACCATCCCAAGAAAAATTAGTGGTAGCATTCTTTGTACATTGAAATGTGCTAAAGCAAAGGCAACTGAGCTCACTAGAACTGAACACCATACTGGCATGTACTTGGTCAAGGATGGGAGGAGAAATCCGCGAAACACAATTTCTTCCCATAGAGGTGCACAGACAACAAGTACTAATGCATACAACGCCATTGCCACAGGATCTCGTGCCATGATTGACTGCTCTACACTAGACAGAGTAACAGGAGTTGAAGGCAGAACAGGCAAGAGATCAAGGTTGAACTGTGACAACCGATTGACCAATGGAAACATGAAGCATCCAAGAACCACATCAAACAGCCACTTCCCGCTCAGGCTAAATTTAAACCAATCTGATGGAAGGGGCCGGAACCTAGACAAACAGTGATGAAGAATTAAAATACCCGCCAGCCCTTCTGTCACATCAGTCAAAAGGCTAAACAAAGCTTGCCCTCTAAAAGTTAATGATTCTTTATTGAAACCCACCACATGGGCTCCAAATGGAATCATCCAAGAACCTACAAACCAAAATGAGACAACCCAAAGGAGTGTAACCTGCACCACCATAACAAGTTGCAGTTAGATGAGTCTATTTTTTTGGTTTTTTTTTCACTGTAACAAGATTATAACTTCAGATACTTCAGAAATAATCTCCTTTAGTAACTGGAAAATACAGGCTTTGAACATTTATAACATATATGCAAACTTCAGAGTACAGATGATAACTAGAATTTTAGGAAAGAATATCAAGTGTGTGGGAAATAATGCAAAAATGGTTAGTAGCATTATTGCGATATGGATGGTACAACAATGATTAATGAAAGCATTTCAATACACACTGGTACAGCAATGATTAATTGGATACATCCAAATCAAAAGGTAGGACAATCAGGGGAAAAAGGCAAACTGATAAAGAGAGAAACCATGTCAAGCAAGACATTAATAAGGCAATTGGTGCAGTTAACGTCCAACAACAAGACTAACAAAAAGAAAAATTGCTCTGTATTAACTTGGAGGAAATGGATTAAATATATTACAGAGCTCCGTACAGGAAAAAAAGGCAGTACAGTATTTAACGCTTCCTAGACTAGCAGCCTGGAAGCTTCATGCAGCAGGTTCATAATGTACAAATTGTACAAAGAATTTCATATACTTTCTCCATTAAAGTTAGTCCTACATCGTAAACTTTTCCATGTCATAAACTATCTATCGGTCAATGATGTGAGGTTTACTTGATGCTTGGATATTCCAGATTATCCTTTGCAATCATGAAGAACATTATTCGTTTCCAATGGTAAGGCTCAGAAATGAGAGTAACTGATTCTATGGGGACAAAAGAATCTATCGGCACACATTCTCAAAAGAACAGTTAAATAGGGAAAGAGTCACCTGTATGATGGTCTCTGCTGTCCATGGCACAGTCCACGGTTTCCCAATCACTCTACACACAGCATCCACAGCCTGAAATAGTATTAAGACATTAGAGGACCATGGACTCATTTTAATAGTTCAGATATGTTAATATCTGATTCTTATTCAATAAAAAAAATAAATTGTATCGAGTGTCACACATGGAACACAAATTTCATTCATCGAAGATTGCAAAGAAATGAAAAAATGGTCCAAGTATTATCCGCTTGCCAATTTTGCACAAATATAACATATAATATGCATTAAAGCCACAATTTCAGAATATACTGAATAAAAATGTAAGCCTCTTCAGAAAAAAAACTGAAGCAGAAATTCAAAATAACCTTTCAGAATGGCACAGAAAAAGAAGTCCACCCCCTCCCAAAAAAAAAAAGAAAGAGAAGAGACAGACAAGGCAAGGAACAGTAGATGAAATAGGATCAGTTTCTAAATTTTTCGAGTTTGATTTAATCTTGACATTGCTTTACAATTAAGCTCCTCTATTTCGTTGGTCCAATCCAATCATTAGCACTGAAGACACTCATAAATAAGCAGGAAAGTTATTTTCACTAAAACGACAGTTAATGATAATGTGCTTAGGGACTTTTAGTAAAGAAAAGGTAGATTTTTGGACCTTCAACACTAGTAAGATCTAGTGGAGTAGTTTGAGATTTAATAAACAAATAGAACTTCATTCCAGAATAAACAAATTGTCAATCAAAGCTAATTATGATTGCCAAAACCAACCTAGAAAACACCAAATAAGGGAAATAATGCTACCTTCGCAAGAACTGAAATCAAGCTTCCATTTGGAACAGTTGGCTTTTCAATTTCAGATTTCTGCAATTCTTCACTAAGAACCTCTTCCCCAGCAAACTCCGGATTCGTTTTTCCCGAAGAAAATTCCTCATGCCTAAAGCAAGAGATTTTCCACTTCTGCAAAAGAAACCCATAAAAATAAACAATCAATCAAGTTCGAAAACGTCAAAAACAATCAGCTCAGAGCATCAAATGCAAAACCCAAGTAGCAAATATTGGATTTTGATGGAACATTACCTTCGGTGAAGGTCTGTAATGGGAATCCGAGGTTCGAAAACAATGGGTAAGAGGTGCCAAAGATTGGATTTTTGGGGCAAATTTGGAATCCCTAAGAAGATGGGTTGAGGTGAAGAGAAGTGGGCGTTGCGGAAAGGAATGAATGCCAATAGATAAACTGGAGCTCAGCATGAGATTAACTTGAGTTCGGGAATGAAAAACCCCCAATCTATGAGAGAAAGGAGAGATTGAATTCATAAGTTTTGTGCATTTTTCACCTTCAGAAACACAAAACCCTAGGGGTAGGTTTTCAAACTGGGGAAAATCATTTTAATTTTTCTGGTATTCAAGGGGATCAAGTTGACGTTTTTGACGGTTGACGCTTAACACATTATGGTGGTGGGGACAGAGAGATTGGGGTAGTTTTTTTTTTTTTTTTTGGAGGAAGATTAGATTGGGGTTGTTAGTGCATTGGAAAAATTGAGTTGCCAATGGGAGAAGATTGGGAAATGTGAATTCTTTTTCTATTGGTGAAGGAAAGAGATTGGGAATTTTAAGGACGGGTCGCCTAAATCAAATATAGAATCATTGGTTTTTTATTTTATTTTATTTATTAGTATTATTATTATTTTTTAATCTAGAATCATTGAATTAGATTTGGTAAGATGTGTTTTATAACACATAAAGTTATCGAGTAGAGGTGAGTTGAGAGTTTCTTTTTTTTTTTTTTCAATATCTATCCTACTCCGTTTAATTTAAAAATAGATACTCCTACGGATTAACATCTATTTATAGAAATTCAAAATTGAATATTTATTATTTTAAAATAAATATATATTTAAAATTTTTATTAATTTTTTAATTCAATAAACTTTACATTTCATTCATTTTAATTTGAATTCTTACCCACCATAATAATAATGTGATAACTTTCTTTTAAAGTTAATGATTTTTTAAAAATTTTTATTTCAAAATTAATCAAAAGTGAAAATTTAATTTTGGAAGGAGGAATTATTAACATGACACAAAAAATAAGAATTAAAATTTTTTAATTTGTATTTAAAATTAATTTTATATTAATTTGTCATTTTCTTGATTTTCTTTCTCTCTCATATTTCACCATATTTAATATTGAATAACGATCAAATGAAAATAAAAATAAAAATAATATTATTAAGGCACACATTTAAATTGAGCCAATAAAACTATAATTTTTTGCAACTATTTCCAAATGGAGAAAGTAATCTTTTAGATTTATTTGCTTTAATGTGTTTAAGAATAAGAGAAAATTTTTCTTTAAGAAAAATTATACTCATATTTTTCATCTAAAAATTTATAAATAATCACTTGAATTTTAAAAAATTCATATCACCATAACTACATTACTAAAGGATAATATATACAGTGATTTTTTAATTGCCAAATACTTTTCTTGATTTTTGTGCATTAAATTAAAATAGGATATAAATTATGGCAAATACAGTACACAGTAAAAAATATACTCTCTCTCTCTCATGGAGGAATATTGGATACAGCAAAGTTGTACTCTCCTATAACTTGTATGTGCATAAGCATTGGTGTAGAAACTTATATTGAATATTTGATCACTATTCTGATATAAATGAAGAAGTTTAATCCTAGAGTATATATAAAAGGAAATTTTTTTTCTAGATATTTGGTTTAATCTTTAAATTGGTCTAAGGCTTCAAACTACCCCTTTAATTTCTCCCTAAAACAAACACAAGAGGAAGGAAAATCCTTGTTATTTGTGTAAAGTTTGTTAGAGAAATAGGGAAAAGAAAGATAATAAGTTTTAAGTAGGGGAATCGAGGAGAGGAGGAAATTCTACCCGTAAACAAGTTGGGTCAAGTCAAAACGAATCGAACTAAAATGTTCGAAAGTTATATGAGTTTTTATTATCACAATTAGTTTGACTCAACTCAAAATTGCCTCTGAACTTAAACGGGTCAAAGGCTTAAATGAAAGAAAAAAATAATTAAAAAATAATAAAATATATTAAGATAATAATTAAATTATTTTAAAATATAATAAAATTAACAATTTCTCATATCAAATACTAACAAGTTTATAATCTTCATTTTTCTCTTCATTATCAAATTATCAATAACAATATTTGAATCTATATTAAAAAAGTATACATATTTAATTGAGTAGTTATCATCTAAAATGAAAAATTTAAAAAGTTAATAAGCATATAAAAATAAACAAGTAAATAAATCTATTCTAAAGATAAAATATTAAAACGATTTTAAAAAAATAGTTTAATAACAAAAATAACTAAATTTTCTTGAAAAAATTATGTACAAAGAATAAATTATTATTAAAACTTATTGAAAAGTAGTACAATAATAAAAAAAATAAATGTAAAATTTATCAAGAAAATATTAAATATTTTAAATATTTTTTTATAAAAAAAAGGGACAAAAAATCCCATGGGCTAAAATGAGCCTAATACACATGGATCATGAGCCTAGACGGATTGAATTAAGAAAATCCAATTATATACGAATTTAAATTTTTAAGAATCCAACTCATATTTTTTTCTCGTGATAATGGAGGGTCATAACCCACCCATATTCCCACTAATAGAAGAGAAGGACAACTATGAACAATTTGACGGATCTTTTGACTCTTGTGGGTATGGTAGTTAGGCATATAAAATGGTTGCGTTATAGACCTGAAAAAGTAAGAAAATATGTTTAGAGAAAGAATCATAACGGATTAGAAAAAGGTTAAATATCTTATTTAAGGATAAGGATGAAGTAAAGCTTATCTGAGGCAAGAGCTTTATCTCTCTCTGTTGCTTTTTTTTTTTCTTTCTTTTGTTTGGTAATATACTAATATTCTCTCGTTTCATTTCTAATTTCTCATGGGTACTAGGGAAAAAAGAATCAGAAATGAAAAGAGGGCGGGGGGGACGCCATGTGGCCGTGGGTAAGATATGTTCCAGATAAAGGCAGACCAAGTTCAACAGATACAAATTGACTAATTAGCATATGCTGAACTCAATCACATAAATATCAGTATAGTAATTCCTTATCCTCTTTGTCAGGACTTTCAGTATAGATTGGACAGAAACCAACATTGTTGATCTGATGGTGTTTTCATAAAACTGGATTAAAAATTATTTTGATACAGAAGAGAGAATTACTAAATGCACACCAAATTTAATAAAACTCAGGCTTTCTCTTTTAATTTTACCTTTTGATATTTCTCTCTTTAGTTTATCAATTTTTAAAAAACTTTCTCAATACATTTTAAAAAAATAGAAAATATAAAAGCCAATTTTGATTTTGATTTTGATTCCAATTCATGTATCGATGATAATAAAATATATTTGATGTATTTTATCTTCAATTTACATATATTTTCAAAGATTTATATATTATTTTACGAATCAAAAAAAAATTAGATTCATCCGAATGGTTGATCCGAACAAATGCATTTTGTCTTGATGGTCAACCAAGACAAAATGAGTCAGGTCGGGTCAAAATTTCTCAATTTTCATGTTGTTTAACTTATTTTAATATACATTTAACTAATTAATTATATATGTTATATTTTTTTATGAATCATTTGTTTTATAAGATTTTCCAGATATGGTTGCAGATTTTGAAACTAAGTATTTTCTTCTAAAGATGAAATCATTCAATGGACTCGAGATCAAGATTTATTATGTGACTATTATCTTATAATAGAGAGATCGAAGCAAAAAAAAAAAGTGTATATGGATTGTGAGCATTCAAGATTCTATAGGAATAGTTGTATACATATTACGGTAAGAGTAGAAAATGAATTAGGACAAAGAAGATTAATTATCCATTTGATTTGAGAGGAAGGATAAAACATGTATATTGAGTTATAGAGGTTCATAATGGTACATAATCTTCTTATATTCTTATTCACTCTATCTCTTAGTGATTTATTAGTCGAACGACATATGATACGTCTCTCATGCTCATCCATCGATTTCCTAACGTCATTTGGTAAACATTTCTTACTCCCATTTTATGTTTTTTAAACCACAATTAATATAAATAATAAATTCATTATTATAATTAAAATTAACACTATTTCAAATTAAACTAATTAAAAATAAATGATTCCAAATTAAAATAAAATAAATTAATATTTTAATATTTCAAGTTAACTAATTCAAACTAAATAATAAAATTTAAAAATTAAACACAAATATTAAAAAAGGAAAAACCCAACTCATAATTGACTTAATTAAACTAAATTATTCTTAATAAAATAAAATAAAATTCATATTTATTTAAATTAAAGTTAAGTGATTAAAAGAAAGAAATATAATATAACATATCAAACTAAAATATAAAAACAAAAAAAACTACTACATTACTAAATTTAATTAAGTTATTCACATTATTTTGTTTTAATTAAAATAAACTAAAATTAAAACAAATATTAAACTAATAAACTTTCAAAAAATAGAAATTCTAATATGTTACTATATTAAATAAAGTAAATTAAACTCATATTTATTTTCATTAAACTTAAATAATTAAAATAAAATATTCTAAACTTAAATATATTAATTTATAATTTGTTCAATTGTAAACTAAATAAAGCAAATTAAACTTAACTAATTAACACTAAGCAATTTAATGTAAGATATCAAATGCAATTATTAAAAGTGAGAAAATAATTAATATATATATATACTTTCATTAAATTCACTAAAGAAAAAAAAAAGATACGACCCATCTACAACCTTTTCGACTGGGCGCGGCTAATCACACGAACTGAGCCCAGCCTATTGGACCGCCAAACAATTTTACCCAGGTCTGATTTTTTCCTCTTTTTTTTCTTCAAATTTTATCAATTTTACATCAAAATTTATCCATATAAACATAAATACATTATATACAAACAATATTCATTCATTTAAAAAAACTTTTTAGACATTTATTTTGTTAAAAATGACTATGATTTGATAAGTTTTGATAGAGATTTGAGAGAGTTAGTGAAGAGAGAGAAAATAAAAAGACTAATGTAAAATGATAAAAATGAAATTTTAAAGGGTGACTTTAGTAATATGGATGTGTATTTAATAAACATGATCTTAGGGACTTCAGCTCATGTAGTTGGCCAACATGTTAGATTCATTACAGGGGTATAGCCCATAGATAGATTAGTCTTGGTTCACGGCGCAGAAAATTTCCACTAATCATTATCCAGGATGAGAAACATCCATTTAATTTGACTTGGCAAAAGTCAGAAATAATTATTTAATGAGGAGAATGAGTGCTATATAGAAACACATGTACAATTCATATCATTTACATTTTGAAGAGAGAGAGAGAGAGAGAGAGAGAGAGAGAGAGAGAGAGAGAGTCAGCATATGGTGAACGACCTCCATGATGATCCAATCCAAAGAGAGATAGAAAAACTAGATGCAACAAACAGGAAACAAGAAGAAAGGGTAAGAAACCTGGAATCAAGAGCAGCCCAGAATGTGACTTTGTATTTTATATTTCAGGCTGTCATCCTAGCC
The DNA here is from genome assembly GCA_019593545.1 of Apocynum venetum. Taxonomy (NCBI): domain Eukaryota; kingdom Viridiplantae; phylum Streptophyta; class Magnoliopsida; order Gentianales; family Apocynaceae; genus Apocynum; species Apocynum venetum. The sequence goes on from SRSM01000337.1 coordinate 2,588,016, forward strand.
TCCACCACCATGGCTTCAGCTCCCAAATGCCATCAGTGGTGGATACCGTTCGCTGTCTCTATTCTTGCTGCTGTTCCCAACTTCTTCAACTTCTGCAGTGCCATGTTTAAAGTGCTCAAGGAGAGAGAAGAGCTTGATCAAAATCAGGTAGATGTTGCATTCATCAAGTTGAACAAGATCACAAGGGCTCAGGTCAATGAGGTATTGCCTGGAGCTATACTTAACCAAAATGGAAATGAAACTGTTAGACCAAAGGCAAGCTCAGTTCAGAGATGGAAGCGCCGCCTGCAAGTCTATGCCTTCATGGCAATATTTGTTGGCTTCACTGCTGTTATAATGTCCGGTAGCTACACCATCCTTTGCCGTTCAGATGATCGGAAGTGTGTTAAACTTTGCTAACCAGAAACATCCAAGAAGCTAGCATCTACAATTATTTAGATGCCTTATTGGAAGGGTTACTATCAACCTAATAAATTGAATTGCTGTGTGAATCAATTCATGTTGTGCATATATTTTGAGAAGAAAATTGCTGCAAGTTAAGATATTGCAGCTAGATGATCTCTGCTATGCTCTGCTCAGCTCGTAGATGTCACTGGTCATACAAAACAAATGCCTAAAAAATTCAGTACGAAAAATGTACTCGTGCCTGATGTTTTATGCTCCAATGTTTTAGCCCAATCCATGGTGCGAAATAGCATCAAGTTTTCCATGTGGGTTGAAGGTAATAGTGGTAACTTTCAGATATTTTGAAGATTATGGTGTACTCTGGATCAGAAAATCTCAGAGACAACGACCGGAAACAAAGTTCAAGTGATGCATTCTCAAATTTATCTAAGCCCTTTGTTTTAAACAACAATACATCCAAATTCAATTTCAAGAACAACCGAGTCTTGTATAAGTACCAAAACAAAAGAAGCAAAACAGGAGCAAAGGAAGACGGGAACTGGGTAAAGTAATTACAAAACATTTTAGACAATTTTTCATAGCTCACACAACTGATTCATTATTTATTTTCAGAGGGAAAAATGAAGTCCCTAGCTCATTATATGTAGAACTTAGGAACTCATAACCATATAAACTCAGCATAGTCATACTCTCTGCATCTGTATTGACCAAAAGGGGAGGGACACAAAACTTGTAATCAGTTGTATATTCCAGCGTCTTGTTAATTCTTCAACTCAACAGGTACATATACAACAAGTTTGCAAGCTTGCTAACTGACCCATGTTGGAAAGAGGTGTAGGTAGACAAGTTACGCCTTGTTCCAGGCATTCCATTCTCAGGACGTCGTTAAATGAGAAAGCGCAACACTGTTTACAACAAGCAAATAGTTACCTTGGTAGCAAGTGAGCTCAATGCCTCAACTCCAAGAAATAGAAGAGTAGGATTCCACTTTCAATTTCATTTGCGACGTCTATTTGTTACCAACTCTGGATTTCCTTTTCTCATCATTGCTGCAAACTCATCATAGTTAATTCTTCCATCCTGCAGAAGAATAACAGTATATATTATGCAAATTGAGATAGTACATAACTTTGTTTTCAAGCAACAGTCTTCTTTACTTTCGCTTACATCCTTTTCAGTTTTGCCCAAAAGAAAATAAAATAAATAAAAGGAACTAGAAGGAAGATCAAAATTAGAAGTCCTTCAGGCACAAACTTATAGCCAAAAGAAATGTATTTGGATCAACACATTAGTTTTTTTTTTTAATAATTAATCAACATATTAGTCTATTAGGAGAAAACATATGCCAAAATTTTCATGATCTTGTGTTTTAAAATGGAAATGAAAAAAAAAAAAAGATGAGCCAATTACGAGGAAGAGAGATACTAGCTCTTTCCTTATGACTATTTTTTTTTTTCTTCTTTTTCCTGACTTTCTAACTGGAGGACAAAAGATACATACCCGATCTGTGTCAACCTCAGCAATGATCTCTTTTATGGTTTTCTCATCGCCCATATTGTACTCTTTCAAGGCATGCTCCAATTCTTCCATTGTAATGTATCTAAAATCAGGTGACAGATTAAAAACCAGCCAAAATACAGGAGTAAAATGTATACAAACACATAAAAATAAGACTTACCCACTCTTATCCTTGTCAAAGTACTCAAAGGCTTTGTATAAATGATCTTCTCTTTCCATTCGGTTCATGTGCATTGTAGCTGTTATGAACTCGATATAATCAATTGTTCCATTTCCATCCACATCAGCCTTGTAAACAACATCAATTTTGAATGTTAGTAAAACATGGAACACCATGCAAGGACAAGGGATCAAGGGAGAGTCACAATCAAGTCAATGCAAGGGGGCATCATCTCTGAGTCTCCTTGGAGTAGCAAAAGTTAATATTATCAATTTATGGAGTTCAATGTTTCATATATAATTCCAGGGGCATACTTTAAAAGCAGAAACTAGTTAAATTTAGTTAACATTCAGAAAAGAAATATACGTGTTTCTCATACCTGCTTCTCAAGGGATTCTACTAGTCAAAATTCCTAGATCCATTTAAGAAAGGGGAAAAATTATCATCTCATGACATAGGGTATACAATTTCACACACGCACAACTTTCCATGTGCAGATATACTTCCTATTACTGTGTTAAAACTTACAAAATTAGATCAATTTATGATGTTAGTTTACATGTTTAGCTACTCTGCTGCATCAGAAGAGTGGACATTTGGTTCATCCATGGTACTACCACCAATAAGGGATTGGATCAGCTTCCAGGAAGATGACCAAATTGGGAAATAGAGGGAAATAGTTGGTTGACACTTAGCAGAGGATGCACAGAAAGCCAGTAATACATTCACTTCAACCTTCTAGTTGTTACATCGTAACTCAATCTCAAAGATCCTAGAATCCTGATAATCTTAACATTTCAGGGCCAAGGTTCAAGAGATATGGCAAGCTTGGGATATTTTTATTGGTTTGGAATGCAAGTTGCTACAGAAAGCCAATAAAACTGAAGTTAAAGAGGATGCTAACAAAACCAGAGAGAGACACAGTGACATACTGCTTCCATAAGCTGCCTCACTTCTGACTCTGAGATCTTTGTACCCAGTTTAGGAAGACCAGCTTTTAATTCTTCAAACGTGATTGTGCCATTATTATCTGTGTCCATGGACTTGAACATTTCCTTCAAGCCAATAATCTCTTCTTCAGATAAATTTTCTGCAATTACCTAATGGGAAAGGAGATGAGGCATGTTAGACAAGCGAGAGAAATGAATGCCATTACCAACAAGAAAAAAGAAGAACTTTTCACCTTAAGAGCTACTTTCTTGAGCTTGTTCATGGCACGGAACTGCTTCATTCTACTCAAGACAGCAATGTCAAGAGGCTTATCAGATGCATCACCGTCTTCTCTCATCCATGGATGGTCTGTGATTATAAAATTGTTAGACTTGGAAACAGACTTAATATTAAATCAAACAATTCATCAAGAGGTGGATGATAAATGCTAAAAGACACTATTTCAAGGGAGTTGTCTAAGCAACCAAAGAAAGATTAAACATGATTTAGCCTTCTCTTTTTTAGGATGGATGGTTCAAGGGCCTCTATAGCAAGAAAAAGATCAGCATTTCCAGAAAGTGATTCAACATGTAGGACTCAGTAAGAGAATATCATGTGAGAGTATAACCATTACTAGCATATATTAATGTTTTATATGAACTTGCAGAGAAAGAAATTTTTCGAGGCTCAATAACCAAATATGCTGACGAGATCCTTTTCAGTTTTTCACCTGCTGAAAACAGTCAAAAAGGATTCTCCTCATTCATTCTCTTGTTCAAGAAGAGTAAGGGATGGGCAGTTTGGGGAAGAGAAGTGTGTGTCTTCTTTCTCCAAGGGAATAATCAAGGGAAAAGAAAAGATTATAAAACTGAAGTTCCCTCCACTGGTGAAAACCACAAATTTTTGCTAGCTTTGTAATGAGTGTGCAACCTATAAACTAGGAACCTTAGACAACCATTCTGACAAAGGAAAATGAATAATAGTCTTTGCACTCATTTGACAACATATGCCTTAAGCAACATCTATATGGGTGTTCAAGTTTCATTTTCATGTTTGACAATTCTTATATGGAGAAAGATAAAAATAGCAGCATTTAGACACTGTGCATGTATTCTGTATATATGGTCTGGAAGAAAAAACTTCTGTTGAAAAGATAAACTACAGAAGGAAGTAAAAAAACTATTTATCCATCAATTTGAATTCTGGTTAGATGAGCGATGAATGAAATCTGATATCTGGAGAGCTAGAACTGAAAAATTACTTAGAACTTCAGCAGCAGAAAGTCTATTGGTAGGATCTTCCCGTAGCATTTTCTTAACAAGATCTCTGGCACTACTAGATATTGATGGCCAAGGGTCAGATGAAAAATCAAGATGTCCCCGTAAAATAGCATCAAAGATACCCTGCTCATTTTCTGTAAATACATGAATCAGAAGGGTTAGTAGCAGAAACTGTAAAGCAATAGTGGGCACTTGAAAGATTTTTCAGTAGCCAATGGCCAGACCCTGATTATATTGAATTATGCATGAATTACAAAGGCTAGAATGATATAGGAGCAAGAAACTAATAACATCTCCGGATGAATGACCTAAAATTTTACAAAACTTCAAATATTAATAGCACTAGTGATCAAATAGCTGTGTTTAAGGTCAACCAGCAAAATGATGGCATCAACTAGTCATCAAAGAACATATAGGAGAACAGCTTCCACTGACCATATCTGCAAAGAATGGAACTTTTTTTTCTTCTTTTTTTCAAGAGAGACAGAAAGAAAAATATACAAAAACAAATAGCTAAAAGGTGAGCACAAGGAAAGGCAGAAACCCAGGTCATTATCTACTACTTAGAAAAGCTATTTACCTCCCCAAAATGGCGGGACACCACTAAGTAAAATATAGAGTATTACTCCAGCACTCCAGATATCAGCCTCAGCTCCATAATTTCTACGCAATACTTCAGGAGCCACATAATATGCACTTCCAACAAGGTCCCTGAATGTATCTCCTGCATCACATGTCATCTCTAAGTATAAAGACTATAATAGAAATGTGAAAAAAAACATAATATCCAAATTTTATGGTACTTTGAATTGGAAAAGTAATCCCAAAATACAGAATGCATTGATGAGATATTGAAGTCCAACGTCACAAATGGCACCCATGCATTTGGGAAAAATTAATCAAATAATTTTGTCACTTGAGCATATTTAAACTCAGGAAGCATTTACAAAAACTCCATCCAATTAGATATCAAATCTTTATATACTAAGTAGTTGGGGTTTTAGTATTCATATCACAAGAAAATCTCAATTGATTGAAGAACACTTTGCAAAGCCATTAGCTTATTCTATGACATCATAACTAAAATATTCATAAAAGCAAGCACAGGGGATACATTAGCTATGTCTCGAAGCTAAACTAACGAGCAGTAATTGCAAGTATTTGTAAAGATCAGAATGTCAAAAGGCTGTTTAAAAATGTCTCATCTTTCTATCCTAATCAGTGTCACTGAAACGCATGCTTTTTAGATCACAAAATACACTATTAAACACAGTCACATTAGCGCAATAAGGCTACCAGTATGGTTATGCTGCAAATGCAGCCATTCAATTTCAGCTTGGGTAAATATTATCCTCAAATTATACAATGTACAAATACCGAAGGTCAATATAGTTGCTTACTCCACATGCATTATGTGTCAAAGGAAATAAATATATAAGATTTATCTTCTTTTATAACAAACTACTAGTTTAACACCAACAGAGGCAAGAAAAACAGAAAGATTCAACCTTTGCAATTTCATGTACAAATAATTTCCCAAATTTTGCATTTTCAAAGGGATTAGAATGAAATTAATCGTATACCTCTACCCTTGGATGCATTTACATAACAATGCATCTATGATAGTGAATGGACAAGGGAAAAGTTAATATTTGATAGTCATCTACTATTTTGGAGGTAGTACCTGGTTTAAAGAAGGCAGACAAGCCAAAATCAGTAGCCTTTAAAGGCGAATCCTCATCAGTGCTCAAGAACAAGAAATTTTCAGGCTTCAAGTCCCTATGCATAACTCCCATAGAATGGCAATAATGCACCACCGTGACAATCTGCCGGCACAGAGCCGCTGCCGCACGCTCAGAATAATGCCCTTTAGCAATAATCCGATCAAACAGCTCACCGCCGGCACATAATTCCATGACTAAGTTAACATTGTGGCGATCCTCAAATGCTCCTTTCAGTTCCACAATATTCCGGTGGCCAGTGAGGTGATGCATGATCTGAACCTCGCGTCGGACATCCTCGATATCATCTTTATTCAATAGTTTCCTTTTAGCGATTGACTTACAAGCAAACTTCTCCCCGGTGGTCTTATGCGTGACGAGGTAGGTGACGCCAAATTGTCCGCGGCCGAGCTCCCGACCAAAAATGTAGGTTGAGCAGACGTCTTCCATTGGGCGGCCGAGGACGCGACCAAGACCGAAGAGAGGGCGAGGAGGAGCTGGTTGGTCGGAAGGGAGAACGTTGATGCTATTAGACGGCGGCTGTGGTAGTGGCGGTGCTGACGTGGCGGTTGTGGATTGGTTAGAAGGCAAGCCGCTGCAATTACCCATTTTCTCCTTTCTCGCTTTTCTATCTCGCTTTTCTATGTCTTCAGAGTCAAACTGTTAGGGACATAGAAAGAGGGGATTTTACAAGCCATAAGAAGGGGGTCTCAGTCGGAAGTCGGAACGAAAGGAGGGTAATGAAAAGACGGAAATATCCTTGGAGGAGAGGAGAGGAGACTCCTAGTCTATTCTGACTTTCTGTGACTTATAGTCTAAGACTCCGGCCGAGAGCCAATGGAGCTTCGGGAGGAAAGTTGCAAGATTTGACAGGGAATTGATAGTGAGTGATCTTCTCTACTGGTCAAGAAATTATGAATCAAATTATGGCCATTTAAAAAGAAAAATGAAAAATGAATCAAAGTTCTAAAGGTGATTTTGATATATATTAGGATTAAAATGAACTTACGTTCAATAATCTATTCAAATATATTTTGAAATCGTTATTTTAATTACTCAAAAATTATTTTCAAATTAAATTGTGAGTTATATAAATCTGTACACTAGCGCTGGGAACATATCACCATTATCCCTGCATAAAAGGATTCTAACATTATAATAAAAAATTTATGATCATTCGTGTCAATTACTATATGTTTCGGAAAAGTAATTTTGATATTACAATTATTTTTTGAAGCTCCAAAGTATATCTTGATTAGTATGCCTTTCTTAGCTCAAGGGAGTTCTTAGTCGCCGAAACTCGATCCCAGTAGTAATCATAAGCTTAGTTCTTGCTTCCATTAGTTTTTGTTCTCACAAGAATAGGAAAATGGAATTGATTACTTTCTTAGGTAATTCAAGTTAAAATTGATAAATATTATTTTGAAGGGCAAATTATGTCTACGTCTCATTAGAATTGTTAGGTACTAAATTATGATTACTTTCTTTTATTTCTTGTATTTTTCTTTAAGTTTAATTTTTTTTTATCAAAACTAATCGCTTTAGTTTTTTTAAAATTAAAAAAAATCAAAACTACAAGAATTATTTATTCTTTTTTCTGTCACTGCGAGAATTAGAATGGATAGAACTACTGGGAGTAAGTAAATAATGAGTTTGGAATTAATAGCCATATTGGAGACCCAACTAAGAATTCCTCCAAAGAGACATACCAATCAAGACATTTTTTGGAGCAATTCCAAAAACTCTTATAGTTTTGATTTTTTTTTCTCCCAAGAATGGGAAAAGGGAAAATATAAGTTCTCAAGGGAAAATATTATTGAAAATTAAAACAAGAACGGTAAAAAGCAAAAAGAATAGTTCCCACTAAAAAAGTGGAATGAAATTGCGTCTGCCGGGAGTCGAACCCGGGTCTATTGCTTGGAAGGCAATTATCCTAACCGTTGGACTACAAACGCTGCTGACATTCGTTTACTATTTTCTAATTTTAACCCATTCATTACTTGCACTAAAATGTTCGTGCATGATAAAATAGTAGAAATTTTTCTTAATCAATCAAGTCGCCTAAGACTACAGCTGTTGTTGGAATTAACTCCATAAACATGTCTTCCATTTTAAATATTTTTCAAATTAAGCTCCCTACAAAATTCTTTCATAAACTAAATAATTAATCTTCTTTGACATAGTGCAACATTACCAAATAATTAGACGGTTTTGTTTGTACTCCAACTAATATAGTTAATTAATTAGTCTGTTATAAAATTAGTTTAATTAAATGCACAGATAATATAATTATAACAAATTAATGAACTAATTAAAATAGTCTCTTTAATATTTCTTGGAGTCTAAGGTGGCAACAACTTTCTTAATGTGCATGGTTCTAGACTCTAATTCTTATATATATATATACGCAGCGATTCTCAAAACAAAATCTTCGACACTAAACACTATAGAACTGCAAATTGGAATATTATGGAAAAAGAAAGAAAAGAGTACATATAATAGTGATGATGAAGCTGCTGCAGGTGTTATATGGACAACAAAAATGTATAAATTCTCCAACATATAATAATAATTGTGGGAATGTCGAACCCTTAATTAAGAGAGTGGGTCAGCTTGTACTCGCACCTCTACGCATCTTCTTCCATAAGTCCTTTGATTTCCATGTTTGGCTTGCCATTCTGGATAGCTAGTAGCATCTTATTCGATCCCTTGTATAAATGAGAATACGTACGCATTGCATGGTTGCATATACCTTATAGATGAAATAATTACATACTAATTTGAGATCAAATTGGAATATTTTCTAATGTTTCACGAAGTATATTTCAATTTTTTTTGTCACGTGACAAATATGATTTTACTAATTATTTAAGAATAATAGTTGTCTTCAAATTGAAAACGACTTTGCATGGATTTATGTTGCTATTCTATCTTTATTTGATAATTCTTTTATTCACACATTATAGTTAAAAGGAGGGATATCAAATCCACAAATTATCGCCCTGTAACGTTACTATATTGTCACACTTTATATTATTATATGTATAATAACAATTTATTCAAGAACATTTATACAAGACTATTATGTCTTTTGGTTAAGTTCATTTAGGTTGTTTCTAGATGGCTATTCTAGAAAGTAAGGATTATAGTTCCACAAGTTATGAGATTCAAGATCCAATTGCTTTCTGGGGAAGGGCACAAGAAGCAGCTTCTGATCAGTCAAATTACTAGAGGCTTGCACCCTAGCTAAAAGAGGCATATTAGGGACAAAATCAGAACCTGGAATCAACACAATAGTTTCATTCATGCCCTAATGACAAGCTGTTATGCATAGGAATGAGATGCGGACATGCAGTTAAAAGATGAAGTAGAAGTGGAAACCGTTAGAATTTGTTCTCTTGGGAGAGAATAAATTATAGTATGAAGACCGGAAAAAAAATCCAAATCAATATGCCTTGATCAAAGATCAAAGAAAGAGATTTTACTTTCAGTAATTGACTACATATATGCGCAGTAAAAAAGCATATGTTCTTCTTATATATCATTATCTTTTTCCTTAAACACAATATTATTCCAAATGCCCCATGCATGCAGATTGTCTCTAGCCATATATGATGTAAGAAAATCCACGGATTTATATAGATAAATAAGATACCTTTGTTGATTTTTAGTTTATTGTAAAGAAAGAGAAGAGAAAATATGCTTAGATCCTTAGGTTGAGGTATGAAGATATAGGAAAGAGGGAATGTTGAAGGAGGAAGACATATTCGCCAGTGTGATCAACAACTTGTGAATGTAACTAAACATATATATATATATATATATATATATATATATATATACACACACACACTTATATTTAATTAGGGGCTTATATCACTCTTATGCCAGGGTAATATTCGCACCCGCGTAAACATGAGGCCCTTTTAAATTCTTGTTCCTAATATTCTTCCAAAAATAATGAAATGAAAAATTAAAAGAAACAACTTAAACACACGTTAGTATTGCTTTTGACGGATTCCTAATCTCCTATACATGAATGAATGCATGATCACAAAAAATGTAAATGTATTCCTTTATTCCAAATTGAATATCCACAACTTTATTTTGAATTAAAAGAACAATTTCAAGTAGTATTCTTGCTCGAATTTCCATTCATTGTTTTTCTAAATTCTTTGTGTGTGAAAGCGCGTTCAAATTTCTGTTTTAGTTATTTGCATCTATAGTGTATATATAATTTTGCATGGAAAAAACTTCAATCGCTCATTGATCGACGTTGCAATGACATTTTGATAGGGTTACAGATAGCTGCATAGTCTCAGTCTAATACCACACCAAGATTCTAATTCTCTGTCCATGAACATTATTGATATTAAGCATCTTTTATCTAAGTTCTTGACTACATCGATCTTTCCTTCTATTATTGCCGTATTATTCTTTCTTTTCTTTTTTTTTCTTCCTTTTCCATGTATCATATGACTAGACATTCTTCCTCTTGCTACTTGCATCAATCAGTAAAACCCTCCTCTTTAAATCACATATTGTGCAATTCTCTTTCCATCCAAGAACTTCTACCAAAGCTCATTTCATTCTCAAGTAACCCAATCTTGTTGAAACTATTTATAGTTATCTCAAGAGGGTTTTTATTTTGATAGTGAGCATATAGGTGGTGCTTTTGTCTTATACTTCAATATTTATATATCTTGTTAATTACCCTCATTTTTTAGTTACGGAAAATTCAAAGAACGACAAGGCAGAAGCTCTGTATCTTCTGTGGAGAATGAATGGGAAAAAGGGTAGTTTTGAGATCAATATCCCTTCCATTAGTAAAGTTACATTGCCGGAACTCGAAAAGAAATTCAATGGTGCAAGTTCCTCATTCAAGGCATGGATTTTGGACGTATGGGGATTTTGCATGGAAGATAAAAATAGAGTACTATTCTCATTAAAAGTTGGTCTGGCTGTTCTCCTTGTTTCACTCCTCATTTTATTCCGGGCACCTTATCAAGTTTTTGGCACCAATATTATTTGGTCCATTCTCACTGTCGCCATCATGTTTGAATATACTGTTGGTATGCCTCGTCATGCACACTTTCATTACCAATAATATTATAAATAATATATGTTAGACTAATTAATTTATGTAGGTGCCACATTTAATCGAGGATTCAACCGAGCACTTGGAAGCATTCTTGCAGGAGCATTAGCTATTGTCATTGCTCAATTAGCACTACAATCCGGGAGAGTTGTTGAACCTATAATAATAGGGATTAGCATCTTTCTAATTGGTACGTACGTTAACCCAATTAACATTACCTTTTGAAATCAAACCATTTTTGAAAAAGAAAAAGAAAAATTAGGCAATTAAAGACAAAGAATTGTTGTATAACTTCTTTTTCTTTGGCAGGAGCTATTACATCTTTCATGAAACAATGGCCATCTCTTGTGCCATATGAGTATGGTTTTCGGGTTATACTTTTCACCTATTGTTTGATAATTGTTTCTGGATATCGAATGGGGAACCCAATGAGAACTTCTATGGATCGGCTGTATTCAATCGCCATCGGAGGAATTGTAGCAGTACTAGTAAATGTGCTAGTTTTTCCGATATGGGCTGGAGAGCAATTACATCAAGAACTTGTACAAAATTTTAATTCGGTGGCTGACTCACTTGAAGGTAAGCACTTTATATATCCCAGAATTCTTGGATCAGTAACACTACGAACATCGCATTAACGAGGTTGCAATTATAAAAAAAAATTAAAAAAACCTTTTAAAAAATAATTTTAATTGGAATATGTATTTGTAATGTTTGATCAATTTTATATATTTTTATTTAAATTTATATTGGTACAATTATTTCTAGTACATTTTATAATTTTATTTGATAAAGGAAAAGAGTTGAAAATTAATTTTTTTTAGTTTATTAATAATATTTTTTTCCTTTCTTAAACTTGATATTTGCTTATATTTATTTTATTAAAATAAGTAGAGGGTTTTTTTTGAGATATTTTAATAAGATAAATATGTTTATTATCAACTATTTTCGTAGATGTTTCACACTTTTAGTATAGTATAGAAATATAGAAATAGTGAAATTTTATAAAATTTAACCCTTTATTATTTTATATATTTAATTTCAGAATGTGTTAAGAAGTATCTTGAAGATGATGGATCAAATCATCCAGAGTTCTCAACTACTGTGATAGATGAATTTCCAGATGAACCAGCATATAAGAAATGTAAATCAACTTTAAGTTCCTCTGCAAAACTGGAAACTCTGGTATTTATTTTGCTTCATATAATTAAGTAGTCAATTTCTTCATGTATAACTAGTTATAGAGAGACAAAACAAGCATTAAGGATAATTAATATTTTGAAACCGGTTCGAATTTTAGGCAATTGCAGCTAAATGGGAACCCCCACATGGCAAGTTCTGCCACTTCTTCTATCCTTGGTCAGAATATGTTAAAGTTAATGCAGTTTTGAGGTATTGTGCATATGAGGTTATGGCACTTCACGGCGTTCTTCACTCAGAAATTCAGGTAATTTTTATGTGCATTGAACAAACACTGGATGTTCACATGATAGAAAAATGGAAAGATGAACAAAATTGAGCTAATTATTCAGTTCTAAAGATGGAAAATTTCAATGAACAACTTTCTGATTGTTCTGCGAATAAAGCATCTAAAGAAATTCTATGCTTTTGCCTGAATATATTCCCATGCAAATCGGAAGAAAAAGAAAATCATATAATCTGCATGCGACTAAAGGGCAGTGGTGAATCAGGAAATACTGCATCCCATATGTATAGGTTAAATGACAGATGTAGTGATTAGCTTAAACTTTTAGATGAGACAGAAGTTTCACAAGGTATCAGAGTGGGAGATTAAAAGAGACGGAAATTTAACAAGTAGTTGATATTAATATCTGAACGCTTTTTATTGTGTGTTTTAGGCCCCATATAATCTGAGAATCACATTTCAGAAAGAGATCCAAGATGCCACAAATGAAGCCGCTGAGCTGATAAGATGCCTGGGGAAAGATATAAGTAAAATGCAGAGAAGTCTCAAGAGTACTCCTTTACTCAAGAAGGTTCACACCTTAACCGAACGCCTCCAACGTACTGTAGATACGCATTCATATCTACTCATATCAACTATTGAACCACCTGATAACTCAACTAAGCAAATGTCAATACTCTCCCATACTTTATCATCTACTTTAGATGACTCCTGTAAAGAGATGGCACAGATTGACAATAAAATCCCTGATGAACATACCTCAAATCCGCCATCCCAGCCTCCAGGAAGTGTTCCTCCATCACAAACAGAACCGAATCAGGAGATGTCGAGGAAGCTATCAAGAAGGCAATATTCTTGGCCATCTAGAGAAGTGGATGCTTTTGAAGAAGAAGCGTATGTTGTAGACTTTGTTCCAAAAATGAGGGCTCTGGAAAGCACTGCTGCGCTTTCACTTGCTACTTTTACGTCATTGCTTATTGAATTTGTTGCTCGACTTGATCACCTGGTTGAAGCAGTCGATGATCTGGCCAGAATGGCAAAATTCAAACCTGAGGCTCTATGAAGAGAGGAGAAACTACATTTGGACCACACGAGATAATAAATAAAAAGAACAAAAATGTTGTTTAAATGTGTTTTCTAATCAGAATTTTCTGTCAACAAATAGACAGGAGTAACAACAGAGTGATTAATTCTCCAAAATGAGTTATTTCTTTCTGGAAACATTTTCTTTTCCAATATTCTGAGGGTGAGATTGATTCAAGGTATAGGATACTGGGAATATAATTTAGGAATAATATCTGGTAAACCACACTGACATATTTAGAACTCTCAAGAACAACATGCGGTTCTCATTCTACTCTGAAATCGAGTTAACCGTCATTCAATTGAGATAGTATTTGCAGATCTTTTTCAAAGAATTTTCTATTTTTCTTTCTTGCCTGCTGTTTCCATCAATTCCTAGGTATGTGACACTATTGATGATTTCACTTTATTAGATTCCAAATATATGCTTCAATACTAGAATAAACGAAAAGCTTCAATGGTACCTGAATCCTATGATTAAACAAAAAAGTCATTTTGAACTGAAGCAGAACCAATTTCTTACTAGGGTTCATAAAATGGTAGGTCTTGAAGATTTAAGTAGCTGATAGCCACCAATGCCTTAGTCAGCACAAGAACCAAACTTTTAAGCAAAATTGAAGAGTAATATTATAGGGAAGGTTAGCCATTGCATGCTAATTACCCTTCCTTCTAAATAATCAACTGAATTAAATCTCTCACGGCCTTTGCCGTTAAGTTTGCATAAAAACAGGCTCTCGTGACAGGTTTTATTTTTCTGGCTATATCAAGTTATTCCCTCTTTAGTTCATTCATACATTTCAAAGCCCTGAAATCTTGTTTCTTTTTTCACATCTTTTAGAGGTCGAGTTCACCATTATACAGACACGACTCATTTCCATCTGTCATTGAGTAGGGTTGAAAGATACTAACATTATTATTGTCAATGTTAACATTGTCATCATACAATCTCATATGATCAACCAATCTTTCGATTTTGTTTGGGGGGGGGGGGGGCGAGGGGAAGAAAAAAGTGAACCTGGATCTTTTTCGGTGCACTGGTGTAGCTGAAGCCACACTTCTACAACACAATTGAGCATATATCCATGGTCAGCTTCAGCTCTGGGGATCAGTATGGAATTAGCTTTCATGGTAGGAATACAAATTTGACAGTAAATAGAGGCGATTTAAACAGCATAAACTCATCATTGTCCTTTTCTTGTCTTGAAGAGACGGGGTCGAACTGCACAAAGTCAACACCTTTTGCAGTTTCATAGGCGCCAAAAGAACCTGGGCAAGTCATAATTTAGATACAGAGAAACTACAACCTATAGAACGAGAATGTACTGTAGTTCAGTTGGTTATTGATGATGTCTTCTTTGACTTCTTGTCACGTTTTTGTTTGTTTATAACATTCATGCGTCGGTGATAGTTGAGGGAATCTGATTTTGGTTCATGAACAAGACTTTTTTAAGACACCAGAAATTGACTAGGAAATGGAGATGGAAAAGTAAGGCACCAATCATAAATGAGTAAATTGAAGAGGGAGAGAAAAATATGCTTTATCCGATTGGTAATCATTGAATGAATTTGCTCCATAGCTTGTCCCCATGCTCAAGAACTGTCCCTAACGTTTGAAGATAACACGTGAGGTCAGTATGAATTTGCTTGTTTTGGTAATACTAATCCAAGGAAGGCCTTTGCACGGGATAAATAAGAAGTTGGATTGCACATAATGGCTTGCTACAAATCTTGGGAATTTTGAGTTTTTTAATTCCACGTATCCCATGGCATGATGTCTTGGTTGCACTGTCTGGCAGTTGGATTCATCTGATTTTGCTTTCCCAGTAGCCCACCGAGAGGCAAGAGGAAGATGTTGCATAGAGCATATGACTATCTTCAGTTACTCTTAATTTCAAAGTGACAGGAAATTCGTCTCATTAGATCGATAAAAGAATACAGGACCAAGTTTCCAAAAAACTCCAAATGAGATTACAGCAAGAAAATACTGTAGCCGAACTAGTGTTGGAAAATACAGCAAGACATCCAGCAGTACAACAAAATATCTTGCTTTATTTAAACCACAAATTGCATATTCACACCAACCAGGTTCTAAGATTTATAGATAATATTTACATGAGAAACACAAATAACCCACAATCAAATGACTAAGAGCAAGATAAGCTTTCCCGTTATTACCAATCTAAGGCTAACTGATTCAAGGTTCAGTTCAAACAAATTAAGAACAGTTGCACATCAACATACCACAAAACAAACTAGGAAAGGAAACAACTAGTAAACAAGGAGAGGACCACAGCTGGTTATCATGACCAAAGATACCAAATCATCTTACATCCAATTTTGCTGAATCCATGATTTCACAGGCGGCTGAGATGGATTAGCATCATCTCTGTTGCTGCTAAAGCTGACAGCAGGACGACTAGATAGTATTGACATCAAACTTCCACCATGCACCCTTCCCTCTGGAATTGTTACGGTAGGTGATGTTGCATTAGTCTTACCACCTTGGGTGGAAGCCATATTTTTCCAGCCAGAATCGCCTCTCTCCAGGTTCATGATATCAACATTCATGTCATCAGCAGTAATGAGCTGTTTCATCTTCTCAGGTTTGTTAGGTTTTGCATCCTGTACAATGGCTCCTAATGTGGCACCACCATGTACCCGTTTGTCCTGCACCAGAGCACCATGAGAAGCACACAACCCTGTCTTCCCCCGGGCAAATGAGTTACAAGCATCATCACCTTTACCCAATTCTGAGCCAAGTTGACCCCATAAGCATCTTTTTCCACCACCATGTGCCTTGCAGAAATCCGTGCTGCCTTGGGCACTTTTCCCACACCCTTCAACTTTGCATCTCTTCCCCCCACCATGCCGGACACAGAAATCAGTCCGTCCCCTTGCACTCTTCGTGCACTCTGGCACAGCACACCTCTTACCACCACCATGTGCTACGCAAAAGTGGGTGCCGCCATGCACACTTTTTGGACATACTCCACCTCCTTGGAAGGAACACCTTTTCCCGCCACCATGACCCTTGCAGAAAGGTGTGCTACCTTCTGCTCCCTTGGTGCATCCCTCAAATGTGCACCGTTTCCCACCACCATGTGCCTTGCAGAACATGGTGCTTCCCTGAGCCCCTTTTGTGCACTCAAGGTATTGACATCGGCGTCCACCACCATGTGAAATACAGAGACCAGAGAGGCCTTCTGCACTTTTCGTGCAATTCTCTCTCTGGCATCTTTTTCCTCCACCATGTCGAATGCACAGTCCAGATTTCCCTCTGGCAGCACGGGTGCAGCCATCATGACTGCAGCGCCGACCACCACCATGGGCAATACAGAAATCTGTACGCCCTTCTGCACTCTTGGTACACCCAAGGAATTCACATCTACGACCGCCACCATGGGCCTTGCAGAATGCAGTACGACCCTCAGCTCCTCTATTGCAGCCAGGTCTATGACATCTGCGACCACCTCCATGGGCAATGCAAAGACCGGAAGCACCTCTTGCTCCTTTTGCACATCCCTGGTACTGACACTGTTTAGTACTGCTACTACGCTGCTGTTGCACTTGAGTTATCCCGGAAGTACAGGTGACTGAGCTTCTTGGTGTCGTTATTATGCTTGTGGAAAGCTCAAGAGAGGTTGCAGCTGGCTTTATTTCTCTTACAGCCTTGTTCAGAAAATAACTAGTCTCAGTTCTCTCAGAAGTCTGTAATGGGTGCAATATATTCCCAGTCTTCCAATTTGATGATATGGAACCTTCCTCACCGTGAAAAATCCCACTCACTGCCAGTGTATTATTCATGACATTTTGTGGAAGGGTGGGGATCAGATGGACAGTAGTGATATCGGATTCAGTAGCCCCACTGGAGAGAGACAGTTCCAGATCAATCTTTGGCCATGTATCAACTGCCTTGGAACTAGGGCTAGCAGATTTCTTTAGACTAGGTGTTTTGTCATTGCTGAGATGGAGAGCAAAGTCCAATTCAAGATCCATTGAGGAAGACTCTTCAATTTCTTTGGCTGACGAAATAGAGGTGCATGCAGTTGCTGAACTTCCCTTGCTGTCCGAGGAGCTAGATGAATGGCCTAGGCAGAGACACAATGAAGACTCGCGTTGCTGCCCTACCGAACCATCTATCAAGCTCCACTTCCGCTTAATTCCTTTCGAAGCAGAGATGAAAGTCTTTGGTGAAGTAGAAGTGTCAAGACATAAATTGGTATCTGCATAATATCCACCAGCAGCTGCAGTTCCTCCAATTTGGAAGCAATTACCCAGATTCTTGAATGCATTTGAAGCAGGGTTAGCAGCAAAACCCAAATTATGGAATCTGGGATCCATGACCTCAGAGCTAAGTTACAACACTCTTAATTCTCAGTTAATTAAAGAACAGTCTGCCTGACTTCCGGGTTAATAAAAATTACTGACAAAACTACGGTTAGATGTCTCAAAATGAGAGCATCCCACCCCCACTGACAAATCCGGAAGTATCACAACGATCCATCTTTCTATACTGCAGTCCAAGATTCAACTAGTCAGCAGTAATAGCAGGTGAAAAATGTACAGAAACTAGAATTCTTCAGCACGGCCTCAGAATTACTCATCCTGTTCAAAATAAATAGACAATTAGTCTAGTATATATGGTCGCTGATCAAAATAAAAAATGGCCAATAAATGCTAGAGATCAATAAAGAAATTGTCTAGCAAACTGCAAATAGCATGCTCCTCTGAATATGGGACCAAATAAAACATAAAAAAGAATACAAAGGTTAAGTATACTCTTTTGAGCATCAGGCAAAAGTGAGAAGTCGTGGAGGAGGTAACATCTAAGTACTCTATCTGATATAGCAAAGAGTGAATTTGGAAATCATTAAAATTCTATATTCCACATAACTACACTGAGACAGTATCTTATCTAAATTTAAGGGTACAAGAGCTGACATGAAGTATCAAAAAAGTTAGACAAGATAAATGATTTAGCATAAAGTTAAAATCTTGACAACTATGCTAGTTTATGTTCAGAAAAACTCCTCTACTAACTATCATTATTAAATTGTTTCAACAGAAACTGCACAACACAATAATCGTGGCATCAACCATAGGAATGAATTTGCTGAAAATAATGGTACTTCTCAGGAGGAAAGTTCACTAAAACAAAGTAGAACATGAAAAGGACAATGAACCATGCCACCCTTTTGGACTCATTCTCCATTGAACCAAAACCCAATCCAATTACTCTAATAAAGACTTCTTTCTCTTTCTATATTAAGTTCTCTACTATAAGCTTCTGAAATAACCACGACATTAAAGATCTACCTACCAGGGACCAAAAATTTAAAGAAAAAATTACAAAGGAAACAAACTATCATTGTCCCCAAAAAGTACTAGACCGTTATATAGACTGTCTTATAGCATCAGAGACACTAAAAAAATCAAGCAGCGAAATCACATACATGACAACATGTTATCACTGAAACAACAGTTGCAGGAAGCGAGTCAATTGCACAACATGATAGTAATAAATTGATCACCCAAAAGTGATGGTAAAAATTCTGATCAGGATAAAGAAGATAGGTATCTGATTTGAACCCCATTGCAACAGAATCGAAGAAAGGCCTTTGGGAAAATATTTGAAAAGATTTTCATAGTATTACATTAAAGAATAATACAGAAGTGAAGTACTAGTCAAATATTCCAGTTAAAAGAAAAAGCGTGATAACTGAGTACTCATCAAGGAAAAAGACAAAGGAAGCTTATGTAGAAATAAGAGGAGTAGAAGAAGAAGAATTAAGGAGAAAAATGGTGACTTTTCAAAACTCAACTTTAGATCTGGAAGGCATACCGCTCTACTTTTACACAAAAAGGAAATTTGACAGGCGAAGTAAAATACAGAAGCAATTCAATTTGACCTCAGAAATGAAATTATTGAAATCCAGGTCACTGATTTTTAAACCAGAAACAAAGCATACTATTTAGGCGAAAATAGTGAAACGAAACGTATAAATCTTGCATGCAAGGAACTAACGATGGGACAATAGTTAGAAAGCAGGAATTGAAAGATCAATAGGAACAGAAATTAACCGAATAAAGATCTAATAAACTGAGAAATCCTCAACCTTGGACAGACAAAAACTGGTAAATTCATCCATGACAAGATTTCACAGATCAATATATTCCAAAAAAATTTAATTCACAGCTCAATAACAAAGATTCATCTCAAATTACAAAACTTTATTAACCGTAAAACGTGAAATATAAATCACAAATGAGCAAAACTCCAGTATGAAAAATCACAAACAGCAGGAAATCCGAAAACTGTAAATTAGAAAAGAAGAAATAATAATTTACCTCTGATTTGCGGCGAGTTCATCCAAAGCTTGAAAGAGAGCGCTAGGTTTTTTTTTGTCAGTGCCGGCAAAGAGCAACAGAAACGGAGAGACAGAGATGTGCTTCTATATATATAGATAGATACAACATAAGAATGGAGAGAGAAAGAGAGTTTGTTTTAGAGAGAAAAAATAGTTTTCTTTTTTGTGTTGGGAAATTGGAATTTGGAAATTAATGGAAAATGACACGGCGGCGTAAAAGTAATGGAAAATTTTTAGACAAAAGTGGACATGGATATTTTTTTATTATAATTACCCTGGATCATCATAGTATTAGAATTTCTCCTAGTTTTCCTTTGCTTTAGAATTTCATAACTAATTATATTAATAATAATGAAATTGTGGTAACTTACTCTGTGTTAACTTTTTTTTAAAAAAATATTGAATTAAATAAATAGTGAACATTCAATTTTGAATAGAAAAAAATCTCAAAAAACATTTCAAAAAATTGAAATATATACTTTTAAAAAATAAGTATATTTTTAAACGTTTTTTTCTATAAAAATATACTTGCTTTTTTTCTTCGACTATTCCAAATTATAACTCATTTACTATTTTATAGTGTATTTATTTTTTTCTTTTTCTATTTTATCCATGATCAAACAATGTAAAATAATAAATAATTTTCAAATATACATCTAAAAAATTATCTAAATATATATTTACAATTAATTGATTAATCTTTCAACATCGACACGGTTAATCCTGCTCATGAGAGGGATGAATAGGGGCTTTTTTTAATTGATTATGGGAGAGGATTGGTGTGGGAGGGAGTGGGGTTTGAGCAGGATGAATGAATGGCACATGGTTTTGGCATATCCCAGCCTACATTATGCTGATGTCCTTATTGCGAAGCTTTGGGTCAGCACGGCCGTACGGCGGTGGCTGCTGGGACAACCGGAGAGGTGAAAACAAAGACTTTCTTTAATAATTTTGGAGATTTGTTGAAGTGGCGACACGACATCGGTTGGGTGTTGAATTTGATGGAGACTCACACACGCACTCTGACACACTTACAGATCATTAGACGCCTTTTCAGTTTTCCCCATTCATTTACTATGGAGTTAAAAAAAAATACTACTAGTACAGGTATTTATTTTAAAAAAATTTTAAAAAATAAATCGAAGAGAGAAATAAAATTGAAATCATTGAGGATTTTTCATAGTCTGGCCGCGGCTCGTCACCGTTCGTGGTGCCTCGTCTTCTGGACCCCACACTACGTTTGTCTTGATTGACGAGCCCTTTCATGACAATGACCGCTCGACCCTCCTTTTTTTCTGTTATTTAATTTATTTTTTAGAAACTAATATGAAATATACATAAATTAATAGTATTTTATTTTAAGTATTTTTTTGTCAAATTAGTTAAGAAAGTAAAAAAATTTTAAAAAAGACAAATAAAATAATATAAATTGTTAATAAATATTCATCAAGTTTTGTAAAATAATTTATATTTTAAAAATATTATTTTACATAAAATTTAATAACCTATAAATTGAAATAAAGAAATCTTATATTGTCCATTTTTGTCTATTTTTACATTCAATTGTAAAAGTAGACAAAATATAGTGTGTATAGTATTGTTATCATAATTCGTAAATTTTAATTTACATTAATACAATAAATTTTCATTCTATTTGATCCTTTTTATAAAGAAAATCAAATTTATTGATTCTGTCTAAAATTATAAAATTAAATTAAGATTGAAATTTCAAAAGAGAAAAAAAAGGAAAAAATATTACCACCAAAATTTTACTAATGTCCTGACTCCAACCTTTGGGCCACAAAACCATTTCAGGTGTTCAAATGCATTTTGAACTTTTTGTATTTTTTAAATAAATACTAAAAAGTAGCATAGTCCTAATTCTTTCATTGGTGGATAATACTTTTTTAAGTACAAAATTAAATATTTACATATATTATCTTAGATGTAAAATAAAAATAATTTTCTTTAAAGTAAATACATTTTTTTTCTAAGTTTCACAAATAATATTTGAAATTTGTTAAAACAACGTATTAAAGTAATAAAAGAATTATTGCTCAAAGTAAAAGTGTTAGGTTTGACATCAAACGAAGTCTATATATTCATGATCTTAGTTATTATAAAAAAGAAAATATTTAATTTCAAACAAAAAATAATTTTGGTTTGAATTTTTTAACTCTAGCCTTTAAATGCATAAAAAAATTGGACTTCAAGCCTTGGTTAATCATCCAATGACTTAACAATAAAAATAAAATAGAAGGGTAAGGTGGAAGAGAAATAATGGAAAAGGACGGGAGCGAAAAAATAAGTATCATTTTAGGGCTAAATTCAAAACTTAATCTCGACTAATAATTTCTCCATCTATGATAAAATATTTCAATTTTTTAAATTATATTCCATGAATTAGATTTATTTGCTTTAGAAGGAGAAGGGGAAAATGACTCTTTAACTTAAAGTAATCTACTTTCCTTTTCTACCCCACTTGTTTATATACGCGGATTTTAATTTTAATTTTAATTTTTATATTTGTTTCATAAATAGCAAAGAAGCGCCTTAGAATCCAAAATAGTAACAATGATATAAGAATGATGATTTTGGATAGTCCACTTTGCCTTGGAGTCCGAGCAAGAACACTAAACATATTTTTACCATATTCACTTATCATAACATATTTTTTCAATTTTTTTAATAAATAAACATATATCATTATAAATAAAATATGAATAAATATATACACTCACTAAGCATCAAATTATAAGTCCCTTTAATTTAGAAAGCTATTTTTTCTAAAATAACATACTTCAACATAAATCATATTCAATAAAGTTTCATCATAGTTTTTTTGAAAATCGAAACTATTATTTCATGACTCACTTTATATCATAAAAAAAAACAAAACTTTATCATTAGACACAATATATATATATATATCAACATCACATGACCTGAATAATGAAATATTGTTTAAACATGTTACGGAAAGCACACTATTATTTCATCGAATCTTTGACCATGGTATGGATCATTGCTTTAGAGGCGGTGAGTATATGTACCATTCCAAGACTTGGAAAAACATGCTCCTCAATGCCATTCTTGACTTATCAAAACATATATCCCAATTCTCTCCCCTTCCCGCTCCAAACCTTCCATTTGAACATTATAATGCGTTTTTATCATTTATATTATCCTTCCAAAATCAAGAATCGTCACTTTAATTGAACACCCAAAACAAGGTTGGAACAATATATATATATATATATATATATATATATATTTGTAGAAAGTGATTAACATCTATCATTAAAAATTTCTCAATATTTTGTAATCTTTTTTATATACTTGATCAATATGTGCATAATTTTGATATTCTTTCCTTACCTAAGTTTCCTAATTGATGTATAATACTAACAGCTAAAATAGTCAAATTAGTCTTTTATCTTTGTGATTTTAGTCACTTTAATATTTATCTTCTTTTTTAAAAAAAAACTTTTTCAGAGATATCTTATATATTGATTTCTAACTATTTATTTATTTTTACTCATGAATTAAATGTCTGAAAAATAATATATAGAGAATCTAAATAGTATATATAAAAAAAAAGATAGAAATCAAAGTAACCAAAATAACAAAGATAAAAGACCGAAACTACTATTTTGCTATAACTGAAAACTCAAATAGCAATATGTGTCGTTGACATGAAAGAAAAGGTCATTCGTAACTTATTTTACAAGAGTGGTGCTAAAGCACTTGTCCCAATACACTGCACTTCTTTTAAGTCATCATTTCTAGTCTTCTTGTACCAGTTGTTGGTAGTCATTTCCTTCTTGTTTTCTCAATCTTTTCTAGACCATCGTTTCACTGGTCAAAAGATCGTGGAATTTATTCCTTTGCAATATCTCTTGTACATTTTTCCCCCTTTTTTTTTTCAAAGAAAGAACAAACTTCTATAATCATGTTCGAAATAATTAACTATAATTGAATTCTACATTTGTGTGTGAAGAAGGATGCACTTAAGGCACACTGTGGAAAACAGCTATTTATTGGGACGAAATATTCCCGATTGGTTTGTACTTTTTGTTATAAACTTGACCACAACCCTACAACTCTCATCTTCTTCTTTTTTTTCTTTTTCAAAGATTGAGTTTACCTTTTCTTGCAATGATTTGGATTTCTTATTCGCTGATAGGAATGGGAAAAAGGATCGAAAGAAAGAAAGATAACTTCGTGGGCAGTGTTCCTTCCAGTCCTTTCCTCAAGACTTCGAATTTGGAATATGCGTTTTAAGATCCGCCTCTTCATTGTCATCATCATGTCGACATCTCTTCATTTTATTCTTCCACCCATGAAGAAGAAGAAAAAATGAAAAATAAAGAACGTGCATCGAGACTTTGGGAGTAGAAATATGGTAAATTTACAAAAGAAAAAGGAGAGCTTCGTCGAGCGAGAAATATAAGTCTAATATTAAATATTCACAAATTTATTTTGAAATTATAAAAAATAAATATTTATTTTTTCAAATAAAATTTTACAAATAACTTTTTTCATTATTGAATACTTCTTTCGTTCAAAATTAAATATATATATTTAATATATATATTTAATTTAGTTTAAAAAATAAAATAATCTTTGATATTAAAAAAGTTAAAAAATAATATTTTTATCATTAATTAGTTAGTGAATATAAATATTTTAAATTAAAAAATACTAATAATTTTTTATAAAAAATATGACATTCAATTTACGAATTTTAAAAAGTGATACTAATTCATTATCTTGAAATAATAATAAATCAGAGAAAGTTGTTCGTTAGTATTAGTCGAACGTGGAGATTATGACTTTAGGTTTCTGATATTTTAATATGAATGCGGAAACTACTCAAAAGTTTCTCAGCTGCGATTGTGACAAAAAGAAAGCAAGTGGGGTGGCGTGGGGTTGGGGGGGGGGGTGGTGTTGATGCAGATCTATCAAACTTCTTTTTTAATACTAAAATAAATTTAACAATTTTCTTTAATACAAAAAAGAACCAATTAATTTGGCCGCATATGTGGCCAAATGCAAAGCATATAGCCAATAGGCCGGGCGAGAATAGAGACGCGGCATAACGACGTCTACAAAAAGTTGTGAAACATATCCATGATTTCAGCTTGGTTACTTCCAGTTCCTAAAAAACTATATATATAAAAAAAATTTGTTACTTCTCCTATTTTTTTATTTTTATCATATCGGGGATTTTTTTTTTTAGTTCGAACATGAAACTTCTAATTAAAAAATTAGATTGTTGAACAATTTATACAAACTGATGTTGTTTGTTACTTTCCCATTTTCGATAACCAAAATTGTCAAGTTCTTATAGCATATTTCTAACTAGTGAAAAATTACTTTTTTATGTGTGTTTAATTTAATTTTAATAATTCAGCTTAGATATAGAAATAATATACATATATTATATGTATGTGTAAAAATCCATATTATATGCATTGAAGAGTTTTGCTTATCATCGGTTGTCAATATGCATGTAGTGAATATGTATGGTCTTTTTTTCTTTTTGGAAACACTAGATGTGAATTTTTTAACTATGCAAGTGTTAAAATCGCGCAGTTTACAGACCCGTTTTCGTTATAGAAGATGATGGTGGTTACGTTTAATTATGAGCTTTACAGTGCAAAGTTGGTTCAAGAAACTAGTAATTTTATGGCCAAGGAAAAATTTTCAGTGCTCATATCAATGAATCACTATGGTACACCATAATCTTTTATCTATATGAAATGGGCTGGTGCGAATATAGTTCTATTAGTTCTCTAAGAAGCAACAAAAGTACAAATTAAAGGTGGTGAAAATGGCGATCTTCTAATTCACTATCTCAATCAATGTCACTGCTGCAAAGACAAGGAAGAGAGTGCCCCCAATGTAAGCTATAACCTGTACAGGAAACAGAAGGCAGATAAGTTAGAGTGACATTTTTAGAGTTAAATTATGCAGGTTGATCAAATATTCAAATTCCAACTATATTCACAAGGGCATAGGATAGGCTAGGAAATCTATCTAATCTGTTCTTCTCCTGTGACTGGAGCATCTGACCGAGAAATTTGACTAGAAATAATTAAAAGAAGTAAATGAGAGATCAAGAAAGTATATCATGAATGATGTGTAGTTACAACTAAGCAGAAACACTGTTGAAATCCCGATGGAGTTTTTGCTAATGTATAAATAATTCTCCTTCCGTTCCACAAAGATATTTTATTATTCTATTTTTAATTGTTTCAAAAAGATAATTAATTTTTTATATAAATCTCTTATTTAATTTTTTTATTTTTACATTTACCTTTAATTACTACTCATTGTTATTAACAAAAAATTAATTTTACTTTAGATTCAAACCTTGAAAATAAACTATAAAGTAATTGAGAAAAAAATTCCTAAAACTAACTATTAATATTCAGCCACAAAGTTAATTGAAATTTGTTTGTAGTAATTAAGAATTAGCAATGATATATACAATCTAAACTAAACTAATCATTATTTTTTAACATAAATAAAAAAATTAACAGACTATATTTGTAGAACGGAGGCAGTATATAATGTAACTTAAGGAATGAGAAGTATGAATAATCTAGTTGAACTTGATTGTCCAAGTTTCTAGTAGTTATGGAAAAATGTTTGGCAAGCCAAGAAGTTTAGTAGGAATTTGGAAGGGTCACATCATAATGTTTTATTTGGAGAGATAAAATTACAAACAAAGTGTCTTCATGTTGACTTATTCTTGAAAATTATTGTAATCTAACCTTCTCAGATAAGAATGTCCCCAGTAAAGAACCACCAAGTACAGCCAGCTGCATGCAGTAATAAAAATTCATGAGCATATGATACATGTATAACCATTTCAAGGAGCCAAAAGTCAGCAGGAACTACTAAACAATCCCAGGCATATCTAAGTTTTATGTCTATGGATGTTGGTTTTCTCTCTAAGCTGTACCCCAGGAAGCTTTCAGAATTCAAAGACAAGAAATAAAAATTGTGTTATGATGAAGAGTAATCTTTCCGGATTATATTTATTTCTGAATCAAATTATTTTTTTCCCTTCCCTCTACATATATTGAAGCCATTCTTCCATCCTCGGTCTAAAAATAAGTGAACTGTTGTCCATCGTGATTGGCTTGTTTGGCATTTTTGGTCTTTCTTCTTTTTTTTTTCCTAGTTGCTAATCATGAAGGAAAAAGAAAAAAGAAAATGACGTCAGTATAGTTGTCTTAGAAATAGTATCCCATAATTATTTCCTTCAGCAGCATTTGAATTACCAAAGTCGCAATTCCATGGCCAGCTAGTGCCCCTCCAATGACTCCAAGAGGTGAAGACGCTGCAGCAAGTGCTGAAAGAAGAATATCATGTCAGTAGTAGACGTAGGAATAAGACAAACTTGCAATAAGACATGAAGGTTGATATGTGCATGCATAATGTACTCAAATCAGACATACATATCCTTCTGCTATATTTGATTCTGTGGAAGTGCAGCTATATCAAAATATTACCAAAATAAAGGTTGTAGGACCTTCAGTAGGTAAGCAAGAAAGTGTCATCGTTATCCAAGAATGAAGTTTCATTGAGAAACTCCTGATGTATGCGTTCCATTAAAATATATTCACAGTTAAATTCTCTTCAGAAACATGGAACTGTGCATGTATTATTAGCATCCGCACTATAATGACGTTATTAATATGGATGAAAACTAGAATTTTATTTCTCACATGAATCATGCTTCTGATTCCTTATCTGAGCAGCGAACTTTTATGTGTCCAGACTAGGTTAGCATATGGAACCCAGTACTTATTAACAGAACATATAATAGATCCACCTTTTAGAGATGATTTTTCATAGACTCCATACTGAATGACTAATATAGTTTCATGATCTTGCAAACTGAAACACTTCTACTTCAAACTTCCCAACTAAGAGGATTCAAATTGGTGCCATCTCAATGGGAGCTAAGATGATGCCTAGAAAGCTGCATGCTATCATCTTTAAAGCTCACATGCAAAGTTTAGATATCTTCCTAGAAAACTTTCCGGCGGTTGATGTCATAGATTTTTAACACGGGTAAGTGCTGAAGTTACTGAATCCAGGACATTTCATTGCTTACCTATTGTGGAAAAAAATGATTTATCACCCCATTCAGCAACAAAAACTAAAGCAAAAGTGCTAATAACAGTGCTGGCAGCAGCCAAAATGCCAGCTCCATTTCCTGAAAATTCTGAAACCGCTAACTCTGCCTGGATTTTATCACAGACACACCAAGAGTCAGAAGAATATGCTTTGGGCATTTGTTAAACAACTGAAAATCAGTTTCAAAAGCACAAGCGAGAAAAGTACCAAAATATATGAAGAAAGTCACATAACTCTATAACCATAAGTAATCATCTAATTTCGTAAACTACTAATATTTAGCATGGTTTTATACAAAAAGAATAGAATAATGACTGTTTAACATGGTTTTATACAAAAAGAATAGAATAATGACTGTTTAACATGATTTTATACAAAAAGAATAGAATAATGATGTTATCTTTTCTTAGTATTGGTTCCATCGAAAGCTTTTGGATCAAGACTATCTTAAGAAAGGATAAAAGAGTACATGAGCAGCTTGATCACATACATTCTTACCAAATACAGTAACCCCTGGTTATTTAAGGTTCTACTTTTCCATAGGTCACAACAAACCAGGGACATTGAAAAGAAAAGAAAAAGACAAAAAAAGAAAGAAAAAGGCCATTGTCTAAAGCCATGGGGCAACTCTGCATCATTACGTAGCATCAGACAATTTGAGTGTTTAAAATTTCTGGTGGGGCATGGCTATCGGGACTTCCTTTATTAGAAAACAAATATCTGTCCCTTCAAAAAAAAAAAAAACAATATCTGCTTAAAAAGAATATTAAAAGATGCCTATAAGACAAATACAGCTGGTATACTTATTTTTCTATTGAGAAATGTATCAATAAAAGTGTAGTCCACAGACATCAATTACACCTCAAGGTTTTCAATATATTGATTCTCAAAAAAACAGTTCTCTACATAAAAATGTTACCTCTCTTTGTTCTTCTTCAGCCTTTAGACCGTCACTGGATGAGGCATCAAGCAATGTCGAAACACCAAAATAAACCTGTGACAATGACTCTAATTCAGTTGTATATATTTTAATTTTTGAGTTCGATGTGTGTGTGTGTGTGTGTGTAAATATATCAAGGTCCAGAAGGAAAAATGCAAGTCTTCGTAGCCAAAGTTGCAATCTTAATGAGTACCAGAAGACAAACTGCAGCAATGTCATCAATTGGCAAATCAGCTTCACCAAGCCTGCATTTGTAAAGTCAATTCGTGTAAATCTTGATGAGATGGTTTTTTTGTATCTTAAAAGAAAATGCAGCAGCTGAAACGATATAGTACACACTCCTACCATGGTTAATATTCCAGACCTATCTGTGACACTTTTTCATTGACAGTATCTCATAAAATAAAATCCAATTAACTATTAAGATAGGGAGATCAAGGCCTCAAACATGCTACATAAGAAATGAAAGAAATTAACCTGAATGGAAGAACATCATCGACGTAGTGAAAAGTTCGTCCAAGAATGACAGAGATTATTGTCATTACCCTGCCATTATCCAGAGAAAGAGTTGTCCAATTCAATCTCTATTTTATGAACTTATGTAGGAAAGGCTTTGGCAAAGAAAAAAAAAGTTTATCACAACATAAGTAGTTTTTCTGATTTTTTTTAAAAGATACTGATTTTACTCTCTATTGAAGGTGATTATTTTGTTTTCTGGATTAAGGAGGATAGTGTTTGAGTCATGATACAAAATGTTCTTAACAGCAGCAAAAGGGAGGGAAAGACATAAATTTGAAACTTGTATTAGCAAAAAGTACCCATCTAATGTTTTCAGAAAGTTACTTACAAGCCAGAACTATTTAGGGAATTCTTTCACAGCAGTTAAGTAAAGGCAAGAAATCTGTTTACAGCATGACCAATTAAAGCTTCTGCTGAAGTTACCAAGTGCAAATGGCATCAATAAACAAATTTTAAAAATGACATACGCAAGTGCCCCGAAAGTCCCCAGGAAAACAACAGCAGCAGAGTTTCTTGCAGCTAGAAGTGCCTGCCAAGAACATCAACAATATTCAAAACTTGGCCTGATAAGAAAACATCTAAAGTGTCATAGAAAAGGAAGATATTGTCCTACTTAAATGTGGAGAAGAAAATTAGGAGTTCCTGAAGTAGGAAATTGATCTTAGTCAAGGGAAGCTTGACTTGAAAACATTGTTTGGTCAATCTTGCTTCTTATCAATGGGATCATACTGATTCGCTCATTTAATGTGCAACAAATAACTACTGTAATTACTTGATTACAATAATGTAGGTTTTACACCTAATTAGAGGAAAAAGTGAAATTTTTTGAGGATATAGGCTCAAAAAACTGTTAACAAGTATTCCCTTACTGCAATGAAGAAGGTTTTATCCCCCAGCTCAGAAAAAAATATCAGCAAGAATGCCTGCAACACAAAAATTTCTTCATATTAGTTGGAGGAAGATGTTTTAGAATAGGAAAAGATTTGTTTTTTTTCCCAACCACAACCCCTGAAAATAAGAAGTGGTGGAATGAAGCAGAAAGTTCAGGGCTAAGTTAGACAATCAAAGGCCATGAAGCATCCTCTCCTCATGAATGCTATCCAATGGAATTACAGCCTTGTAGTAGCTGTTGGCTAGGAGTTTTTCTTCTCAGATCAGATCTTTAAGTACCACACGGGTAGACGAGGTAGATTAAAGAATATCCATTATTGTTAAACTATGACCCTGTGTTGCCAACTTTGCAGGCCTACATGTTGATGTCTTGCAAGTGAAAAGAATTGTGTAACTGCATGATTGATGCATTTTGGAGCATGAGAGGTCAATAACTGATGTTTCTATGCAATGTTAAGCATGGATGAAAACAAATTGGATTTCCTTCTTTTGCAGACTAAGAATCAATAATGGGTTCTGGTGTTTTCACATCATAACAGATAATACCATATTAATGACTCTCCCTGGCAATTGTGCCAATAACTGATGTTTCTATGCAATGTTAAGTATGGATAAAAACCAATTGGATTTCCTTTTTTTGCAGACTAAGAATAAATAATGGGTTCTGGTGTTTTCACATCATAACAGATTCCGCATAGAACATGAGCTTCAAGCTAATAAACTAAATAGTTATACTACACACAGGTTAGAGATTTCTTTTTAATAATATTTTTTAAAAGAAATTTAGAACATGGAGGGGGTGGGCGGGGATAGAGGAAACGATGGGACTTAGCCTAGTGTCAAACCTGAGACCTACATCTTGAACAATAGCTCTCTTACTACTAGGACAAGCTATTTTGACGGACACAAGTTATAGGTTATATCATCAAATGGCTTCTAAGAAAAACAGAACAAATTGAATAATACTTCAATGGGAGAGAAAAAATTTCCAAAATAAAACTTCATCTGTTTTAAAAGGAGAAACAGAGAATGGAATGCAACACATTTAAGTAACAGAAGGATCAAAGGGGTGGAAAGATCTTAAAGATGAATAATTTAAATTGCAGCATGTATGTTAGGTGTTAAATTCTGGATGATCAGTAATGCACCCAGAGCAGCCAAATGTTTACTCATAGTGACATAATTTTCAAGTTTGGAAGCTAAAGGGAGATTATCCTAACTGACGCAAAACCTGTGCTAATATCGCCAAAGTCGCCAAGGGATGCAATTGATTGTAGTTTATGTGCAATATCTGAACCAGCAACTGCCTGTTGAGTGCCTTGAAGAGTGAAGAATCCACACAGAATCATGAATTTTAACTGATTCTGGAATGGCACAATTGAGTCCTGGAAGTTTGAAAATGCTGTATTTTTTCTACTTATTGAGGAGGAAGTTGATTTCTCCGAAATAATGCAGCTTTTACACTTGCAGGTCCTGAACTTCTGTGCCAAAAAAATTTCATTTCATATGAGCCTAAAAGGTAAGAAAACCTCTTACAACGCATTTTTGAAGCACTAGTTTACACATTAAAAGATAACATGTATGATTTTTTTCAAATTCAGTACTAATGAACATAGTCAAGTTGTAACGCAAATTTGCAAGTTCTAACACATTCACAACAGCCCTTATAAGGTTTCCACGTGTGTAGTTTTAATCCACTTCCTTCTGTTTTAGTCTCTGAAGACTAACAATTTCCTAAGACTGATTTTGAAATATGAATGAGGTAAAACTAAAAGCCATCCCTTCAGCGACATCCGACAAAATTGGAAAACCAAATTCTCCAACAATGTCTAAAAGGGACAAAGAAAAGAAAAAAGATGCATAAAAAAGATAAAGAAACTCACACATCTTTCTGAATTATCAAACACTCTGCACAAGCAATGCCCAAAACGTCCATCATTAATTCCCACACCTTGCTTTCTGAAATTCCTGTAAAAATATACTCAAAGATATCCAA
Organism: Apocynum venetum; assembly: GCA_019593545.1. NCBI lineage: Eukaryota > Viridiplantae > Streptophyta > Magnoliopsida > Gentianales > Apocynaceae > Apocynum > Apocynum venetum. Next base: position 2,620,508 of record SRSM01000337.1, read on the forward strand.
GATTCAAAATCACATTCTACTTCAAAATTCAATTGTTATCCCGCCAATTTTTCCATCAATTCAAAGAATTATCATTTACTTACCTGAAGAACACAAGACTCTGATTGGAACAAAAGGGCTTGTTGCAAGCAGGAAATTTACTAAAATTGGAGCACAATGACGAGGGCCATGAATGGGTTGCCGTAGCTTTCAGCAATAGTCTCTCTGATGGGATCGCTAGCATTGTTTATCAGGCTCTCCTCCCACTTCTGCTTCGAGAAGAGAGTGAGAATTGCGATGAAATGATGGATAAACAAGAAGATAAGCTATCAGAATTGCGCGCCAGTTAAAACCGTTCTTTCTGCCTACTCTGGAATATTACATCCAAGTCCTTGAATTTTTTACTTTTCCCCAACGATATACTTTTGAATGGCATTTTAGACTCGTTTTAGGTTTTTAATGTTTGATATGGCATAAGTTTTTCCTAAGGAAAATTAGCTAATTTAGTAATTTATATATTTATGTTTGACTGATTTAGTCTATAATCATTATTTTCAATTTTTAAGTCCTCACATTTCTTGACAGGTCCATGACATATAGGCAGCTGAAATGCAAATCAATCTAATTAAAATGTTTATTTTTTCTAAATTTTGTTAGAAGGTAATGGACAGAAAAAGAAGAAAAAAAATAGTGTCTCAAATGGCATCAAATTTAAAATCCAAATCAGAAGTAAATTTTAAATCTAAGCCAAATAATATAGCTCTCTTACATTAATCCAATCAACCGAGTTCAACAAATATTTCTAAAATGGAAACTTAACCAAACTAAAAATACTTGACAAAGAACAATCAACACCACTATAGTAAAACAATCTGCATTCAAATGACTAAATTGTAAACAACCCTCCATGGACCATCTTATTTGCCATGGACCATGGCAATTTTATGGAACAAGTAAAAAAAAGAAAGAAAGAAAGAAAAGAAACGAATAGAAACGAAAAGAAACCATGCACTATAACAAATTACCAACACTCATATAACTTAATATCAACTCGAAGCCGAAAGTACACTTCTCCTTCAAAAGCATCAGTCATAAGAGTAGCAATCCCTCTTGTCATGAAGAAGTCACCAGTGCCACCAATGACGGAGATATCCCTAGTCTTGTTCATCAACGGATCGGCTCCGGCAAAATTTATGCTGCCTTTGTGCTGAGTTGAATTGAAAACGAATGAAAACCCTAACCAAGCTGTGAATATATCTTTCTTGTCATAGAGGTAGAACCCTTGTGCCTTACCTACTGGGGTAGAATGCAAATTGTTGTCTAAAGTAATTGGATCATCGAACACAACCATGTTGCCAAAATGGTTTTGTCCGGCCAAAATGGTTCGGTTGCCCCAAGGTGGGGATCCAATAATGGCTGCTGTTGCATTGTGGGAATTGTGACCATTGTAGATAATGTCATGGAAATAGAACACTAGCCTTTTGCATGGCTGAATGGCCTCCTTCTTGAGTTTCTTGCCCCGCATTGCGTGGCTCCCAATTAATAGGAAGAAGAAGAAAACAACTTTGAATACACATTTTGCAGCCATGGTAATTTTGAAGAGTTTTTGAAAGGTTTGAGAGAATCAGAGAGTAATGGAAGCTTGGGGAATTCCAAGCAAGCTCTTTATATAAGATTTGTAAAAGCATGGAATTTGTTAAATAATTAGCTTGGCTTTTAAGGAATTTTTCGAGGACAGAGAAAATAGGCAAACTATTATTCATTTATTTTTGACTAAAGGTTTCTTTTTGTTAGCTTGAAGTCTAAGTTTGAATGTAATAATTGATTAGAGTACTGTAGGTAGAGTGGGCAACTTGGTCTCGTGTTTTAGGTAGTGATTCATATAACTAAAAATAGCAATTCCAATTCATGAGTTGGTCGGATTGGATCTCATGCAAGAACCAACATAATAAATCAGAAAAATCCAAACTAATGGATTATCACAAAGTTGATGATATATGGATTTATTGTGGTGGCTTCTCTATATTAGCTATAGCCAGGGACGAACCTACATTGAGCTTTGGGAGCAGTTGTCCCTCCTCCTATTTTTAGATATGTGTGGATATCATAGTAGCTACAATATCAATACCATATTTTTAAATTTTTGTTTTTATTTATCGATTGTCCCGTAAGATTTTTTACTTTATATTTTACCCCTTTTTAAAAAAGTTATTAGTTCATTTCTGAGTATAGTTAGAATTTAAACATATTAAATAGACAAGTTTACACATAAAATGCACGCATGCACTTGTACACATCCAAGAAATGGTAGTTTCAAAGGGAATATTTTGCTACAATAGATGCCCAAGTTTGATGGATTTACAATTGTTATAAGAATATGATATAATTATTTTAATTAATTTGTAATATTTACTTTAACATAACCAAGATAATTACTAAATAATTGACATGACTCATAATCACAATATGTGAATTCGGAATGTGACAACAATCAAATGTATTTAAATTTTGTATTGCATCGTGATAAATATTTTGCTATTTCCGATTTTTCTAAACCTAATATGAGGGTGGGGAACCCTAAGAACATAAAATAAAATAATAAAGCAATCACCTATTTTGGCTGCTGTGATCCATTTACATGATAGTAGTGAAAACGATATATAAGCATGTTAAAACAGTTTAAAAAGTTAGGTTGCCAAATCCATCAACTACAGAAGTATGCTAAGCTTTCACGCATTGAATGAAAAGTGGTTATTGGAGTGTTTTAGTCATCAAGAAAGAGAAAAGCATATAGAGCTTAACTACTTATCCTCTTATATCCTAACCCTACATCCAATTCCATTCCCAAGCTAATTATACCCTATCAAAACTGTCACTACTAAACCATATGGATCAGGTAATCCAACAGAGTCCAGAGACTTAATTACCTCGCCAACCACTCTCCTTATAAAGTGACAGCATGCATGCAATCGAATTGAATTGACTCGAAACCCTCATCTAAATAACTAAACTCGATTTCATTAACTTTAACTCGATCTGTATTAGGATTTCTGCTGTCTTGAAGCTTTTAGTTTGGTTTTTATTTTGATTTGTTGGAACACAATAAAATTTGGCAGAAATGGGGTTGTATATATACAGTTCACAAAGTTATAAAAATCCCATGTCCAACTTCATGTAGAAATGGGGCAGGCCTTAAGAATTGGAAGGCTCATTGTAGTGAAAAATAATGTGGCATATTTTGCGTATGTTTTTTTTATGGCATGATTTGTTTATATATGTATTTTTTTATCTTTATTCTACATAGTTGACACATATAATAAAAATTATTGTTTAATAAAAAAAATATAAAAATGAGAAAAGAATACAAATTATGCAAAAATGATATAAGTTTTTTTTTAAAAAAAAATCTATAGAAAAATGAAAATAAAAAGAAAAAGGAAAAATAGTAAATGTCAACGAACTAGAGATTATATTTTGGGTATTTTATTGTGTATTGTGAAGAAGGAAAAAAGAAAACAAAAGATACAATATTTGGGAATCTAAAAAAAGTATTGTGATTTTGCAGAATTATGTCTCAGAATTTTTTTTTTAAAAAAAAAAACAAGAAAGAAATAGGAACTATGCCTGGGAAATATGATTCAGGGGTGAAGGAATAAGAATTATTGCTTCAGAAAATAGAAACAAGAAAGAAATAGGAATTATGTCTTTGAAAGAAAAGGAAAAGGGGAAAATGGTAAATAGATCTGCAGAAGCTTTGTATTTTGTTGTTTTTCTGTGATTTGGGAAGAGGAGAGTTTTTGTCCAAAGACCTGCTGCTAGCTTTTGTTTTTTCTTGCTTTGGTTTTGATTCCCTGCTACTTTGGCACGGGTTTTCTTGAACTGGTCGACACTCTGTGCGATTTGGGGCCTTTGGTTCCTTCATAATAATATTTTATGCATTTAAAGAAAAAAAAAAGAATTTCCTTAATATTCTGCACTTCAGGAGAAGGGCATTTCTTATGTGGACCCGCTCATAGTCCCATGCGTAACAAAGTCGTGGTGGGTGTAAATAGGTCCACATTCTCTCCTCAGGCCCAGTTTTAGTAATGATTGAAGCCCAATCAAAAAGAATGGTCCTCAAGTTGCTAAAAGAGGCACTTTTGCATTCTCAAGTTTCTTCAAAAAATAAAAACAAAAACAAAAAGTGTCTGCAGATCTCATTCCACAAGCTACCGTACCAACCTGAAAGTTTGTGTCCGAACTCCTGGATCAACACACATAAATTTTTGGAGTTTTCCTTCTTTTTTTTCCCAAAATTTTTTTTATAGTATTTATTATTTTTTAACTAATATACATAAAGGAACAAAAAAAAAAAATTTTCAAAAAAAAAAACAAAATATAAATTGAACTCAAGATCAATTACTTAGATAAAAGATCAATTTATCATCCGAATTAAGTATAAGTTTTACATGAATCCAACACAAAATCTATCGTTTGATAAAAATATGCTTTTAATTAGTTGAAACATCATCTTGTCATACCCTAATTCTAACCCTAATATTCAATTAGTTGAGCCATTTACTCATTTATTTTTAAAATACAGCAAATATTGAAGTCGAAATCATAATAATGAAAATAACAAAATTGTGGGATGCATAAACATTAGAGGACGTAGTTTAACTTCAACCACATGAATTACTAGAGCATATATAGTTTTCGAAAGTGCAAATATATCTTATAGTATATTACATACATTCAATAAGCTTCAATTAGGTTTAAGAAAAGGTTATATAATTACCCCTCTTATTTTCAAAACACAACTAATACCTAATTGTTCAAACACATATTCAATGTCTATAAGTATGTATTAAGTCATAATAAACTATTATAAAATTTATATTTGGAATGAATTATTAACTCTTTTAAGTGGAAACTTAACTGCCCTCCTTACCAATTATTCCATTCATCCATAATTTAATATCCACTTTTGATTTAATACAAAAATTTTAAAAGTTATCATAATATTCTTGTTATTTATATTATCAATTGTGAGACTAATATGAGTTATAGATATATAAATTATTTAAATTAATAATGACGTTGGTGAATATGTAAATAAATGAAAATTTAAATATTTTAAAATAAAAATAAAAAGATTTAATTTTGTACAGATGTAATATCTAATTTTAACAATATTCCACCGACAAACGTTGGAAAAGAAAGGGGCGGCGGGGGGGGGGGGAGTGGGAGAAGAAATGCAGCTGCAGTAGTCACCATAACAAATTATTAGACTAGACTTTACGCTATGAATATAACTGAAACCAAATTTCAGGCAATTTCCCAATATGTTTAATCTCCTATTTAGGTCAAAGTGGGAAGGTAAGTAGTGGCTGTGACGATACACTGAATTATTTAAGTCTCTGGTCAAATCTTTATGGAGGGATTTTATATGGAAATCACATTTACTTCCTCTATAATTTTAGACGTAAATTTTTATTTTAGCATTTTTTTTATTTAAAAAAAAACTGAATGAGTATAAATTTTGTGATTACTTTAAGACATAGCTTAAAAGCTCAATTTGTACAAATAAGTATTTTAATGAATTAGGTGGATAATTTTATTTTATTTTTAACCCATATTACAAAATTCTGACTTTTCATCACCTGTATGATTTTTAATGAGTACTTTAAAATTTTTTCATTTAATGATTTTGTTGATTATATAGTGGGCAGTTGAGCTAACTCCATCTATTGGCTGATCATGTAAATTCTGAAATTCTGATGCATTTAAATAATTTGAACCAACTAATCATTAGTTGACATGCAATAAATCTATCTTAAATTCGTTGATAAGTATTTCATTTTAACAAGGTATAGAGTAGTACAAAGATTTTGGAAAATTATACACACCATTTAAGATCCCAGACATGAAAATATTTTATGAATTAAAATACTTAGGAAGATTAGTAAGTTTCACTCTGCAAATTAATTTCGATTTTCAGAATAATTTATATTTTACGAAGAGTAAATTCCTTTTTTTTTAAAAAAAAAAAACTTCATCCTAAAAAATTCTATTACCATGGTTTCCACAAGAGTGTGCAAATTACAAGGAAACAAAAAGAACCAAAATCTCGACAATCTTTCCTCCAAGGCAATGCAACGAAGAATTAACAAGTGATGTATAAGTATAACTAACAGAAAAGTACAAAGACTTGGGAGAAAAAGAAAAAATATTGGTCCCCTTTTTTGTTATCTTTTAATATTCAAAATCAACTTAGAGTTGGAAGATTGGTGAGAGGGTAGGTGTAGAATGTAGATCCTGAACTTAGTGGAAGGCTGGAAGCAGCACCCTGTCTTTCTTCACAAGCAAACATTTGATTGATTTGTTTTGTTATGGTAGGTGAGTCTGAGGTTTTCCATATGCAATGTCAGAATTTCCATAGCAGTGAAAGGATGCTTTTTAAGATTCCTTGATATGTACTGTCCATCTTTGTCAACCCACTTGTACGATGTGCAAGTAAATTAAATTATACTACTTTCCATTAAATATTCATATTTTTATGATTAGATACTTAAAATTTAAAGAACTAATCTCATTAACTAATGATATTATTAATAATCAAATTAATAATAAAGATAATATAAGAATTTTAATAATAAAGGCATTAATTCTTTTAAAAAATACATTATTTAATAAGTAATTGACCATTCAACTAAATTTTTCATTAATAACAAAAGTATAATTGTAAAAGCACGTATTAAAATTAAAAAGTGAATAATTGAAATAAAATATAAAAAAATAACATAAACAATTAAAATGCGGCAGAACGTGTATTAATAAATAGTAGAAATAATTCATTTATTATTTCTTTCCAAATTAATTATTATCATTCGCTCTATTTAAATAGATATAAAATCACAAATATTAATAATTAATTTTAAAAAGATATTATTTATTATGAGTATTATATTATATTGTGTGTGTATATATATATATATATATAACCGATTTGGAGGAAGTGCTTGTAAAATCACTGATAAGAGGGGACTTGGTGTGATGCGGTAAATTCTGCTGTCGTGAGGATATAGCCAAAGTACCAAAGTCTCCTATTTTATGGTTAATTTTGAGTATCCCCCCCTTTTTTTTTTCTTTTCTTTTTTATAAATGATATTGAGTTGAGTGTTCCCAGTACTGACTCTACCGAGGGCTGACTTCCCTTCTGGTTTTCATTTGTTTTTTTTTAAAGTTTCGTTTTAAATTGTGACTTAAGTATTTAATCATTAAATTATTATTTCAATAACATAAATAATTATATATATATATATATTTTTTTTTCAATATTGAATGAAAAAGACATCTTTCCTTCTCAGCTAATTTTATTTTCTTGAATGGAATGCTACAATTTCTTATTTAATTTATGTTAAAAAATTTATTTTGAGACAAAAAGTATGATAATGCATTATGCATAGCAGCACCTTCTTCCTTTCAACCGTATCAATAAAACTAATTTACTATTTACCTATATTTAAAATAAAATATTAAATTAGACTTAGACATTTAACTATTTTTTATTTTTTAAAATTTAACTTTTTTTTTGGTTTCATCTTTTTTATCCTTAATATTCCATTCTTAATTTATTTTTTCTTTCTTTTATTTATGCCATAGTGACATTGGGTTCCATATGATATACATGCTTGGCAAGAAATCATTGTGGAGTAGTGTTGAGACATAAATAAAGGGGGGAGCTAAGACTATGAATATAAAAAAATAAGGGTTAACTTATATAGAATTGTATAAAGTCTGAATTTTTTCGAAATAAAATTAGCAAATATTCTCTTCTGAGTAATAATTCAGAGAAAAAAATAAAGCTCAAATGTCAAATGAGAAATAATTGGATAAAGAGCCGTGTGACACTTGAAACTAGATCAGGGTAGTTCTACGGTTGACTAAAAGAGTAGATGAAGCATTGCAATAATTGAAATCATCGACTGTTTTCCCCTTCAAATCTGACCAAAATGCCCGATTCAAGAAAATAATCAAGAAAGATGTAACCTATAATCAAAATGCCCGATTCAAGAAAATAATCAAGAAAGATGTAACCTATAATCAAAATACCCTTCTTTCAAACACCTTCAGAAATACCCTTTTCTCTAATCGAGTTTTAATACTGGGGTTGCAAGAAAATGGATGAATTGAGGAGCATACTCTCTAACAAATTACTAATTAAGTATAGAGTGTAGTCAACTCCATTTATAAGAAAAATATTCATATACAAAAGGAAATATCTAGGATGTGGCTGTGAGTATAACCACTGCACCAAACAATAGTTCCTTACCGTAATATAAACAACATATTCGTGTCACAAATACAGATGGTTGAGTTGGATCAACTGCAGCTGCTATATATATATATAGATGACTTGACTTGATTTTTCATATGGATTGGGAAGAAAGAATGGTGCTCTTGATCTTCTAAATTACAAAATTGGCAGCTATGGCTCTTTATTAAGGTTAATAATCACAGTTTGAAATAATTACAATTTAATTATCCTAATGTAGAACATAAGAAGTATAAAAATATACTTTCCCAAATTTCTTTTACTTGTCACAAAATGGAAATTTCCTTTTGTTTTTTTTTACTTATTATCTTATGAAATTAAGATCATAATAATTACTTTTCTTTCCTTTGTGCCTTATTTAATAGTCCTAATTAAATTTTTGTAATATTAATCAATTTGTGAAGGGTATCTTAATTGGTCTTTCTTTCCAAAAGTTATATAAATTTTGACATTTTCTTAAGGGACCTAAAAGTAAATTTTGTTACAAGAAAAGAAAATGCAGATGAAGTAGTTTAAAGATGTGTTTCTTCTTGCTGTGAAAATTGTTTAGAGAGTAATTTAACTCATTTTCCTTCTAGATATGTACCAATAAAGGCGTAAATCATTAATTGACATCTCTTTAAAGTGTTAATACATTATTTTTACATAGGATCAACAACATCAATGAAGAGTTTTTAGATGGGGCATTGCCAGGGATTTCTGAAAAGTCAAGGGTTTTAAAATGAAGAAAAAGCTATTCAGAGAAACATTCTATTCAGACAGGAGCTGATTTTGAAAGGATATTTTTTGGTACATATCGAGAGAAGTTTCGTATCTGTTTCTTCTGTAAGACCACCACCGTGACTATCCTTCCATTTCAATAATGATCGATAAATATGTGTTTTTTTTTTATTTGTAATAACCTAACAAATTTTTCTTTAATCAAACTTCCTTTGACTTGTTTGATTGGTTTTCCTAATGAAAGCGTGACATCAATCTCAAAAGACTTTAATAACATATAAAAAGTCAAAGGAGTTTGATAAATATTGGCCCATAAGTGAAATTTTCAGAAAGGTAGTAAATTTAGTACTCAAATTATTTTCTTTTTTCAATTTTGATCTTTCATTTTTATTTTTCATTTTTTTACCTCTAAACTGTGCTATTTTATATTTTTTTTAGTTTTGGTCTGTTCGTTGTGACAGTTTTCGATCGAAAACAACCTTAAAAGTTTTTATTTTTATTATTACGAGGAGGTTCGGGATATGAGAGAGCTGGGAATTGAAATCGAGTGCAGTTTAGGAGTCTTGGTCACTCCTGATCCCATTTGTGGAGGAAAAAGTTAAAAAGTTACTGAAGACTATAGAGCAGTTGCAGTCATTAGAAGGACCAAAACTGAAAAAATAAATTAGTTTGGGAATGAAAAAATTTAAAATAAAGATGAAGTACAAATACTTCAAAAAAATATGAAACAGTTTAAAGACAAAATTCATAAATTGTCCAAAATTATGTATTACAATATGATTTTAAAACATTGCTGAGACATGAGTGTTTACACAAGTACATTCTAAATCCCATTAATTAATAGTACAATTCTAATGCTCACTGGGAAAAAAAAAGGAAAGGAATAGATTGATTCTAATTCTTATGGACTTCAGTGTCCTAACAAGATTCCAATCAAAATATCTCATTACATAGTGAAAAAGGAAGAGTACAAATAATGCATATAAAGCAAGAGGGATTGTTATTCATGGATACACTTACTGTATTGCGATGTATTGATGAATACAGCCAGAAAAATAGACTGTTTTTAGGATTAGATATATCCTTGTATAACAGTGAAAACAAAAATAAAGGTAGAATCATCAGATTCACTTCCAGCATTCATACAATTTAATATCAACTCGTAGCCTAAAGTACACATCTCCCTCAAATGCATCAGTCATCAAAGTGGCTATGCCTCTAGCCATGAAGAAATCACCAGTTCCACCAATCACTGAGATATCCCTAGTCTTGTTCATCAATGGGTCAGCACCAGCAAAGTTAATTGAACCCTTGTGTTCAGTGGAATTGAACGCAAATGAGAAAGCTAGCCAAGCACCAAAGGTATTCTGCATATCATAGACATACATGCCTTGAGCACGCCCAACAGGGGTAGAATGAAGATTGTTATCCAACGTTATAGGATCATCGAAAACAACCAAATCGCCAAAGTTGAAAGGGGCAGCCATTGCTGTCTTGTTGCCCCAATCAGGTGCACCAACTATGGCAGCTGTGGCATTGTGTCTATTGTAACCCAAGTAAAGGATGTCATGAAAGTAAAATACCATTTGTTTGCAAGGCTGTCTGGGATGAACTTTGTAGCCATTAGGGAAAGCAGAGGCAGAGAAAAGAAGGCAGAGGAAGATAATTGGAATGAGGGATTTAGCAGCCATTGGTAGAATTAGTTCAATTTTGTTTCTCTTGCACTAGTTGGCTGATGAGTGCTCAATTGCCATTCCAAACTCTGCCTTATATAGGAGTTTTGGGCATGGATTTGATTGCTGACTGTGACAATGATGTAAGGAAATATTCATTGGTGACTTTTGGATGATTCTCTCCCGCTAGCCTCTGCCCTCTGGCTCAAAGCCAACTTTTCATAGAAACTAGTACAAGCCACCTACCACCGACTCATGGGAATTAAATTTATATAATAGCAAAAATTCACAAAATTTTATTTATGTTATCTTAAGTTTGCCAAAGATAATCTCACTTCAGCAACCATCCAAGGTTATTTTTTACACGAGTGTAATCCACAATCTGATCATATAATTGGTTTGACACCTTAATCGATCGAATTAGTAGGGATGACAAAATTCTACTTAAAAGTCAGTTTCACTCCTTCAAGAATAGAGATTTATGGGTTTATTAATAGAGGTGATGATACCCTAATTTAAACAAAGATGAGGGACGGGGATAGAAATTAAAAAACAGGAATAGTGTGGAAATGAAAATGATACATATAATGTGCTCTCTGAGGCATTAGTTAGATGCTTGCATCTGTCTTCAACCTTTCTTGGCGAAACAAAGCAGTTAGTTTGTATAATATATGTAAAGTAAATTAAATATTTTACATATTTTGTACGTGGGTTTCTTCATTTCGTTTGTATGATTGGAAACTATCTCGAACTTTTATTTTCATTTTATTTGTGAGATGACATATATAAATAGTTGCGGCATATACATAGAGCAAAGATATTTGAGGGTACAATAAGAAATATTTAAAATATGAGCAATAAAAGTTTATTGTTTATGTTAAATTCACCCCCATAATTCAATTGAATTACTCAAAGGCCCGAACAGTATGCAGTCTATGTATATATATTTTGTTCACATTCGGAGTGGAAAGCATGCCCTGTTAAACAGAGAATAAAATGGTAAAATTGAAGAAACCTGGAAAATTCTGAAAAGATTCTTCTTTCATATCTTGGTTTGACCAAAGTAGAACAGCACAGAAAAAGACAGCACAAATAATGAGAATATCAATTTGTGATTGGGATCAATAATATGACAGTCCATAGCTAACACGAAACTCGAAAGGTTAGTAGTATAAAATTAATACCACTAAAGGCAAGCATGATCCCCCTAAAGTACAAAAAATACACACACAAGAATTGGTTAAACCGGTGAATGGGAATAAATCTTTTTATTTCTAGCTTGATTTAATTTCTTACTTAGAATTTACATTTTATTTTTACACGCGCAGGACAGAATTTATTCAATATATTTCCTCAAAAGAACACTCTTGCACAAGACTTGTGGATCAATGAAAGGACAAAGAAAAATGAAAAACAACAAGAAATGGCTAATGGCATCAAATAGTGAGCCCTACAAACAAGAACAGATTCTTTCATTACTTCCAGCACTCATACAACTTAATATCAACCTTCAACCTGAAATACACATCCCCTTCAAATGCATCAGTCTGGATAACAGCAATGCCTCTAGCCATGAAGAAATCACCAGTTCCACCGATCACGGAAACTTCCCGTGTCTTGTTCATCAATGGATCAGCCCCGGCAAAAGTAATAGTGCCCTGATGTTCAGTGGAATTAAATGAAAATGAGAAACTAAGCCAAGCCCCATATGTATCTTGCATATCATAAAAGTACATCCCTCGAGCTCGACCTACTGGGGTGGAATGCAAATTATTGTCTAAAGTAATGGGATCATCAAACACCACTATGTCTCCAAAATTATATGGCACTGCCATTGCTGTCTTGTTGCCCCAATTTGGTGCCCCAACAATAGCAGCTGTTGCATTATGTCTATTGTTACCATTGAAAAGTACATCGTGGAAGAAAAGCACCAGTTCTTTACAGGGCTGTCTGGGATGGAACTTGTAGCCCTGAGTGATGGCAGAGCTAAAGAAAAGGAGGGAGATCAAGAAGAGTGCTGGAAGCAGAGCATTTTTAGCAGCCATTGCTAGTAATATTGTTAGCTTTGTGGTTATGGGAGAATTGGTTCTTTCCGATCTTCTGTATATAAGGAGGTGTTAGCTGCAGAATGTGGACTGTCATTGTTGAACTTTTGGCTAAATTAATAAAAATTTAATGTTTTTAAAATTAATATATACTGGGGAGAAATTTGTATGTATGCTAACAAACTTTGATATAAAGGTTAAATTAATAAAGTTACACAGTTTGCTAGATCAGTGGTCCGATTAAACTACAAATGATTTTGTCCTAATTCAATGAAGGAAGGTTGTATTGTGTTTGCCAAACATATGCCTGATACTTCCAAAGTCACCACCTAACGCTAATTAACCATGGTTTTCTCAATAAAGGGGAAAAAAGAAAAAGAGAAAAGTAAACACTAACTATGGTCACATTGAATGTACTATATACCTAATCACGGTTAATGAACAACTGATTCACTATTTATTAAAATGAAAAATTTAAATTGAAATCTTAAATTAACGGTTCATGAATCGTTGGTTCAAGATTTCGATAAGGTCCGAGTTCCGGTCGGTTCCAACAATGTTACGATTTCAGATGGTTTCGATTACCGTTTTGATACGATTTCAATTTTTATTTTTTTAAAAAAATCAAAAAAATTTATTTTAGTTAAATAAATGAAAATTTGTTATTAAAATGAAATTGAACTTCATTTTTGTTTATACATATCTTTCAATAGTATATATAAATCAAAACCCTTATAGTTCTCTTATCTGTAAGTCTTTTCTTACCTCAATGGATTATTCATGGGCTTTCATCTTCAGTACTAGCAGCATTATCATCAGTGTCAACATCAAACAAATTTATGAAGTCGAGACGAAGATTTTCTTGTTGACAAGTATTTCAATTTTAACTCAATCATCAAGACAAAATCAAGCCTCTAAAGAATCAAGACTAAAAAAGGATCGATCTTCTTATAACATATTTTTCACACGACTAAAAACTTGTTATATTGCAACCGTTGATACTGGAATTGCAAGTATATTTCTAACAATCAAAGATAATACTGCAAATTTTTTCTTTGTTTCACTCCACCAATGGATGATGTTAAGGTTTTCAACATCATCACCTGCATCTTCAAATTCAAAACAAGTTGTTAGATAATCTTCGAGTTTTAGAATGAAACTCGATCCATATGATGAAGATGAATGCCTTGATTTTTTGTTCCGTTGTTGCATTTATAGATATACATGACATTTTTATTTACCAGTAATAGCAGAAGATGACTCCTTAATTTGAATTTGTATATTATAAGTAGAAATATATTACAAATACAAATCATATATATTTCTTTTAACATTATTAATTATTCTTGAAACATCAAGTTTTATCATAATTTCATCACATATAAAATCATAATATATATATATATATATCTAAATATTATTGTAAACCTTCTATTTTAATTCGAGGATAAAAACCTATTGTAATTAGATTTATTTCAAGTATTTCAAAATAATATTTAGCCCACTTTATTTTCATTGCATTAACACAATTATTAAAAGCATATATATCAGCCCACTCTTTTAAAGTTATAGCAATATAAGACATTCATAAACAATTAAATGACAAGTTGGATAATAAACACCAGACAAAATATAACTAGCATCATTAAAATTTTTTAACAATTTAAAAACCTTTTCACAAATATCTCAAGTAGTCGGAAAGAAACACATGTGTTTGCACATTGTAATTGAAAAAATCACGTAAAAGTTCTTTATATTGAAAAGATTCATTTAATAAATCATAAGTTGAATTCCAACGAGTTGGAACATCACGGGGAAATTTTTTTTGTCACATTTGATTTGTTTTACAAAATTTAAAACATTCATTCATTACTTGTGGGTGTGACAAAAAATATGACAAATCTGTTTTGATGGGTTGAATATAAGTTTTAAAATTTCTTAAGCCATCTTGTACACATAAATTCAAAACATGACATGCACACATAACATGAAAATATTTGTCACCAAATTGTGATTCACAATATTTTTTAAGATCAGTAATCGAAGTAGTGTTAGAACTAGCATTATCAAAGCTAACATAAAATATTATTTTTACAATATTATATTCTTCTAAAATTTATAAAATTAATTTTGAAATAGTTGACAGTCGTATGAGAATTATCAAATACACGATATGCAAGTATTCTCTTTTAAATTATCCAATTATCATCTATCCAATGACAAGTAACAGTCAAGTAAGAATGTGTTTGTCAATGATCACTCAAAATATCACTACAAATAGAAACTTTATTATCTAAATTAGAAAATACTTCAAATAATTTTTTTTTACCTTTTTTATATAATTTATGCACAATATGTGTCAATATGTTACATGGAATACATTTAATAACATGATTTAATGTAGTTTGACAATAATTTACAAAATTTAATTTTTTCCAAAAACTAAAATTGAAGTGTTCAACAACAACCAATTTAACTAATTCATATCTATTTTTCTCATCACTATACTTAAATAAAGAACCAAAATAAGTAGTAGTAGTGTGTCTGATTATTTGTGTATGTGAAGATTTCATACCAATTTTGTCTTTGTGATTCCGTTACAAATGTTCACACAGTGTCCTATACCCTCATCTTGATTTATGCAGATTTACAATAATTGAAGTGCATAATATATTGCCCTCCTCCGGTTTCTAAGTTCTTGTTTTGTGAAGTGCTCTTTGAAAATATCATATTTGAGTGCTTTAATTTTCTATGTACTTGGAACACAACTTTCTTGGGTGTGTCATACTAATTCTAGTTGTCCAATACTTTTTTCTCTGTTATCTTCATCAACTTCAAATACGTCGTTATCGGTGCTAGTGTCGGTGCCTACACCAGTACGAGTGATAGAAATGGAAAATCAATTGTTTGTGAATACTCAAAATAAATCGGTGGTTGAAAATCATTTGAATGGTAAATTGATATGTGTAAAGATATTGATAAGGTGAACGCAATGAAAATTTCATTGAAGTCTTCTCATTATTCCTTACTTGAATCTGATATTTTTTTTTCGTGTTTGAAGAAAAAATATAAAATGACAAACTAAAAATTCAATAGGAGGCTGGAGAGAACTTGAGAAAGATAACTTAGAATAATGTTAATGTAGAAAGAAAATAAGACTGATATTTCATAAATGTGTAAATAAAATTTCTCTGAAATAGAGAATTTATAAGGGAATTTTTTTAAACCGTTGGAATTTCAACTATTTTATTTTCATTTTTTTTCTTTCTTTGAGAAAATATAATTTAAAAGGACAAAAAAAATACAATGTGCCAGTTTGGGCACGACTTGTTTAAGAAAATAATGTGCACAAGTCACAATACACAAATTTTCATACCATTAGGGAGCATAAATGATTAAAATAAATTAAATATGACATGTATCATATAAAAAATATTATATTATACTAGGGAGTATGAATTGTTTCTTTGGCATTAAACAAATAAATTAAAATTTAGCATTATGCGTAAGTTTGAGGGGAAAAAATTAGAAAATGACAAAATAAATAAATAATGTGCACAAGTCACAAGACACAACCTGAAAATGATTCTATTGATCCAAAAAATAAGACAACGGTGTATGCCTATTTATATAGACTAGTTGACACAAGACACTATTTATATTTTTGTTTTTTTTTTATTTTGAGGGAAAAAATAAAAGAAAATCATAAGTCATGTGATTAATTCGAGGGGGAAATATGGGTAAGATTTATTTGAAATTTGAAATTTAAAAAGATTAAAATTTTATTTTTTATTTTACATAATTATGTTAAAGTGGAGAGTTAATGATAAGATTAATGTATAAAAAAATAAATATAACTTATCAAATAAAATTATATATATATAATTTTTTTAAAAGGTTTGAATCGTCAATTCAACAGTTTATGAACCTTCGGTTCCGATTCACAGTTCATCAAATTGAAAAACCTAAATCGAAATCAAAACTTAAAACTGCCAATTCGTGAATCTTAATGAACCGTAAACCTAGTCAACGGTTTTGGAACGGTTGACCACGATTCGATTCTTATCCGATTTATCAATTCAAGTTCAACCTGGATCAGGACTAATATACTACATAATTAAAGAGGTTCAAGGATGTAGTACAATATATATAGAGAAGGATGAATATTTATGCATAAAAACAGTGTATGTAATACATGGCTTAAGTGATGTGTACATAATACAATACCAATATATTGGCCAGAATATCAAAATATACTGCCGCCTGCACCCATAAGGCGATGATCACCAATCATTGAGTAGCTCAGCTATTAATTTTCTTTAGCAACTTTGCCCCTTTCTGAAGGGCACATGATCTCTAGAGTTTTAAGAGTAGAGATTGGATGGAAGAAGAATATTGACATTGCAATTTGGTTGGCTAATCTGGCATTTAGTCCCATATGCACATGACAATTGAAACAAAAATAGACATTAATTTCCTGTATTCTCTTGAATATTTGCATTGGTCCACATTCCACACCCCTCTATAATGGCAAATACAATAGATTCCATCTATAAATGTCAATTATCTCCTGTTAATTAGCAGAAAATCCAAACAGAGAAGTCATTTTAAGACAGTAAAATAGGGTCAATTAGCTCTTCTTTGATTTGGCTGCTCTATATTCCGGATTTTGACAACTTTAATCTAATTTTAATAATTTACTTCAAACTTAAGCATATTTCGTGAAAACAGTTACACTGCTGACCATTTTTGTCATTTTCAATGGGAAAGATTAACTAAAATTAGCATTAGCCCTCATCTAATTTAACGTTATTGTGTGTATTAACCTAAGCCATTACATTCGCATACATTTTTCCCAGTGTCCACGAATGTGCTGCCACAAAAACATTAACTAATCAAAGTGAAAACCCTTTCCCGTGTACTGTTCTTTTTCTTTTCTTTCTTAAGTTAGTAGGAAAGTCACAATAATAAATTTACATATAAAATAAATGTTAAATTCGAGATTCATGATGAATAATTTTTCTTACATTTTTAATATGTAATAACAAAATGTTTGTGAAGTACTTAATTGTAGATCTAAAATAAAAGAGTTTACTCAATAATTCTTGTTTCTCAAAGTATTAAAAATGAAAATTGTCAAAAGTTTTACTATATAATTCTAGAATATAAATGAACGGCCAGATTATAGCCATTCTAGCTTGTCTGTATCCGTGGAGAAATACACTTGAATATAAAACTTGTACTGACAAGTTGATGTTATTGCTGGCAGGCGGCAATGTCATTTCCACGGAACTGGCTTTTGGCTGTTGAGGTATTCGAGCTACAAATGACAAAGGAATGAATTCTAATCATCAAAGGAAGGATAAGATAACTGAACAATAAGGCTTAGCCAATCAAAGCATCCCCTTATTTACAAACAACCAGTTTCAGCAGGTCCCAAAATGAAGAAGAACATCTAGCCATTCTTTGATTTACTTTTGCCATTCAATTTTTTGCTTATAGAACGAAAACTTAAAAACAGGATCACAGCAACGAATGGAGACTAATTGGATTTGACAAAAGTGAATGGCAGGGAAAAGAATAGCTTCCTATCTGACAGGAGAATAAAATAATAAAATAATGTACTATAGGGTCAACGCAGTTTTTCTAAAGGAAAAAAAAAAAAATCATCTAAATTGAATGTTTCTGACAGGAGAATACACAGGCTTTACCAATTGATAAATTCGAAACTTTAATAATAACCCTCCAACTATTAAAACAAATTGGTTTAACATTTATTTTTGCTTATTATTCTTTTTTTTAATAAAAAAATGCATGATATTTTATCAAAAGCGTCACTTGAACTTATGACATTAAATCATAAATAAAACTATTTAATCAATCGAGTTGCATTTACTTGTCTTTTACTTATTATTCTTATTATTAGCATGATCAATAATGAAATTTTAAAGCCTAACTCAATCTAAACTATCAAAATGATATCATTTTGGTGAAAACTATGGAAGTCATGTATTGTTTATTCACAACAAAATAAAAGATAAATAGTGAGTCTTTCTGAGCCATTTAAAGTAAAAATATACGTAATTGACATTAAGTAATGACTCTAGAGGGTTTTACTATTTCTGGGTCTACGCAGGAAAGGGATGGAACGACAACATGGTGGGTTAGAACACTCTACCTATGTATACTCCCTTGTTTTTAAGATATTGTGGAGTAAATACGAAAATAATTCATTGGTATATAATGCCGATTAGGGTTAATTACTTCCTATCTCGGTCCCTTCAACCCATTTTGAGATATAAAGCAAGTGGGAAGTGATGAACAGATTGTGACGGAACATAATTTACAATATAACTTATTGATTGTAATAAGATTTTTCTTAAAACATAAAACGAACACGACTTATCATATTATACATGGTCAATTTACAATAGAATAATAAAATAAAAGTCATTCCTAGGTTTAGAGCCAAATTTGATACATCTGAAATAAAGTTAAAGTGTAGAGCATAATTCAATGGTTATAACAAGATTTTCTTCTAAAATATAAATGGATAACAACTTATCTTATTATACATGGTAAATTTTCAGCCAATAATGAATGAAATGTCATGATTACAACCTCACGAACCATTTAAAGTAAAAGTAAATGTAATTGAATGACCCAAAATATAAAACCATTTATCTTGTTATACATGGCCAATTTTCAGCCAATAATTAAGGAAAAGTCATGATTATAGACTCTCGAACCATCTAAAGAGAAAGTAAATGTAATTGGCATAGCCGGCTATGTATATGGAAATCAAGCTATTCATGATTTATTTTTTTCGTTTAAAGGAAAAAAGTTATCAAAAGGAGCAACTGTTGAGGTATTTAGGCTATGCATATTAATTAATCACCAAACGAAAGGAAGGGATAATTGAATAATAATAAGGCTGAGCAATTAAATGCAGCCCTTTACTTGGAAACAACCTGTTTCTGGTCCCAGAATGTAGAAGAACATCTGGTCATTCTTTGATTTATTTTTGTCATTTAACTTTTTTGCTAGTACAAGGAAAACTTGAAAACAAGATGTCGCCAACAAATTGCGATATCCTGTTTTATGTGTTCTTAAGATCTATTTCTAATGACTTATAAAAATAAAAATAAAAAATCTATTTCTAGTGAAGCACTGCTGACCATTTTTGTCATTTTCAATGGCGTATTTAGTTGTAAAGATTGACTATAATTAGCATTAGCCCTCATCTAATTTAACGTTGTTGTGTGTATTAACCATACTTCTTTCCCAGTGTCCATTAATGTGCTATCAGTGTATATATATATATATATATACACACACACACTAACTAATCAAGAGTGAAAACGCTTTCCCGTTTCAATGTCTATGGTGTACTGTTCTTTTCTTTTCTTAAGTGAGTACGAAAATCACAATGATATATGTAATGAATAATTTTTCTTACATTTTTAACATAATGTCAAGCACTTAATTGTTGATTTTTTTTATAAAAAAAAAGTGTAGTCAATAATTATCGTTTCTCAAAGTATTAAAAATGAAATTTGTCAAAATTTTTACTAAATATTCTAGATTATGAATCCAACCCCAGAATATAGCCATTCTAGCTTGTCTGTATCCGTAGAAAAATACATTTGAATATAATTAAACTTGTACACAAGTTGATGTTATTGCTGGCATGCAGGCGGCAATGTCATTTCCATTTGCACTTCTTACCCATTATTTAGGTAAAATTCAATGGAATAATCAGTGACATAGTAATGTCCAAAACTGTTGTATTTTTGTCCATATTTTTTAGCACTCAGTGGAGAGGATCTAAATATTTTTATTATTATTTTATTAGATAGGGGATAGGATTGGATGGAACCGAACTTTCATCGTCCGGACCAAGTGCTGGGTTTGTCCACTTGGAACAATTTCCTTTCTCCCGAGAGGATCTAAATCTAGTGTGGCACACATTTATTCTTAATTACATCCGTTCTTACATCACATGATTGTTACGAAAAGCGAAGCCACAAGGGAGAGGAGAAAAGGACTTGTTCTTAATCAACCTCCTGGCTTGTCTTGTTAATTTATGTAACACAAGATATACATATATTTATATGAAGGATCCATTGATTATTCTGATGAAGGACAAGAAGGTCAAAGTATTAGCATTGAGAGTCTTACATGGAAACTACAAATCCATCATGGACGAATAAAATGCAGCTCTTAACTTTTCTTTTTAATCTCTTTTTTCCTTCATTTATTTCTGTTTATTAATTATTATCGGAGAGAATATTGGGGCTCATACGCAATATCCCAATTTATCTTTACGCGGGTTAGAATCTTAATGGCGTATCTGTCTTAGCAGAGAGATTTAAACAACAACAATGAGCGACAATTTTTCTATAGAATCAAATTGTTGTAGACTTGAAATATAGGAATCATACTCACAAGCATAAATTTCATGGTGGATGATGAACTTGAATAATCAATACACGTGTGATGTTTTAAAAGCAGGAACAATCAATCATCAAAATGTAAGTACTATTTTTTGTATTGAACTTGACTGAATTACATCCAATTTATGGTGCCAAAATCAATCCATCATCAGGGCGAAGTTGGGAGTTCCTACTACATATGTAATGGTGCCCATCACAACCTTCTCTTCAATGGCACAATACTTTGCAAGCTAGGGAACATCTATAAAGCATCAGTATATATAGTTCAATGTATCATGGTCTCCTAATAGCATTCATACAACTTAATGTCCATTTGAAGACGAAAATAATCAAATCCTTCAAATGTATCAGTGTAAAATGTTGCAATCCCTCTTGCCATAAAGAAGTCCCCTGTTCCTCCAACTACTGAGAGGTCCCTTGTCTTCTCTCCTATCATATCAGCACCCATGATATTTATGGTACCATTGTATTCACTAGAATTGAATATCAAAGTGTAGGCAAACCAAGCATTATAAGAACTCTTCATATCATAGAAGTAGAAGCCCTGTGCTCGAGCTACAGGAGGAGAAAGGAGATGATGGTCTTTTGTAATGGGATCGTCGAAAACAACCAACATCCCAAAGTTGAAGTTACCGAGTTTAGTCTCATTTGCTGCTTTGGCAGATGTAGCATTTGCCATATTTGTGCCATTGAATAGGATATCATGGTAATACAGAACCAATCGTTTGCAGGGTTCTTCTGGTTTTATTTTCTTGCAATCACTAAGAAGAAAGCAAGATACAAGAAGAAAGAAGAGAATGCTAGATGATTTGCCCATTGTCACTCTCGTTTTCTTACAATTTCTCAAGAGATTATGTGGTATTTGTGACTTCTTGATTTTTAATTTATAGTGTAAGTTTCTGCATTTTTGTTCATGGGCTGGGAAAATCGTCAAGTCGGGCCAGGCCTACCGGGCTAAAAGTGTCAAACAAGTTAGATCGAATCGAAATTGCACGGACCTAAAAAATTGAAATTTAGTCCAATCATTATACGGATTATGGGTCAATGGGCCGGTATAGTTTGATAGTTTTAAAACTTTTTAAGATATAAATTTGATATTAAAAATAAATTCATTCAAAAAATAAACTATCTTTTTAAATCTTTTTTTTTAAAAATAAGAAATCGAATCGGCCCATGAACTAAGGAGCTAATTTAGCCCAAACTCATTTAGCTCGTATGAGGTCATACGAGTCGAGTCATTTAGGTCTAATTTTTTTTAATCACAAATATTAAAGTTCGGTCCAATTTATTTTACGAATTTTTCGAGCCAGATTGTCGGACCGAGCCGAGTTCAAGACCTGCTGTACTAGTAATATATCAAAATCACTATCAGTAAGATATGAGGCAAATTATTGCTTATTTGTTTAGAAACGTTTGAGATTGGTGACAGCGATGCTACAAAGGCAGACATCTATTTGGGAAAAGCAAATTGTAGGTGATGTGCTTTTGATAAGTACCTGCTGTTTAATTTTGTCCTATTTAATGTTTATACTCGAGAACTTATGCTTGAGCAAAGAGTTCATTTCAAAGGTGATGGAATTGGAATTTTGCGTGAATAAAGTCTTGGAGATTGACTCCCAAGGGTGTGGAAAGATGACCAAGGGTATTCACTAAACTAACCTTGGGCTGTTGAGGTATTTGGGATATGAATGACCAAGGAATGACTTTTAATCATCAACAGCAGGGAGGGGTAACTGAACAATAAGGTTTAGCCAACCAATGAAGCCCTTTATTTGGAGGCAACCAGTTTCTGGCCCCAAAAAGTAGGACGGCAGGCCATTCTTGGATTTATTTTGTCATTCAATTTTTTTGCATACGGTAAATAGCAGGGAAAATACACTAGGTTCCTATCTGAACAAATCATGGTTTTCCTTTCTGATTCTTGACTTCAAGGAACAAGTTCAAAAGGGAAAATTAAATTAACTGTATGGATATCAAAATCTGTGCCATTTACACCACCACTCATACCTTCGGGATTAAATGTGTCAAAAGATGATTCACTTGTCTTTGATATGGAACCCTCCTATAGTCTGTTAGGTCAGTCTATGCATCAGAATTTTCAGTATTCTGATATTGCTGGACCACCAAAAGTGATGCTGCAGTAGTAAAAGTTGGAGAAGTCAGCAAGCTTCCAACAGGGCCAAGTTCTGGGTATTCAATTCTTCCGTTCAGTGCCAAGGCAACTTCGCCATCAGGCCTTCGACCAACCAAAAACAAATTGCAGCGGCTATAGCTTTCGATTGTGGAAATGACTTCCCCAAAGTTCTTAACTGTTTTTTCTTCATAAATCATAGAATCATTTCCCACAACATTTTTTCTGAACTCAGCAAGGATCTTCACATCCATAGAAACACTGTTGGTAGGATTGGCATCTGTATCTGCTGTTATATTCTGCTCAGCTGTCTCAGTATCGACTTCAAGGTGGACAACTGTCAACCGGATACCAGGGTGCTCAGCCATGCGAAGTCCATAAGCAAGAGCTTCATGATCATCACAGCCCCCCAAAAAGAGAACAACAATGTGATATGACACATTACTAGCAGCTACATGTGAACTCCCACCAAGACCACGGTCAACCAAGATTCCAACAGAACATGATGCATGCTCAAGAACTTTAGTGTTAATCACACGATATTCGGCTCGTGTTGTCTCCAGTGATCCATCCAACCTCTGGTGCTTGTGAAATGGTAGAATTATAATTGCTATCCTCTTTCTCTCAGCAGTTGTGCAGATGTCTTCATGCATGTCAGATGGTGAAGAGACTGATGTCAGTGACCTGACAGAAACTTTGCTTAATTGCTGGAATGCCTCAAAAGCAACAACTACATTGTTGGCTTCTGAACGATGGCCCTTTTTCCTAAAGGGCAATGTATTCCTTGCTGCCTTGTGTACCATTATAATAGCAGATGACCTCTCAGAGAGCTCCATGAGGTGCATTGCATACACAGAGAGGACTTCATGCTTCTCAGTCCCACGTGAAGCCTCAAGAAGATTTATGATGGACGGGATGTTCCTGGAACTGTGGAAACATGCAAGAATTCTAAGTTGAGCCCTTGGATCTTTCCTTTCTATTGTTCTATGTAGGTAGTCAGATTTTCTTGCACGTTTTGCAGGTTTATACACGGCCATTACAAGAGGAGTAGTGATAAAGGTTGTGAAGAGAGCCATCAGCACCATTATAGCAAAAGTTTGATCATTCAAAACCTGCATGAGTGTTATTCATAATGCATTAGTCTTCATAAAATCTTAGTTGATAAAAAAAATTTAAAAAAAAAAGCAAAATGCAGAGTCAAATGAAGAATAAAAACTAACCTTTCTATCTTTACCAATGTTAAGGACAATCAGTTCCACCAAACCTTTACTGTTCATGAGGATACCAAGAGCAAGAGCCTCACTAATTGGTATTTTGCAGATAAGAGAAACTACAAAAGTCCCAACAATCTTCCCAAAACAAGCTGTAAAAATAACAAGGAGTAGGAGATACCAAGACTGAGCTCCTTGTATTGTAGCAACATTTGTTTTCAATCCACTTGATACAAAGTACAGAGGTAGGAAAAGACCAGATACAAGATCCTCAACTTTTTCAACCACGGCAGATGCAAATGGCCCATCCTTGGGAAAAAGGATTCCAATAACAAAAGCTCCAAACATTGCATGGATTCCAATTGTATCCGTAACAAACCCAGCTGCAAGCACAGCAGCTAAAGCCACACATACATAAACTTCATCAACTGGCTCACCTTCATGGCAATGCTTGGCCATCCATTTAAAAACTGGCGGTACAATAAAACTTGCACAGAGTACAAAAGCGCAACCACAGAGGAAGACCCAAATTGGAACCGTAGGGGAAAGATTATCACCAGATAAGGCAATAGCAAGAGCAAGTAAAATCCATGCAGCCACATCATTAACTGCTGCAGCAGACATGGCCATTCTCCCAACATCAGTTGTTAAAAGTTTCAGTTCAGCCAGGATTCGAGCTAACACAGGGAAGGCAGTAATGGAGAGAGCCACACCCATAAATACAAGAAACGAAGAAGTATTCACCCCTTTGTTTATTGTTGTTCTGAGTACAAATGATGAGCCAATTCCTAATGCAAATGGAAGGCATATTCCAGCAATAGCAACACAAAGAGCACTTTTCCCGGTCTGGCGTAGACCTTTAGGGTCTAACTCTATGCCTGCAAGGAACAAAAAGAAGAGCAAACCAATGTTTGCCAGAGTATCTAACACTGTTATGCTCCTGGCAGGGAATACTGCATGCAAGTAACTTTGACTTCGGCCAAGAGCAGACGGCCCCAGTAATATTCCACCCTACAGAATTAACAACAAAGACTACTCATCAAAATGGATATAACAAGCACTAAGAACCTATCTCTCCTCCTTTTTCTCACTTAGCATTGAAGGCATAGGTATCTATAGGTAACAATTACATAATCATCTCTAATCCTACTTGTCATGTATTATTAAACATCAGAAACTATTTTAGCTGCTATGCTGATACTAGATCTAATTCATTTAGCTGCTCATTTTTTGGTAAGATATTTTTCCTGTGTGTAGAGATGAAATCTGGAACTTACAACAATCTCTGCAATCACACGCGGCTGCCGCAATGGCTTCATCAAAAAGGCAAGGGATCTTGTCACTACAAGCACTAGGCATATCTGAAGAATGGCCAGGGGAAGAGCAAAATCCAGTGGATTATCCCCCTGAAAAAAACCATTTGATGTAGCCTTCATTGGAGGCAGACATGCGTGTCCTGAAGTAGTATTTGCAGCCATTCTTGAGAAGTTTGGAATGAGCAAGTCAGCTGGTCACTTTATTGCCTGGAAATGCATCCAATTTCACATTAAAGTCTGTAAAATACATAAAAGCACAAAAGGCACCTTTTTACAGAGCCTGGACAAAGAATAAACTTGGGCCAAATGAAGAACATCTTAAATAAATCTCAAATTGTTTATGGGAAGAAATAATTCAATTTATGCAACAAAGAATATAAAGGGATTTCTGAAATAGCTAAAGATGCTCAATCTACTCATAAAGTTATCAACGTTAAATAGCAACAAAATTATTTAACATATCAAAGAAGGATCCCAGTAAAACTAAGAAAAGAAACTTGCATGAGGGCACTCAAAACCCAACTGTAACTGTGCTGCAATAATAATTGAACGTAATTCCAGTACGAAACTTTAGACCTAAATCAAGACTGCAGAATCAGAATCACTTAAACAATGTAGCCTTTCCAATAAAGAGGGCACTTCCAGTTATCCTTTTCATCTTACATCGAATGAAAAGTGAAGAAAACAGATACATAAAACAGTTCCATGACCCCAAAAGTAACTCAAAATCACAGATAAACAAGAGAATTCCGTGACTCCAAAAGTAACCGAAAATCATAATAGGTGTCCAGAAACTTGGCTCGCTAAAACTAACAGTTTCTACCATTCAGAACAAAATAGATTCCAACCCATATATTCTTTCCAGAAATCAATAAAGTTCTCAATAAAATAGAACTAAAAGTCTCCATAAACCCAGTAAAACATTCCATCAGATTCTTAACAGAATTTAGACCGTCATTCCAACCCCCAAAAAGTACAATTTTTATGCTAATAATTAAAAAAATCATTACCTTCAATGGGTAATAACAACTCAACAGATATAAAAGACAGCATAAACACAAATACAAAGACACATTATACTAAAGAGAAAAGAAATTAGCAGTGTACCAAATAGACGACAAAGAAAAAGATCCGCTCAAAGAACCATGATCAATTCGAGAGAGGGATTTGGGTGGGACGATAGAAACAGAAGCAAAAGGGGGAAAAGGAGTCCTAAATGCACTCAAACAAGTACCTTTCGGATTCTTGCCCCAACCAGAAAAATCTCCCTTGAATCTAAGAACATCATCCGAGTCAGTCTGAATCTTTTTCATTCTATGTAATGACGATTGTATTGGCACTTTTTAGGAAAAAAATAGTTGCAATTTAACACTACCATCGAACGTGGCCACTAAAAGAATCTATTGGCATTTCTTTTATATGAAAGATTTCTCATCCACGCCATGAATTACCACTCAGCTATGCCCCTGATACAGTATTTCTTTATTTGCAATGCAAAGCTAAAAAAAGTGTACAAGTAATTATGAACTTGGCATGTACTCAATGTTGGGTTACTACACTCGATCATTCCTAAATTATTTTCATATTAATTACACATTATGCAACAATATCTTCGTGATTAATTTATATAAGTTGCTCTATGCCAAAACTATAATCGATATTTTTCTTTCTTATAATGGGACTTTGCATAACTTATTGCCGTTTGAGTACTAGATTGGTGGGTTAAGCATCCGAGTCCGACGCGAGATTTGATTCTTAAAGTATCCACGTCAGAAGAAAACATAAAAGTATTTATGATGGGAAAATATTAGTTATTTCACATAGAAATATAAGTTTTCGTACCAACTTTTAAATAAAGTAAGAATATTTTTTTTCTTAATATGTCTTTAATGATTAAAGATGTATTTCATTGGAATTCATATTTTTTCCTTTTACAAGTGTAAAAGAGATGAAAAAATATGGAAATAAATAGGAGTATTATGAAAAATAAGGGAAAAATATATCTAAAAAATTATAAAAATAATTTATATTTAGATACAAATACAAATGGCTCCAAAGATTTATTTTAATAGACAGGTGGAGTAATATTATATATTTTAGTAGTAAATGATTATTTTTTCATTCGAAATTAAATATTTAAATGTCATACTTTTTATTTAACCCAAGATTTAAGATACTAGAATATTTTTTTTATTAATGTAATTTATAGTGAAATTGTATATATAAATTTATTAAATTAATGAAGTTATTAATAAAACTTTTGATAAAAAAATATTATTTTAAAATGAATAGACTTTCAATTCTAGACATTTTAGACATCTAATTTTTTGATAGAAAAAATAATAATTATCACGGTATAGATCACAAAATATATTCTAAATATTTCAATCTACGTAATGGCTACGGTTAATAGTGGGAATATGGGTTGGCTCGATGGGTCAACCCGTTTTGACAAGTAAAAAGTATGGATTGAAATTTAAAAATCTAGATTCATATAAAATCAGGTTTAGGCTCGTGGCCCATGTGAGCTTGGCCCGTTTAGGCCCTCAGGCTTTTTGACTCGATTTTTTTTATTTACAAAAAGAAATATATTTAAAATTTTTAATATTTTCTTGATAAATCTTACTTCTATTTTGTTATTGTTGTACTACTTTTTAATAAGTTATAGTAATAACATTACTCTTCTTTTATAATTTTTTCAAAAAAAATTAGTTAGTTTTATTCCTAAACCATTTTAAATCATTTTTATATTTTATCTTTATAATCACTATACGAGTTGAATTGATTTATTTGTTTTGTTATTTTTATATTTGTTTTATATACTTATTAACTTATTTTAATTTTCATTTTAGATGATAACTACTTAATTAAATATTTACATTTTTCTAATATAGATTCAAATATTGTTATTAATAATTTGAAAAAGAGAAAATGAAGATTATAGACCTCTTAATATTTGGTATGAGAAATTGTTAGTTTTATTTTATTTTAAAATAATTTAATCATTATATTGATATATTTCATTAATTTTTAATTATTTTTTAATCTCATTTAAGTCTATTTAGACTCGTGACCCGTTTAAGCACGTGGCTCGTTTTGACCTGCTTAAGCTTGTGACTCGTAATAGATCAAATTAGACTATGATAATAAAGACCCATATAATTACCGAGTTTTTTGTCCGACCCGTTTTGCCCCACATCCCGACTGAGAGGGGTGGCTTGTTTCCCAGTGCTAGCTATGGTATTGACCCTTTTTAAGGAAGAAATTAGTTGCAATTTTTTAATATTCATTCTCTTTCTTTCTTTCTTTCTTGGTTTATTTTAAATTATCTGTGTTATCTAAAAATTGTGTTAAATTATTTTTCAATTTTACGTTAGACTAACTCTTCTTCTTTTTTTTTGTTAATTAGTAACCTTTCAATAATATTGTTAACAGTGCTAAAGTTTGCTTGACCAATATAGAATTTTCTAATTTTCTTTAGTTCATTGGGCTAATTTTCTCATAATTATTTATAATGAACTTTTAACTTTTAAAATACTCCCTCCATCCTTTTTATAATTCGTTGCATACATTTTATATTATCTTTATTTATAAGTTATTTTACGATTTTTCAAAAATCTATTATTGATTCTTTTCGATATTATCCTTTTAGAGATAACAATTGAAGAGATAAAAGTTTAGTAAAGAGGCTTTCAACAAAAATAAAAGATACAATAAATAGGACATCTTAGAGGGAGGAAATAAGAGTTTATTAGTATGCATAAATTTTAATCAAATGACTTTTAATAAAGGACGGAAAAAAAATGTATGTCATTATCGATTTAATTACGATTTAGATCAAGTATGATCTAAGAGTAAAAGTTTCAAACATTTAGAATCTATTTGGTTAGAGGGATTCGAATATAAGTGATTTGAAATTCCTTATTTTGATCAAGTTTTTGGAAGGGAGATGAAGGAAAATTTGAAACAATTTTCCCTGGCATCCCCTCTCCTCATTTTCACCTCCAAAGATTGGCAAATAATACATCATTTGACATATAGACAAAACTGTATTCAATGCAGTAATCCTCCCCCCCCCCCCCCCCCCTTCCTTTTTTCCCGCTTTAACCCTGTTCACAAATCAAAGTGAAAGTAGGAAATAGGAGAATGCCACGTAGGATTCCATACTGAGACTGACTGACGCCGCGTTTGGTTCTTAGACGAGGAAAGCAAGGACTTCAGTTCGAGGGCTGAAGTCACAAAATAGCAATAGTCCTCCTACACGTACGAATGGGAAGAAAGAGAGGCAAACAATGGAAAGAAAGAGAAACCTGGCCCAGCCCAACAGAAGCTTAGGCAGCCTACTGGCTCAACTCTATTAGGGTTTGATCCCTCTCCGTTCTTTCTAAAAAAGTTTCTGGAAGGAGGGATTGGGAATATGGAAGCCTGAAAATCTGAGAAGGACAATGTTTAATGTAATTGATTTTTTTCTGTAATATTTTTTTTTATTTTTTTGAGTATAAAAATAAAATATTATGTATGAATTGAATTTTGTATTTGCATTAAATTAAACTTACACTATAAATAGATAAATTATTTAATTCATAAATTAAAAAGAAATTTTCATAGCATGATTTGGCCAGCCACTTTACCTTTTTTTTTCCCTTTCTAGTCATCTTCCAAAATTTGTTTTTTTTTCCTAAAATATCATACCAAATTACATATTTAATATATATTCTTAAATATTTCTAATTTAAATTTCATGTGGAATCCATCACACATAAAATCTTTCATCCATTCTATAAATAAATAACCTTATTTAAATAATTTTTATTTTTATTATTAATACTAATATCTTCTGCTATAAAAAAAAAGAATATTCTTTCCTATTTAAGTTGTTATACAAAATCGAAAGAAAAAAAAAAGAAGAGAATTTATCTGGGGTGTTTGGGCTTGTGACCTTCCAGTACAGTGTATCTTTAACTCGACCCAATCTTCATTTGAGAGGTTACATTATTCTCAGTTTGGCCCACTCGCCCCAAGTTACTTTCCTGATTCCTTAAATACTCTTATTATTTTTCAAATTTCCATCACATCCCATTTCACTCCATAAAGGTAATTTTATTCGAATAATTGTCAAAGTGCAGCGTTTTGTAAGAATAATTTCTTTAATTGTGATTATCTAATTATTTATTTACAATAAAACATTGAATATTAAATACCACTTACAAGTTTGTTAATATTTTCTAATTTTATATAAGAACAATGTTAAATATTAGTTTTTGTAATAAAAATTCATTATTTTAAATTTACTATATTTTCCTCTTTAACCTTATTAATATAAATAAATATTCATTTTTACCATTGAAAGTTTTTAAATATAATTGTAACGAGTATAAAATTATACACATATGTATATATAATTTTTCAAAGAAGTTATAAAACTATTAAGAGGTAATTTAGGTATAACAATTTCAAGTAAGTAGATATAATTGTTATTTTTGGACATATAATTACTTTTAGTTAACACAATTAATATATCAGTTTGGAAATTGCTCTATCAAACTCGGTGTAAGAATTCAAAAAATAATATGACTCGAGTCGAACTAATCAAAAAGTCTTCAATCAACTATCAGTAAAATTGTACTCCATCAATCCTTCCTTTTATAAATCGTTAGGGAGACCAACGCTATTTTATATATCTAACATAATTTTATTTATTTTTGTTTTGAAAATAAGGAAGAGAAGTGAGATAAGAAAGAGAAAAAAATATTTGTCTTTAAAAAAAGAAAGAAATGAAAAAAAGAGACAACATTAAATAAAGTAAATATTGAGAACAAAGAGTAAAATATTATTAAAAAATTGTAAATTACTTATATTTTGAAATAAAGAAAAAGTTTTTTGACAAGTTATAAAATAGAAGGACGTCATAGTAATAGTAAATACTATTAATATGACATTTTAGAAAATATTACTAAAAAATGCATTACTTATTATAAGTTTATAAAATAAGTTACATTTTGAGAAAACTATTTATTGTGACTATTGGCACCAATAGTAAATGTATTTGTATAGAACCACAATAATTAATTGTCCAAGTAAATAGTCAAAATCTCTATAATCACCAGAAAGGTTTATACATATATCCACACACTGACATATAAATATATAATATTCTGGTCAATTGAAAAATTAATGAAGTTATCCTACATATAGTTCAGGGTAAATTGTGCCAATTGCCCCTCAATTTTCAATTTTTTTTTTACCCTCCAACTATAATTTGTATAATTTTTACCCTTCAATTTTTAAAAACTATTAAAAGTTGCTCGTCTATTTTGGATGTTAAGTCCATACATAATCATAACTGGGCATTTTCATCCATGAACTTATTGGACCTAATGGTGCCATTCTTTCTTCTTCTTCTTTTTTTTCCTTTTAAATATCACTTCTTCCCTTCAAGTCTTTTTATAAACAAAATGAACCAAAATCTAAGAAAAAAGTTGGAAACACGGGTGGTGAACGAGAGGAAAGGTTGTGAGTAGAAGTAGCCAG
This sequence comes from Apocynum venetum, assembly GCA_019593545.1. Classification (NCBI taxonomy): domain Eukaryota; kingdom Viridiplantae; phylum Streptophyta; class Magnoliopsida; order Gentianales; family Apocynaceae; genus Apocynum; species Apocynum venetum. Next base: position 2,652,887 of record SRSM01000337.1, read on the forward strand.
AGAGGAAGAACGTGAGAAGCTTTTGGGCTCACACTTATACATATTAACACATGTGATTGCAATAGGAAGACCCCACCATTTAACATGGGTTTGTTTGGAATTCTCATTCTAGGATATACAAAACAAATTGTGAAGAATTATTATGGGTCTGCTTGGGATATTAAGTAGGAAGATCCTATATTTTTTATATGTTTTTATAGCAAAAGTTTGTTGAATTCTAGGTGCACAATGAGTCAAGCCAATGTTTTGTAGTTTTAATCTCTGACATTTTGGGCAAGAATTTTATGCTAGCAAAATACAAGTTTTGATGGGTAATTGAATACTCAAAGGAAAGGACTTGAGATGAATGCTCAATGTTGTGTTTCAAAAAACAAGTTTCATTGTTTGAAGTTAATAGAAGAATACATTTATTTTCCTTTGATCTGATTTTTAAGTTATTTTGCTTTCGTTTTGAGCAATAAACTTTATTTTCATCTGCCACTTTCTCTTATCCTTCTCCCTCTTCTGATCCACATGCTCGGCTCCCTTCTCTTTATCTTTTCTACCTTGAGTTCATTTCAATTTTTAGATTTTCTTTCTCTCTTAATAGTTTGCGCAACAAATTGTGAGATTGATTTGGATGGCTTTGGAAATCAAGGTGGAAGATATAATTGTTCAATGTTGAGGCTTTGAGAAAGAATAATTGTACGGGGAGACAAAAAAGTCGACTAAATTTGGTAGAAGGGCATCTCTCAATACGTTTTGGTAGTTGGAGGGCAGAAATTTGGCAAAAAACGTGTTGAGGGGCAAATATCAAACAATCTCAAAGTTAAGGGACAATTGGCGTTATTTACCCTATAGTTTATATCCCGTATTTTTTTCTAGTACATGAATATGGACATGAATGATGTCCGGATGCATAGGTTAATTTTTCTTGGGATTAATAATGATTATATATTACTTACGTAATCTCAATTATCGCCCAAGAGACCCTTGATTTTGTCAACTTGCTATTTCAAGGATTCAAGGTTGCATAATTTCAAAACAAATAGTAGTATAGTAACTCTACTTGTAAAAAAAATTTAAAACTGAGATTATTTCTTTTCGTGTATCTGAGAATTACAATATCCGTTTCAAAAATCTAGTTAATCAATTAAATTAATATATTAATTACTTATATTTCAAATATAGTCTTACTTTCACCTATTAACTATAATAATATTTCTAATAAAGTATCCAAAATATTTGATATATCTAGCCATTAATGCAGAGGATGGCTAAATGTATTAAATATTTTGGATAATTTTGACTATTAATGGCTAAATATTTTATACATCGCCCCAAAACTTTACTCAAAATGGATAAGTCAATGCCTTATCAGCATTGGACGGTTCAATACATAAATAAAAATCAATGCTCACTCAATCAAAATGTCACTGCTGCAAAATTAATGCATTATTTACTCAATAATTCTCTAAGATTGAATATGATCATGATGCAATTGAGCTTCTGCAGGAGGTGTACAGTAGGTAAAAGGAAGAAAAGTACTCCAGAGAGACGTTTACATGGGAGTTACAATGACGTTCATTAGCCAATTTTTTTGTATCCACATACCACAAAGCTGTACAGATAAATTAATTAATTATGTAATATTAATCCCTTCATCCAAATATATAAAAAAGGTTTTACGACTTTTTAAAAATATTTTATTTCATAATATTCTCATTTATTTCTACATTCCCTCTCACCTCTTTATCATTATAAAAAAATGAATAAATAATTCTTTTTAGGAAACTAAATTAGGTAAGAGCATTTTACATTGAACTTATGACACTTTGAAAATTTGTTCTGTTTGGATAAGATTTGAAAGAATCTTAAGAGTTAGATATGATTTTTTTTTTTCAGTTCTTGATAATATTATAAGATGTATAAAATATATTTAATAAATTAATTGAGTAACTTATTTAAATTTGAATGAAGAGAGAAATTAATACTTATTAGATATAAAAAATATTTTTTTAATAAAATACTGATGATTTCGTAATAATCAAACAGCGCCAGAAAGAAACCGACAGTAGCCGAAGCAACAGCTCACGAACTGCCAATACAGTGGTCCAATGAGGTTTCCCCAGATTCGGAACCTTAAATCGGAATCAGTTCTCAATCTGGAATCTCGGTCTTATGCGTCTTATGTTTTATTTTTAGGGAAAATAAGGAAAAGATAAAAACACGTTCACTAAATGCAAGTGGGGACAGATAGTAAAACGGAATGGGGTCCGTTTCAAGGCTGCAATAATCATAATTTTTCTTTTTCCCAGGTATCTTCACTTTAACTGCATTAAATAACAAAATAATGCATTGCAAAGTCAGCGCAGTTTTTAAATAAATATACTTCCGTACTTTTTCTTAATTTTTTAAATAATATTTATAAAATAAATTATTTTGTTTTTTATTATAAAATATTTTTTATTAATATTATTTTTAAATTTATTTATATTTATTAAAAAATTAAAAAAATTATTTTAAAAAAAGACTAAAATAAATAAAAATATAATGAGATGTAAAATAATTTATTAATATATATATATATATAATTATTTAAAATATATTATAAAAAAAGTCGAATACAACATATATTTTACCTAAATTGAATGTTTGTGATATGAGAATAAATAAAGGTAAATTTAGAAACCAATCAATTACGCAATATTTATCCTTTTCTTGCAATGATCATACGTGGACCAAACAATTTGGGGAGTAAGAATCTAACGAAATCATAAGCCTTATCACATTACTAGTTAGAGCGCAAGTAGGATGACAGAATAATACATTAAAAATATACTCTCACGCGTATTTTAGTATTAGAAAATTACAGATAATGTTTCAGTAAAGAAAGTTACAGATACCATAAGTTTTATCCATATTTAGTTGACTCTTTTAGTTTTCCCCCTTCTTCTATCATTTTCCTCTTTTAATGTATCAAAGAAATAAGAAATGTAAATTAATCCAAAAACTATATATAGTTTAACAAAAAAGTGTTGGCTACTAAGATGTTTCCTCTTAATTGTTTAATTAGTTAAGATGTTGATTAGTTTTCTGAATGGTCAAAAATCACGGAGGATCGATCCTCTATCAAACTTCCCAAATTATACTCGATAATGTTTCTATCCTAAAATTGCAGTCTTTTATTTTGGATAAACTTATTTAAGCACAACAATGGAAATATAAATATGATGAATAGACTCCCTGTCTGGGCTTATTTGGAGGAAAATGACAAACCTGTATATATTGGTTCATGTGGTAAAATTAGAAACTTCGTACATTTTCTTTCAGTATTAGAGAAAGAAAAAGACTTGTGGAAAATATGTTTTACATTGATTACCTAACACACAAAAAAAGAAAGAGCATATGGCCCCCTGTGTTAATCAAATTAAATAACAAAGTCTGCTTCAATAATTGAGGAGGAGGACGATGCACCGATCTCAGCTAAACTTTTGCCTAATAGATATTAATTATGCATAATTTGTTCTTTCAAAGATTTAGGGTTGTGCAATTTTTCAAAAACAAATTGTTGGGCAATTCCATTTACAAGAAAAAGTCTACTTCAATAATTGAGGATGATGCACCAATTTGAGTTAAATTTCTGCCAAATAGACGTTGATTAGGCACAGTCTGTTCTTTCACAGATTAAGAGCTGTACCATTTTTCTTTTTTAAATTATGTAGCAATTGATTCCATTTACAAGAATCGTGATATATTTTGTACAAACAAGACTTTTGCCTTTTTTATACGTAAATTATTTAGAAACGATAACATTAAACACGTAGATTAAGTGCAATGATCTTTTGTACAACGTAATTTTTACACCTTTTTTTTAGCAGGTTAGTTACATTCGATACATAATGCACGGTGATATTATAATCCCAAAGCATTAGTCGAAATGGATAAGCCAATAATACTAGTTCAATCATCGTTGGACGGTTCCATACTCACCTGTTCAATCAATCTAAACGACTCTGAGATTGAATGGTATACTTCATCGTTGGAGAACCATATTGTAATTAATTAATTCTCATTTAATTTATTCGATAAGATTAAACTATGCTTGCTATATTCCTATGATCATTATTGGCGTGTGTGATGATGTAGTTGGGGTTCCAGAGTCGTGCACAGAAAGTTGAGTCCTTAGGAAACAAAAAATTTGGAGGGGTCTTACAATTTAAGCACTTCACTTAATTTTCAAACTTGTGGAGATATACAATCTTTTTTTTATATATAGTTCTATGATAAATTAAAGGCGTTCTAAAAAGACTGATCAACTAAAACAACGGATAATACATTTGGAGGAAAATTCTTAGGGCACTAGAGGATATCATATCCTATTCTATTCAAAAGTCAAAACTACAGATAATACTTAATAAATTTGAACTCTTAAAACTACTTGTAGCGACAAAAGGACTCATAGATATCATTAAAAATATCCTCACGAACAATGTATTTGCATTTGGAATCGAATCAAACATTTTAAAATAGCTTAATATTCCTATCATAATACTTACTATCTTCTTTTCTTTTGGATCAAGAATTGTTTCAATATTTCTGGGCCGTGTATATAGGCTCCCCGGGGCATTAATATCTGAACAATTAGCAGGTTTCAAGGCCTTTCTGTTGTGCCATATAATATTTGATGGAAGAAAATGCATGATTGACTAAAGAATTTTTTTAGAAAGAGTAATGCTTAGCCACAAAGCCGTCGCATACTGCGCTTGGTTTCTTGAGGAGTAGATTTACATCAAATGAAAGATTTTTACTCCTTCATTGGGATTTGCCATATGAAGCAAGTGCACAAGAAGATAAGGTGACAAAGAGATTGATGGAAAGTATATGGTTTTGGGAGAGTCCAGCCAACAAGTAATTTCCATATTAATCATACTAGTGCCATTCGAGACAATGTTAGAGGGAAAAAAATGTCAAATATAATTCATCAACAGTAACGAAATATTTAACGGCTGCTATTATTTTCTCATATGTATTCAATTTACACCAGAATAATAAAGTAGTGATCATCAGATTAGAGCCTCTCTGATCCATCTAAAGTGAAAATAGACGTAATCCCACTGCGTGATGGGTTACTTGGGAAAGGGATGCAACAATATATAGCAAGGTGGCTTAGTATGCACTCCCCCCGCCGTATACTTCCTTGCTTTTAAGAGACCGTGGGAGTAAATGTGAACGTTTCATTGGCAATCGCTGCTGATTAGGGTTACTTCCTCTCTCTCTCTCTCTCTCTCTCTCTCCCTCTCTTTGAGACATAAAGCCGAGTGTAAGATGACAGAGAGATTGTGATAAAATATAATTCTTTTTTTGCAAAATATTTTCTCTTATAATATAAAAATTATTACGATTTATATTATCATATGTAATCAATTTACAACAAATGTGTAGCTTAATTGGTAAAATAGTCTCATTAATAATTGTAAATGTTATAGATTCGAGTTAAAACATAATTTCTTTGATGTCAATGCAACAACATTTTCTTCTAAAATAAAATACAAAACCCTTATCTCATTTACACGTGGTCAAATTCCAGCCTATAAATTAAGGAAAAGTCGGGGTTATATATAGCCTCTTGATCCATCTACAATATTATGGCCTGACTTGCTGCCGAGGAATCAAACTATTCAAGGATTTTTTTTTAAAGGAAAAAAAGTTATCCATTAATTAGATTAGAGTAGTTTTATTCATCTCTGATAACTTTTTAAAATTTATTTTAGTTTGAAAGTTTAAAGAGTCCAAGTAATATCTAATAATTGAAACTGTCACAAGAATCGGTATCAGAATCTTCCACTCGTGTTGATAACATATAGTATCTGGAACTCAGCTTCTTCTTTTTTTGTACCAAGCAGGAGGAGCCCCACCCCCTTTCGTGACAAGCATGACTGACTAAATAAAACATACGGAAGACAATTTAACCTCAATTGCACTGTATTAAATTTAATTTATTCAAAAGAGTTAGTGACGTCTGTAAAGGAATCAAATTTAATTTAATTTTTTTTTGGCTTCTCGTTTGGACTTTAACTTCTTTAAGATATGGTAGAACATGATCTTATTGCATAACATTTAGTTAATTAAGGTGCGTATTATATAAATTTCAAACGAATTTTCTGAGACCCAAAACTAATAATAGTGATCTTGAGTCGTGCAAGTTCTATGTCACCTTGAGTTAAAATTAATTCGTTAAAAATAATTACTGAAGTCAGTAAAAAAATATAATTATTTTCTAATTTAGACTTCATATTCTTTGATATATGATATTCGTGTAATGCGTACACTCTCAAATATTCAATATTCAGAAGTCAAATTTGGACAACATATACCAAATTTGACTTCTGAATATTGAATATTCACATAGGTCTCGTGTCCAAAGCAATAATATGGATTCAATGGATGGGATCTAAAGTTTCATGCGCAAGGAAACCGTGAATTTTATTGATTTCGTGTGGAAGTTGGCTGGGAATGGTTAAAGCCTTTTTTATTAGGATTCTGGTTTCTGAGAGATATGAGCTACACCAGATGAAGATGATGGGAAGTGGACTGATTGGTTAGTTGTATTTGGGTGACTCCAAACCCAATTGCAAATGCTAACCATAAAGAAAAAGTATCATAAAACTGTTGATCTAAATGGACAACATGTGATGTTATGCTGTCTCTCCATGATAGGAACGATGTGATGTTTGCCTTTAGTTTTTGACATTTGATAATAGAAAACGTCAAAACGAGAAAATCAACAAGCTGATTTGTCTTCCAAGGACAATCATAGAATTTGGTTAGTGAATCCCACGAGGGGATGCATCAATTACGACGCATTTATTGAACTTTCTTAATTGTCTATTTAAAATTAAATGTTTCTTCCACTTTCAATATTTATAAATAATTAATTATATTCTTTTTAAATACATAATTGATTTACTCGAATATATGACTTTTAAAATTATAAATAAAACTATTTTTACTACTTAAAATGCACTTAATTATTAATAAATAATTAAGTATAAGTAATAAAAGAATTACAAAACTTAGTCATTGAATTATTTGCGATTTATTTTTAAAATAATTTATCCTTATCTTAATATTTTATATTCCAAAACCTCTACACATAGTCGTATTTGGTGTGAAGTTCCATCTTTCAAAATGTTGCCACTCTAGAAAATCACTGTCTATAGTAGGAAAATTGTTTGCTTAAAAGTTGTTGAGAATATAAATAAATTAAAATAAAATATTAGCAATATAAATAATGGATCGTAAATAATATAGTGTCAAATTTTATAATTTTTCATAAGTAAATTATTGTATTATTTTTAATTGTGTTATTAGTAATGAAATGTTGTGAATTATTTGAATTAAATAATTATTTAAAGATAAATAAAAATAGGAATATTAGCCTAAATGGCCTTCAAAGTTTTAGGCCTTGACCATTGGGGCCCCGATTCTTTTTTTTTTTTTTGCCAACAAAGACCCAATGTTTCTTCTTTTTGTTTGGCTAACATGGCCTTTTTTAACAGAAAACACGTTGAAAGCCAACTAACACCGTGCCACGTGACAACTTAAACGAGAATATTACTAGAACACAAATTCAAATGGTGTAAAAGGAGCAAAAATTCCTAATTTTTAGGAGTAATTGGAAATTAGGGCTTTTGGAAATTGATAGTCAAAATAATCATAATACATGCTAAATTTGGTAGCAAAAATAATCTCAATGGCTTTAAAAGAGATGTTTTTAGTATTTAAACCATTTAGATTTCTTTTAAGCAATAAAGTACTTTTTCCATACATTTTTATAAGATATGTTAGATAATTTCACACAAATTAATAAATTATTTTACTTCTCATTATACCCTTACTTATTTATCTTTTTTTGAAAAATGAATTATTTATTCTCTATTTATCTCTTTCAATAAAATAGAGATAAATTTGAAAATAACATAATCATAGAATGTAACAAAACATTTTATAATTAGGAATAAAGAGTTTTTAATGCATCTTATAAAAAGAGACAACCAGAGTACCAAATATGCTCTTAAAAAAATTACATGTACAAGCCAAACGACAATTCCGATGACTTTTTGACAATTTTTTGGCAAAATTTAACCAAATTGCTAGAAATATTAAACATAAAGGACAAAAAAAAGTTTTAAAAGAGCATAAGATACCAAAGTGACTAGAAAAGTAAATATAAAGAACAAAAAGAAAAACATAAGGGACTATTTAGGTCATTCTCCCAAAGTTGTTTCTATGATACAAAAACGGTGGAGAATGCTTCAGTTTAAAGAAGGATTTAATGTTTCCCCTTATTTGGGAAAGATTGTAACGGGGAGAGTATTGAATTGAATAAAAGTTGTCGGTGATATTAAAATGATATTAGTCTTTTAATTGCAAAATCATTTTGTTGTTTGTATATCAACAAAATTCTATTCAGAGCAAACCTTAAGATTTGTGATTCTGCAATAGATAGGCCCTGAGAAGATTTTAGAAGAAAGCTAAGTGGCATAATACATAAAGATTGCGTTGGTGGTTTGAATTTTCTCAATAGTAGAATGATGGTTTTCCTTTGCTTCTTATGATTAGGCATTAGACTATATTCTTCTGAATTTCTTGACACCTCAACTTTTCACAGTCGTCAAGCAATCAAGATTGAGATTCGTTTTTACAAACTTCTCTGGTGACGATATTAAAGATTTTGCTGTAAATTATTTATAAAATTGAGATTCAGAGGCTGAAAATGAAGAAGGAGAGAATGATGAAGTTTCTTGAATTGACAAACCTTGCTAGAGTTTTTAATGATGTATTTAGTCTTAGATAAATTACAAATATGAATAATCTTTTCTTTTTTAGAAAAGGCTTTACCATATTTAAAAAAAAATAAAGAAAAGAGAAAAGGCTTTACTTATTTTTAACTATGGATGGCAAGGTAAGTCGATGAAATGCTGATATGTACCCCCAAAAAAAAAAGACGACAAAAAGCTTATGACAATTTCCCTCTAATGGATATATATAATAGGAGTCTCTGAGGGAGTATATAGATAAGGATAACTTAACCAGCATTTAAAATTTAAGAGCAGTCTGCTGAATTATTTTATTTATTTGAAATTAAAATGTCAACTCTCATGATTTACAGATTTAGGAAATTAAAACGAGACATTTTTTTAGCTATTTTAGTTGATTTCCCTATTTAATGAAATTTTGTCCTTCTCCCTCAGAAAAAGAGACAATTGTTTTTTTTAAAGAAATTGAACATTGAATATTAAAGTATATTAACAATCATTTTCACCTTTTAAAACTAATTTTACATAGAATATATATTAACTATATTACACCTCTCTTTAATAAAATTCATTATTTATTTAACATTTAATACATTTAAATTTTATTAGCATAAGGATATATTATTTTATAATATTTAAGCATTCTTATATAAATGTAATCAGTGTCACATATTTTATTCCTAATTTCATGCTCTACTAAATCATCATATTAGTTTATTCTAATTTTTCAAAATCACACGCCTTCGACTCATCATTAAATGTTGACTTTTAACATATTACAATAATTAGTAAGAATATTGGATCATAAGTAATTGTTATAAGTATTTTTTATTATTAATATAGGTAATTATAGATCACAAACGTTAATAGAATATTAATTCTTTTAAATTATATAGATTCTTTGTAAAAAATTTAAAAATAAAATAGAAGTGTAAGATTCAATTCAATGTTGAACGATAGAAGCACTAAATTTTCAATACAAGTTTATTTATTGTCAAAGTTATTTAAAGTTAATTTATTTTGATAATGGAAGGGAATATGGTTTAGTTGAACATTTGTCTTTGAAAATTCAATTGAATTGGTTCAATGATCAAGGTATATTTGAATAGGAATATTGCATAATTCGAAATTTTACACATGCCTTCCTTCTATTTATTTATTTTTAAGTTGCGTTTCTTTTATTGAATCATAATTATGACACGACTCAATAGTTTTAATTTTGGTTATAATACGACTGTTTACCTATTGAGTTTTTGAATGAACTGATGAAGGATAAATAATAATTTGTGTAGAAAATATTTCAAAACTTTATAATACTATTAATATTGATCCAGATCCTTATGGTTATGGATGAAAAATAGTTATATATTTCTAAAAATTAAAACAGATTTAATATCTCATTTTACACATTCTTTGTGAACTAAAAATAATTTAGTCCCGGGTAGGTTTTAAAATATTGCAGATGCAGTACAGTTTTTAATTAGGATTTTTTTTTGCCCGTAAGTCCGTAACACTGAGTCACTGCTGATTCTGCAGCTATAATTTTTCAAAAAAGATTCCCTAAATATGAACGCTTCCTCTATTTCTTTCCATCTAGACATCTATGATTCTTCAAATCAAACGGATACTAATTGTTTCGATTCTCAACATCTTTCTTTAAACAATCCACAATGTTTCTTCGAAGATAAATGACAATGATGCCAAAATCATTTTCAAATCTTTTCATAAAGATATATTGACAAATTTGTTACTTTATACCACATGGGTTCATATTTTTCTTAATCATAAATTGATTTATTCAATTTGATTGTATAGTCTACTCAAGAACTTGAAAAGTGTGCTTCAAGCAACTAAAAACCTTTAAAAAGTTTCATATAGATGTCATTATTAAGTGACAACATTCATTAGATGCAAATTGAGTTTTTCTTTTTGAATTATGCACGTTTAACGTATTGTTAGATTAATTAAATAAAAAAAAAAGTTAGATCCATCATACCTGAATATGTTTCCTCAAAATCAATTATATATTTTTTTTGTGAAAACTCTTAAACAATATGTCTTGTCTTATATCCCATAATTTGACCATTCTTATTTTCTTTTCGTACAAAAATCATTTTGTATTTAACATATTTAACATCTTCAGGTGTTTGGACTACAAGTCAAAAAACTTTTCCCTTTTCCAAGCGAAGTTAACTCTACTTCAATTGCGTATTTCTATTTTGTCCAATAATCTCTTTTGTCTATATTTTGGAACAAACTTTGATTCATGATCCTCATTATCATTTAAAGCATCGCATGCTATATTATATACAAATATATCGTTAACATTGACATTTTATTAGTCCCATCGTATTCTATTCATGACATAATTAATCGAGATCTCTTTATTTTTACAAATTTCAGGTACTTGAGTTTCCTCTGGAAACATAAATATGTCTTGGGACTTTTTTGAATAACTTCTCCAGGAGTTGCTACATCATCGATTTGACCATCTTAATTTTAACTTAGCTCATTTTCTTCTTCAAGGACTTTTATCATTGGAACCCATGTGCCTACCACGATTCATGTGAGTTTCAAGCTTATTTGCAATATTAGATTGTCCAATAGGGACATCAATTTCCAGTTGAGCATTAACAATTGGTATATGTGATTATTTAAATCGACAAATGTGTTTGTCAATTGGTTGATTATATTTTGCAAATGAGTTATCTTTTGAACTTTCAATTCACATTATTTTGTATGAGACTCAATATAACTCATGTCAACTAATATCTTTTCCAACTGCTTATTTTATCCCTCTAACATTGGGAAAACTTATTCATTAAAATGACAATTAGCAAACTGAATTGTGAATAGATTTCCTTTCAATAGTTCAAAATAATTTCTTATAGAAGGATATTTGTATCTAATATATATTCCCAACTTTATTTATGGTCCATCTCAGTGCATAGTGATGGAGAAATAGAAACATATAACGCACATTCAAAAACTCTTAGATGAGAAAAATTTGGTTCTTTATAAAAAAAAACCATTTGTAATGGGGAGTATTCTTAATAACTTGTTAGTCTAATGCAAATATATATTGCAACATGCAATATTGCACATTCCTAAGTGGAATTTGGAAATTTTTGACTTTATAAGTACTGATATGATATAATCAATTGCATGTGCCTAATTTGCAATAATTCACCATCATATCAAGTCATTTTTATTAATTGGATTATCAGGAAAATATGCTCATAATCAAACCAATTGAGCAAGTATTGTCAGGTCGCGAGATGATAAAAACCACACATGTGATCATTTAGCCAATGCATCAATTAAAACTATAAAATGTCCACATGGTAGATGTATTGTCTTGTATTCATTCTCAATATGATTATTTGATTGAAGAATCTACTGGCTCATCGAGTTTTCAATTATTTTTCACATCATAATTGATCTGGCATGGTCTAACCAATCATACCAAATAATAAAATTATTATGTTTCATAAATTTTTGATTTATGTTAACATATATTTCAATTGTACTTATATATTTATAGTACAACATGTAGAAAAATGTAAATAGTTTTTTTAATATACGCTTGTTAGTTTAGATTGTACTTTTTGAAAGTATTCAATATTTACTTCATTTGTTGTCTCAATATGGTATTCATTTTGACGGATATTATGAAACTTAATAAGTTTCTAAAAGACTTAGGGGAATATAAAATTTTGTGAATGCGCAATTTCGTTCCTCATAGGTAACATTTATATTAGCTCTTTCGAAAGCTTCAATTAATATTGTACTACCAAATATAGTAATAATATTTATATCTCTCATCTTCACGTAAGAGAAAATACATCTCATATGTGAATATTTACAAAGAAACTAATAATATCATAAAATATAACATGATAACATATGAAAAACTAAAGACTGATATAATCATATAATAATTAAGCGTAACACATGCATAACAGACATAAACATAAATATTAAAAATAAACATGAAATTCATTATGAATAACATTATTGATTTCAAAATATTAACATTATTAATTTTAAAATCATCAATATTAGCATCTTCAAGATGCCTACAAACAAAGTTTTCTTTCAAAATTTCTCATGAATAAAAGAAAAAAGAAAGTGAAAGAAAAGAAATGCATATTATTCATCTAAAATTTTATTATCAATTTTTATTTTTAATTTAGATGATTTATATTTCACTTATTTATATATTCTATCATTGATTAAGAATAATATGATAATCTATTAAAAATTAATTATAAAAATAAAAAATAATTATTAGTGAAACTTTAGATGAAAATTTTATATATTTTTTAAAAATAAATATTCAATTATAAATATTATAAAATAAAAATATAGATATTTCAATTAGTCAAAAAAAATATTATAATGTAATAGTTTTGCAGTAGAGTGGCATTATGGTCAAAAAAGAGAGTTTCGCGGTTCTACAAATACAGAGCAACGAAACTCGGCTTACCCGCTTGACTAAGACTCAAAACTCTTGCGAATTCGGCCTTCTCTCTCACTCCTCTACACGCACGCTTCGTTGTCCATTCCTCGCCATTTTTGGAGCAAACCTTCTCTCTCCATCAATTCTTCATGATCTGAAGCATTTGTCAGAAGAAAAAAAAAATGCAGTCTTCTCCCCGTTGAGGAACGACTCCTCTTAGAACTCTATACTCCAAATTCCAGGTTCCTTTTCCTTCTTCCCTCTCTCTCTCTCTCTCTCTCTCGATTCTATTGCATATTCATAGAATTTACACATTTGAGGATGGCGTAATTTTTGTTGTCTGATCTTTGATATCCGGATAGGGTTAATAGGCGTGGAAAAGTATAATCCACGTCGAGTTTGATAGAATTTGGGGCATTCAAGAAAATTTTCGGTATTCAAATTTAATTCTAAGTTATTTTTTGAATGTTTGAAATGGATAGAAGAAGTTTTGCATCGGCGTTGGCTTTTAATTCGGGTGGGTCGAGGAAGCATGGAGAACAGAGACGTGTCTGTCTCACTTCTCTGCGCTTTCTCCTGATTTTTCAATTGAATTTCGTGGGTGCAAACTGCAAAACTATTTTTTTTTGTATAAAAATAATCTGATGGCTTTGCTGCTTCATATTCTAGTATAATCAATATAATAATATTTTATATCTCATGTTTGATTCTGCATTGGGGCACCATATTTCTCATTTAAATGGGTCCCTTCATTTCTTAGACCTCGGAACTAATGTTTGCCTGTTTTATATAAGAATTATATAGATGACATCTCCTTCACCAACTCGATCATTTTTATTTTCTTATATCTTTTGTACTTCAATTAAGTGCCTCAGTCTTTTTTCTTTTTTTAGTAAGATTCATATTTTTAAAATTTTTTATATATTTTCAAATAACAATAATGAATTTTCTTGTCATAAATAAAACGTTCGGAAAGATGGAATATTCATGATTATTAGTGGAAGTAAGAAACTCCACAGTAAATAGTTTTTGCTAGGAGGGACAAGTGGACGATCATTCATCATAGTCCATTCTGCCATATTTTTTCACAGCCTTACTTTTATATGGGATTGGTGTGATGTGGGAGGAGATGAAAAACTCAAAAGAGGGGGGCAGAATCAAAGCTTACCCTGACATGTTTGAGATATAGAGTGTTGACTCTTTGGTTTCATTAGTTTGGTTGGTTTTTAATTTTAACCAAAAATAAATAAATTATACTCATAATAGTGATTTCTTATGCCTATTTGTAGTATGATTTTGATAATTTATTTACCAGATTTCCCTCCTTGCATTTCTATTTTTATGGATAAAAATACACATAAATGTTGTAAACTCTCGTTTCTTCTCTTTTTATCGTTTTCTTCCTTCGTCTGCCACGTGTTTTCTTATTTTACTGACGGATGGCTGATCGAGAAAGTGTGGGAGAAAAAAGAGAAAAACGTTTTTTTTAAAAATAATTACGTGATAAAATTCTGATCCCTTACACTAATAATCATCTGGTCAATTATATTTTATCGCAGTTTGGGCGAGAGAGGGGTTAGACTAGATAGAAAAATCTAGCCACCCAGGATCCTCTAGTGCCTTCATTTTTGAATTAGGGCCGACATAAAGGAGTCCGTTCTTTTGGGGGGTAGGGGGAAGGTGGTGGGAGAAGAGACAAGAAAAGGGCTCGACTTTAGTGCAGTGTATAAACCACAGCAAACGAACAGAATCATCTTGGTCTTGTTATAATTAATTCGACACCCCCAAGTCTCCCATGATCATATAAAAAATAAATGAGTAATAGCTTTTATAGTATTTTTCTATCAAGAAAATTTCTTTATTTATTTTTAGTTACTTACAAGTTTAGAGATAAGGGATGGATTCTTTCTTCATTCATACTTGTACTCCTAGTCTACTACTAGTAGGAGTATTTATCGGGATTCTTTTAAAAGTGGAATATTCACTCCTTTCCCACCTAAAACTTGAATACAACAAGGGATTCCAGGTTTGTCAGTGTGCTGATTTCAGGTGAACTTCTCCCGATATTAGATTGGACTTTGTTAATCAATAATCCAGACGTGATTAGATATTTTCCTGGAATTTCCATTTATGATGGGCTTGGGGATAAGATTTTAGATTGAAGAATTCAAAATTGCACCTACGTGTTTTTCCCAATAGATATACCCCCCCCCCTTCTGCTGGTTGAAGAATAGGTCGCTGATTGTTGCGTAATTATAAATCTCATGCATTGTTAATGTTCTTGCTCGGTATGTTAAATGCCCATTATAATCAAATTTTCCGAATATGCAATCTTGCAATAGTAGTAGTTTGTTCAGTAATTTTATGGCTCTAAGAAACTGTAACAAACAAGATATGCCAATTCTATATGGAGAATGTTTGTTATTGATCTGATCGGTAGGATATTACTACATCTTGCAGGCATTGAAGGACAAGTTGGTTATTTTTGGTTTCCTTCTTGTTGTCTCGGAGGATAATGGCTTCCAACGCTACGGTCAACTGTCCATCGCCAATGAAGGCTACATCAAATGGAGCCTTCCAGGGAGATAATCCTCTTGATTATGCCCTTCCTCTTATAATCGTCCAGATATGCCTTGTGCTTCTCTTCACGCGACTGCTTGCTTATCTGCTCAAGCCATTAAGACAACCGCGTGTCATTGCCGAGATTATTGTAAGTCTTTTCTGGGTTTTATGGCTCTATGGATTCCGTCTTTGCAATATGGAAGAATTTAACTGGTGATACTATCTTTGCAGGGAGGGATACTTCTTGGTCCATCAGCTTTAGGCCGCAACACAAACTATCTGCACACGTTGTTCCCCGCGCGGAGCCTGACAGTACTGGATACACTTGCGAACCTTGGACTACTCTTCTTTCTTTTCCTTGTTGGCCTCGAACTGGACCCCAAGTCCCTTCGTCGGACCGGAAAGAAGGCTTTGGGCATTGCTCTTGCAGGAATCAGTCTTCCATTTTCACTCGGTATTGGAGTGTCCTTTATTCTTCGAGGAACTATTTCCAAAGATGCAAGTGCTGGACCACTTTTGGTGTTCATGGGAGTCGCTCTTTCTATTACTGCCTTCCCCGTTTTGGCTCGTATTCTGGCTGAATTGAAGCTTTTAACTACGGATGTTGGTCGAATGGCTATGTCAGCTGCAGCTGTCAATGACGTGGCTGCATGGGTTCTCCTTGCTCTTGCTATTGCCCTTTCAGGTTCAGGCTCCCCATTGGTTTCACTTTGGGTTCTCTTGTGTGGAGCTGGATTTGTGACTGCTTGTATATTTATTGCACCTCCAATTTTCAAATGGATGGCTAGAAGATGCCCTGAGGGTGAACCAGTTGACGAGATGTATGTGTGCGCTACTTTAGCTGCCGTTTTAGCAGCAGGATTCGTGACTGATTCTATTGGGATTCATGCCCTGTTTGGAGCTTTTGTGGTTGGAATTCTTGTGCCAAAGGAAGGTGCATTTGCTGGTGCTCTAGTGGAAAAAGTTGAGGATCTTGTTTCTGGCCTATTTCTTCCATTGTACTTTGTCTCAAGTGGACTGAAGACCAATGTTGCCTCTATCCAAGGGGCTCAGTCCTGGGGTCTCCTTGTTCTAGTCATTTTCACGGCTTGTTTTGGAAAGATTGTTGGCACTATCGTGGTGTCACTTTTTTGCAAGATGCCATTTCAGGAGGCTATTACTCTGGGGTTTTTAATGAATACCAAAGGTTTGGTGGAGCTCATTGTCCTCAACATTGGGAAAGACAGGGGGGTAATTTACGACTCAGCATAATACTAAATTTTATTTTTTTTCATAGAAAAGTAGATTTCATTCTTAATTTCTCTAACTTTGCTTGCTAAAATTTTGTAGGTATTGGATGATCAGGCATTTGCCATCTTGGTATTAATGGCTCTTGTCACAACATTCATGACAACACCAATTGTTGTAGCATTATACAAGCCAGCTAAAATGGCTAGGTCCGAGTACAAGCATAGAACTATCCAGAGGAAGGAAACAAGTAGCCAACTTCGGCTGTTGACCTGCTTCCACACTTCAAGAAGCGTGCCCTCTCTCATCAATCTCATTGAGGCTTCCCGTGGTGTTGCGAAGAGAGAAGGAGTTCGCGTCTATGCAATGCACCTAATGGAGCTTTCTGAAAGGTCCTCTGCAATACTGATGGTTCACAAGGCAAGAAAGAATGGACTGCCTTTCTGGAACAAGGTTCAGGACGCTGATCAAAACCAAATTGTAGTTGCATTTGAGGCTTTCCGGCATCTTAACCGAGTGTCCATCAGACCTACAACTGCAATCTCAAGATTATCTGACATTCATGAGGATATATGCAGTAGTGCTGAGGACAAGAGGGTGGCTATGATAATTCTTCCATTTCACAAGCACCAGAGAATAGATGGCCATTTGGAAACCACCAGAACCGAATTTAGGCATGTTAATCGGAGAGTTCTTCAGCATGCTCCATGTTCAGTTGGCATTCTAGTTGACCGTGGACTTGGTGGAACATCACACGTATCTGCCAGCAATGTTGACTACACCATAACAGCTCTGTTCTTCGGGGGTCATGATGATCGTGAAGCTCTTGCTTATGGTGCACGGATGGCTGAGCACCCTGGTATCAACTTAGTTGCAGTCCGGTTCATAGTTGATCCAATGGTTGTTGGTGAAACTGTCAGTTTAGATATGAATGACAACTCAAGCCCTGAAGAAAGGTCTGAGGATGAAGAATTCCTTTCTGGTTTTAAGACGAAAATTCAGAAGGATGGATCAATCAAATTTGAAGAAAAGATCGTAAAGGGTGCTGAAGAAACAGTGGAAATCATCCGATCCTATAACCGTTGCAATCTGTTCTTGGTGGGAAGAATGCCTGAGGGACAGCTAGTTGCAGCTCTGAGCAAAAGGACTGAGTGCCCTGAATTGGGGCCGTTGGGAAATTTATTAACTTCTTCAGATTTCTTGACTGCAGCATCTGTTTTGGTGGTGCAGCAGTATGGGAGACAGATCCCTTTGGATTCACTGGCATCCCTGAAGGATGAGGAGTCAACTGAGACAGACAATGAGTAAACTTGATTTCCTGTTCGGGGCTTAGGATTCAAGCATATACCAACACCTTTAATCTATAAGGAACGAAAAGAGAGCAAATAGTTAACACACATATTTTCTTTTCTTTTCTTTTTTCTGTTCCTCACTGTAAAATTGTAGCCCTGAATCCTTGAAGGCATCATGTTAATATAAATCATGTCAATTTCTAGTTATGGTTTTACAAATATTTGTTTTGCTTCTCATTAGTCTAAATCGTCTAGAAAAGTATCATTCTCTACAGATAGTAGTATATTACTCTTATTGTACCCTATTATGCACAAGGTGTGGGATGGAGTGGGGTGGAGTGAGGTTCGAACTTGGACTCGATACTGGCGCAGATTATTGCTTAATGATAAATTTGTTTGCAACAAAGGGCTGCCAGCCATGTCTTCATGTTGAAATATACTTGGAAAGAGGTTGTTTTTTGAAAAATCGATGAAAAAAAAATAAAATTGGAGAGCAAAAATCAAAATCTAAAAAAGTTTAACAATTTACCCAATAAATTTTAACTACAAATTTTAAATTTTAAACTAAATTTTGACATTATCATCCAATCAACATCACGTATTAATAAGGTGAGGGATGGTCTATTTTGTAAATGTGAATGGATCTCATGGAACTTCCGGGAGTATTCTTTAAAGTGCGGTACATAAAAGTATATCTAGTCCAGTCAATTTCTTTTAACATTTAAAGGTCAAAGTGAGTAATTATTTAAGACTAAATTTCACTAAATCCCTATTCTTTTATTTAAAAATAATAAACCTTTTTCATTTTATAATTGAAGCAATATGTTCCCTAATTTATTCATTTAGGGGACATAAAAGGATAGGGCTTAGCATTTTATAAACATGCTTGAACATGTTTTATCTTCACATGTTCAAGCAAATAAAAAAGATCATAGAATTTTTTATTTTTTAGTAATATTTTATTTTAATTTATGAGAGTTAATAAAAAATAAAATGTTAATTGACAAAAAAATAAAATAAATTGTAATAAAAATTATATTTAATTAAAATAATTGAAAAGATGAAGAGGCATATTAAGACAATTGAAAGATTGAAGGGAGTTTATTTTTCATAAAAAAATTTAAAAGGCTTAATGATAAAAAGTAAATAGATTAAGAGGCATATTGTTAAATTTATCCATTATTTAATAGCAATTTATGTCTTAATCGTTCCTGAAGATGACTAACCTTGATTGAGTTGTACGAGGTTGAATGTTTTTTTCTTCAACTCTTAAAAAGTGGGCAAATCCACATAGTAAGGACAAGCTTCTACAACTGAAACTCTACTAATAAAAAATTAACAATATGATCAAGGAATCAGCTTATACTTAATTAATTAAAGAAGGTCCGTGGTTAATAGTCAGATAAATTAGATAGTCTTTGTGAGTTCATGCTGCCTTCTTCTGTGTATAGAACACTTATTTACTTATATATATATATAAAAAAAGAGGAGAGAGTATAGAACATTAAATATTTGGCTTTGAGAATGTATGATCCTTTTCTTGTAGTAGTAATTTTCAACATTAAATATTTTATGCTTACGCCAACTTGCCAATTCAATGGGATAACAACATTTTTTACTCATATCACCAAAAAAAAAAAAAAATTGCAACAAGTGATGTCTCATCAGTCATCATATATTATAGACTTAATATCTACCATAATACTAATTTTTTTTTAAAATAAGGATCTGGCAAACACAATTACAATCCATATTTAATAATTTGACAACGTTATTATCGACTCAAAAGTTATCATATCGTCGATAACCATGTCACTTGTGAGAAAATTGATAATCAAAACTTAATTAAAATGTTTAATGACAGTGATGCCTAACTAAAGTAATCTAAGTATACTTATCACCATGAATCTACTTGTCTATTACTTTCTCTATTAAAACAAAATATAATTCTTTTAAGTCATATTTATTTATTTATCTCAAAATATAAATTGTTGTATTACTTTTTAAAGATTTTTTTCATAATACTATCATTTATTTATATATTTTCTATGATATATCTCATCCATTTAAAAGAAGAAATATAAGTTTCAATAAAACACAATTCTAATAATTAAAATCATTTTAGGAACAACAAAAATTCATTGGTTTGTATGAAAATTGATCAAATGATTTATATATTTTTACTGAACGAGTATCATTACAATTTGGAAACTAAATCATAATATAACCTATTTAAAAATTAATAATAATCATAATATTACCTAATTTCACTAAACTTATTCAAAAGTTAAAATTTCACTTGATTTGGTTGACGTCTTAAATTAATGAAGTCACTTATATATTTTTATTTATAAAAATATATTTGTCTTGAAAACTAACATTTATTTTTTGAAATTTCAATATTGAAAATTTTAATTCCAATGATTGAGGGAGTATTTCTTAAACTGTTAATATCAAAGTATCAACTTCTGATATTATATTTAAAATTTTGGATTTTTTTGAGTAATAATCGCACTCTAAGGATACAATAAGAATTCATCTAAATTATCTTATTAAGAGTGAGATATTGGATACACTATATAAAAATTGGCATCTCATCAATTAATTTTTTATATTGAGGCAAACTCATCTTTCAATCTTCCATTCCTTCCATTTGTTTATTTCACTTCATAAAAAATATTGCCTTCCGTCATTTCTTATAAAATATTAAAAGCAATTTCACATCGATCAATGAATTATTTTATTTTACATTATATTCTTATTTATTTTACTATTCCTTAAAAAATAGTTTTGTTATCTCTCTCAAATAGTAATAAATTTAAAAATAATATATACAATAATAATAAAAGCAGTAAATAAATTTATAATTAAAGACAAACAAATTTGTTTTATGCATGTTATAAAAAGTGATGGAGGGAGTACAATATATTTTTCTCATTTTCTAATTTCTATTACTAGAAAATCAATTCCAATATTGAAAATAAAAAGAAAAAGCCTTTGTGCTGGATTGAGTTCAACACCAAGATCACATTTTTTTCCGCGTGGGCTTCTTTTGCTTTTTCTTTAGGCGAGTTTGGGTTTGAAAAAGAGAATTCTATTATTCCAGATATAATATCATATGCACTCAAGGCCTAAATGACCATAGTATTCACTATGGCTCTTTTTATAAATTAGAAAAAGGGAAGGCTATACTTCAATTGTATTTTGTTTTGTTTTTAAGTGAATAGCAAAAAATGTAATCTTACTTTAAGAAGATTCCACAAAAGATCGCATTACTTTTTTTGTAATAAGAAATGTCACATCATTTGCAAAAAAAGGATCAAAATTATCAATGCATAAATTTTGAATTTTTGACTTTCGTTAAATATAATTTTTTTAAATGTATTTTATTCTTTTTAAGGTAAATTTGACTTTTTTATATAATCTGGTGAAAATTAAAAAAATTATTTGAAAAAAATTATTTCATTCATATTCAAAGCGTTTAAAAAAAATTGTCAAAGAAAAATAATTGTTTGAATTTTAATTGAAGGTTTAAAGTATTTTTTAATATCGTAGTATTTCAGATTAAAATTAATTTGCTCACCAAATTGGCTCACTTAATTAAATTAATTTTATCACCAAATTAGTTTAGTAAAAAATATAATATAATTTGGTGAAAGTAGAAAATATATTACTTGAAAATAATTATTTCATTAATACTCAAAGTGTTTAAATACTTTGAATATTAATGAAATAATTATTTTCAAGTAATATATATTTTTACTTTCATTAAATTATATTATATTTGCTACTAAATTAATTTAGCATTGAATATAATATAATTTGGTGAAAGTAAAAAATATATTACTTGAAAATAATTACTTTATTAATATTCAAAGTGTTTCTTGCAACCAATTTTTCTTTAAATGCTCTGAATATGAATACAACAATTATTTTCAAGTAATATACTTTTTACTTTGATCAAATTATATCAAAAGAAGTCAAATTTGTCTTAAAAAGATTAAAATACACTAAAAAATTACATTTAACATTTGTCAAATTGTCAAAATTGACAAAAGTGATCATTTATGCTCGTTTTTTCAAGTAATGTAACATTTTGTGAGTTACTTTGAAAATAATGTGACATTTTTTTTTGTTCACTCTTTTTAAAAAAAAATAAAATTATGTTTGAAAAAAATATATTAGAATTGAAATTTGATTGATATGTTTTGAGTTTCAAATCATAGATAATAATAATATAAATATAATTAATAAATTAATTGAGATTATAATTTTAATTAAAAAATTAAAAAGTATTATTTATATAATTAAATAAGACTCATATAAAAAAAAGAATTTTAAGAAACATTTTTATTGGAAATTGAAAAAATAATTTTGAAATCTAGTGAAGACGCCAGAAGTACATGGAAAAGAAAATTACTCAGTCTATCGGTATAAATGAATCTAAGTCCAAGACGTGGGTTTATTATTCTCTCTTTTTATAAAAGAAATTTGAAAGACTAAAAAACACAGCAATAAATTCTTACTTAATAGTAATAACAAAATGGTTAACATCTGAGAGACTCTCTCCAGTAGAGTTGATCTTCTGAGCCAAAGCAAGGCAGTCACCCTCAAATATTGCTATGATAGATCCACCACAATTTTAATTTCTATTTTTAGAAAATACTTATGTAAATTAAATATTTACATATCACAAGAGATGATTTAATAAAAACATATGATAATCATAATATATATTTATCTAAACTCTTATCTACAAGTTTTTTGGAGTTTTGACTAAATCATAATCAAACATTGTATCACTTTTGAAAAAAAAAAAAAAACTCTCCTAATGTCTATTTTTCCATTTACATTTACAAGACTCAAAGGTAAAATTTTAATGTCTTGAAGAACATACCTTTTTTCCAATTGGTCTAATGACATGTTCTTAGTACAATACAATAAAATTATGTTTATGTGAATATTTTTAAACATTTTTTTAAAATATGAACTTCTAAAAAATTAAAAAGTCATTCAAAGTTTATCGTTTATAAGTAATCTTTGTGAAAATGTTATTTGATGATTAAATTAAAGATATCAAGAAGTAGATAAATAAAGTTTGTTTGACTGTTTGTTTTAATGTTATTATATTTTGTTTTTCTTGAAATTATGGTGTATTTTCTCTAATGTCATGAAATTTTAATTTATTTATGTAATTTTATTTCCGTCTCTGTTTTAAAAGAAATTTTCATTTATTCATCGAGGTGAACGTGCGTGAGGCTACTGCAACAGTATTGTAATTTGTAACTGTAGCCAAAAGGGAATTTACTTACCAACGGTGACAAAAAGGTCAAATACCATAGTAAAAATATTGTCTTGAGGTAGGCATATATTGTCGGGGCCCTCCATCGAAACTTTCTCTTGGCAATGGAGCCAGCGGAGCTGCAGAAGAGAAAGAATCCCAGGTTACCACTACTATTACTACCATAACCTCTGACCACAGAAGAGACAGTTCGAATTTGATGGACGTGCAAAAAAAAACTAGAGAAGTTGCAGTAGACAAGAACATGGCAGCAAGTTAAGCAAGATGGGCAAGTAATTGAGTGAAGTGGGAGGAGAGAGAGAGAGAGAGTGGAAAAAGAAAGAATTTTTTGAAGTCTAGATAGAGAGAGAGCAATGAAAAGGGCAGAAAAAGGTGGGGAAGGGCCACCAGAAAAGCAAGAAAATTTGGGGGAAAAGTTGAAGAGAGTAGGGAAAAGAGGGGGACACGCTACTCCAGTAGTTCCCTTTTGGAGATTACAACTACAATTACAACAAAAACAACAGCACCCTTTTCTAGCGGCTACAACTAGTACTCATCATCATAGGAGTGGTAGTGTTCTTGATGCTGAAGCTGCGCATGATAGCATCTTTGAAGTTGCCCCTGTAGAAATTCCTATTGTTTCTGCAAGAAAACTTGCCGCCACTTCGTGGGAGCTTCATCATTACAAGCTGCCAATTTCTAAAATGCATCAGGGTGTCGGTGGTCGTCCTCCTAGACTCCGCCGCCTCCACCATCGCCAAAACAACCATCTTTATGACGATAAAGATGGTTTTGAACACCCTGGTCCTGCACCTAGTTCACCTGACCTGGTAAAGGACTCTTCCCTTTTCGCGTTAATTTCTATGATTTTCTGTAACTTTTGTTATACATGAATTGGATTGGTGTTTACAAGTTTCAATGAATTGGGCTTATCTACTTCACGATTTATGACTTTTATAGATCATCTTTTATTAATTGCTTTGTGGTGAAGAATTCATCAGTTTAATTGGGCATAATGAAGATTTTTCTTTTTTTTCCCATCAGAGTAGTTTAAATTATTTTTAGTAAAGTTTGGTTCTTTGTACTCTCAAGGCTAAGAGATTGCGACAGGCTTGCACAAGCGACTGCCACATGGATCCCATGTACTTATATTTTTTTAGTTTTACTTGTGATCCTTATTTCCTTTGACCATCTGTTTACATAATTCTGCAATTCTGTGGTTTCAATATAGGATCTGGTATTTACTACATTGAGTTATTGCTTGTAATCTTAGTGAGCATATATTATTTGAATCATTCTTAATCAAATTGCTTAATAATTTTTTTTTGGGATTTCATGTACCATGGACTTTGGTAACGGATTTAAAACTGTACATCTGATAGAAGTGATTTGGAAATTTGTTCAGATTCATAATTATGATCTTGTTCTACCTCTCACTTCCCCTTCCCTGATCATAAGAGTTTTTGTGCACTAATTTTGTATGCGTAAAAATAGATGCTTGGATTTGCCCATGCTTGAGAAAAAAAGGTCTGAAGTTATGTGATTGCTCTGGTAGCTCAAACATAATAGGCATGAAATTGAAGGTGGTGAAGTTCTAAATTTAAGTGTCCTGATAATTCATCTCTTTTCTGATGCCAGCCTGGAAGTGCTAGCAGCTTACGCAGGCATGTTGCTTCTTTAATGCAACATCATCGACCTATTGAAAGAACTAGCCATGCTATTCAACCTTTATCTCCTGCAAGTTACGGTAGTTCATTGGAGGTATATGTCTTTCTCTTTCACTCCCCCGACGAACATGGTTTAATTGGATTTGCTAGTATGAAAAGTGCAGCACTCTCTTCTATTTCCCTTATACCTGTTGGCAGAAAGAACATATGACAGTTTTCTAATTTAACTAGCACTGGTTTGCCAAATAATGTGTCAAACCGATCTGTGAGATGTTTATTCCTTTAAAAGCATATGTAGACTATAATTGTAGTTTTGGTAGATGAAATTAACGTTTCTCAAATATTGGTTTGTTCAAATTAAGTTTAACAGATCAGCAAAGCTATTTGGAGGTATTTTGCATTGATTATACAATCATGTGGATTGTTTTTTTATTCATTTTCTACTGATATGGGAACATTGGGACGGTGTGCTTTTACAAATTTGAATATTTTCTTTCTCTTCTTTTACTGAGTATATTTACAAATTGATACTTCTGAGCTAATGATATGATCCCTTGCTTACTTTTGCTTGCATTCCTTGCATCCGTTTCTAATTCTGAATTATCTTT
Organism: Apocynum venetum; assembly: GCA_019593545.1. Lineage (NCBI taxonomy): Eukaryota > Viridiplantae > Streptophyta > Magnoliopsida > Gentianales > Apocynaceae > Apocynum > Apocynum venetum. Next base: position 2,678,787 of record SRSM01000337.1, read on the forward strand.
TGAAAGTGGAGTAGATTAATTTTGTTGTTTTATTAACCATAATTATCACCATGTTCATTGAGTTTAAGATTTTAATGTATCAAATGATAAGGGGTCACTGGTAATCTTTCCTCATTTAAACATCTATCAATACTTAACTCCTTGACTCATGTCTTTTGGAGCAGTCTATATTTCAAGGGATTGTGTTGTGCTTTTGCCATCTAGGGAACCCTGGCAATAATCTCTTCTTTCCCAATTGTCCATCTCATTTGTTTGCTCCAGAAGTAGATAGCTCATATCCTCAGATTTTTCATATCAATCAATATAATTCGATATTTGTATGTCATCATGTGATACTGGAAGCATATTCAGGTAATTAAATGAAACAGTAATACTATATGACCTATATTTCTATATCCGTTATCTTTTCATGTCCGTCGAATCATGATCTTGAGATGGCTTTCAAGTCGTAATGATGCCTTGAAGATATTCTTAATCTGAAATTTCCTTTTGTTGGTTTACTCTGGAGCATCTCGATGCTTCATTCTTATTCTTGGCTATATCATTATACACCACATATTCCATTTCACATCAGTAAGTACCCAAGCATAACTTGTTACTGTTAACTATTCAATGCTCAAGTACACGAGTTTCTATTCAGTAGGAATAAATTCCTACTATTTGTTAGCTTCCCAACCTTTACCTAGCTTCCCAATTGCACCATTTCTATCTTTCCTCAGGAGGATTCAGAGGAACAACTAATCCTGGTCTTGTCTTCAGATGATAAAATCCTACTTTGTAGTTTGAGGAAGTTTTGTAATTTGAATGCTATTATATCTTCCATATTCTGAATCTGTTTGTCTGTCGCAGGTAGCACCTTATAACCCTGCTGTTACACCTACAAGTTCTATAGGCTTTAAGGGAAAGATGGGTGAGCCAAGTTATAGCCTAAAGACATCTACAGAACTGCTAAAAGTATTGAATCGTATCTGGAGCCTGGAAGAGCAGCACTCTTCCAATATATCACTGATCAGGGCAATGAAAAAGGAACTAGATCAAGCTCGTAGCCATATCAAAGAGCTGGTAAGAGGTCAACAGGCTGATCAACAAGAGATTGATGAGTTAATGAAGCAGATTGCAGAGGATAAACTTGCCAGGAAAAGTAAGGAACATGATCGAATAAATGCTGCTATGCAATCTGTGAGGGATGAACTGGAAGATGAAAGGAAATTGAGAAAACGCTCAGAGAGCCTGCATCGAAAATTAGCCAGGGAGCTCTATGAGGTTAAAACATCATATGCAACTGCTCTGAAAGAGCTAGAGAGAGAGAAAAAATCACATATTATATTGGAAGATCTTTGTGATGAGTTTGCATGGGGAATAAGGGATTATGAACAAGAACTGCATGCTCTGAGACAGAAATGTGATAAAGACTGGGCAGGAAGAGCTGCTCTTGATAGATTGATTCTTCACATATCTGAATCTTGGCTTGATGAGAGAATGCAGATGAAGCTAGAATCACAACATAATTTGGGGAATAAAATCTCGATCGTGGACAAATTGGGCTCTGAAATAGAGGCCTTTCTTCAATCTAAGCGAACCAATATTAACATGAGCAATAATAATTTGGCGTCAAGGGATTACAATTCTCATAAAAATGTGCTGGAATCTACCCCTTTGAATGTTGCTGTTAGTGCTCCTCAAGATGAGGATGATGGAGAAGATTCTCCAGGTAGTGATTCGCATTGTTTTGAGCTGCGAAAACCAACTGCTGTTGACTTGAAAGAATCAGAAAAAAATGTTCTGGAAAATGATGTTCATGAAGCAGATCAGCAAAGTCAGACAAGGAAGCCACTTACATCTGATGACAAAACAAGAGGTCGTTGTCCTGCCAGTTTTCAGGTGAAGTTTGAAGAGCAGATGGCTCGAGCAGTATCTCATAATGAGAGCAAAGATCACTTTGAAGATATAGATCAGGGTAAGTTCCATGAAGGGAATCCCGTCGAAATTAGTGTTTCAAGAAAATCTGAAATATGTGAAGCAACAGAAGATGGTAGCTCTGTGAGAAGGAATAGACCTGATGGAACCCCCGTATCTAGCTCTAATTATATACTTGATAATCTAATTAGGAATCACTATTTATTGTCAGAAACTGGAAGTGTGCCACCCGAAAATGATTATGGGCTAGCTTCTGGTAGTAATTCCATCTGGAGGAGTCGTGCAAGTCCAGTTCGGAAATGGACAGAGAGACTCCCATCCCATGAACTGGAAATCTCTGAGTCCTCTTCAAAATTGCCATTGGATTTGAAAGATAATACATTAAAGGCAAAGTTAATTGAGGCAAGGACCAGGGGCCATCGGTCACGCTCACGGTTAAAAGGCTCTAAAATTTCCTTCTAGACACGCTAATTTGGTAGCTTGGAAGCCAATCTGCCAAGCTTTTCAGGGTTGGTGTTTTGTGAATATGAAGCAAGGCTCTCTGCCATGCAATGCCACTCTTCTTAAAGAGTATGTTTTGTCTTAATCTTACTGTAATTTTGGGAGTTAAATCTGTACATCTGTAGGTGTAATGTTGTATCATGGCTGCTCAATTACACAGATCAGACGAGATAATGAATCATTTGTTTTTTTAATACTTCGTAACCAAATATCTTAAATGCACCATCTTCTTGGACTTGGAATTTGGGACATTTTTGGCAATTGAATGCATCACAGTTTAATCTTGGATACCCTTCTTGTAGGATTGCTAATATAGAGGACATTGTTGTTTTGGGACTGGTATTGGTGCATGAAATTCTTGGGTTGAGGTTAATGTCCTTTGTGGTAATGAGTAAAAGAATTCTCATATCTTAGCTCCCCTTAAAACCACAGGCAAGAGAACTGTTGTGATAGATGTATGTTACTTTTGCATATTACCTGTAGGATTTGCTTTTGTTTGAGTCCTAATAAAGATTGAAGTTGAAATATGTTTGAATCCCCATGCACATTGTACATATCTTGAAGCAAATGTTCTGTTACTTGACATTCAATTTTTGTGCTTGTTTATTATTTGCATAATGCAATATAGGCTATGCATTTCAAGTCATTCTCATGTATGCAGAAAAATGGTGAAGTATATCACAGGAGTTGTATCCCTATTTGGTAATGGCAAACAATCTTCATCTCTCATGGACATGGAAGTATATAGTATATACAGTTGAACTTGAAAGAAAAGAACTATAAGAGCATCAGGGTTTAAATTAGAAAGTAACTAGAACCTGAGGAAGCTTATTATCGTTCTTAGCAGGAAAACAAAGGAAGGCCTCAATATTGGATTATATTGTCCTGCTTTTAGGACATCGTGAAAACATAGGATGATTCTCCTTTCTTTGGGTTCCCTTCAAAAATTGATAGAGTTTGTTCATCTAAATCGATTACTGTCGTACAGAGTGTGTATAGAACTGGACCTGAAAGGAAGGTAGATGCATTATTCCCAGAGTACTTGGCACCTGAAAAAAGCATATTGGAATCTTAAGAGATCTTTACCTGTCATATAGATGGGATACATTTTGTCAGTCACGTCTCCCAGGAGTGAAAGAAATTCGCTTTTTGATCGCTTTGGAAGTAAAGCAGCTTTCTTTTGCCTACGAAGTGAGTTCTCATCTTGTACCTTTATCAGTCAAAAGAGTTTCTAATTTTAAGACAGGGTTATAAAAGCTGAGCGAAGAATGTGATCAATATACCATAGAATCATGCAATCATGATTGTTATGGTGGTAATCTTTAGCATGTAATCATGGTGGTGTGGTGTTAAAACATTGTTCAAGGTTTGCTACCTGTTGAACCTGACGAAGATGAAGATACATATTTGCATGGAAAAATGGTGTTGGCCCAATCTCACAGACTGAAGCTCGATTTCTTGATGCAGTTTCCACGTTCAAAATTCTCCTTGTGCTAATATCGATGAGATTATAACTGTGCCCTACAGAAGCTTCCGATGATCGGATTCTCTAAAACAGTATAAGAACCCATTCTGTTCAATCCCATTCCCAGAAAGTTCAGAAGCTAATAGAGTTCGTAAACAGATCTTACATTTAATGCATCATCAATGTTCTTTGCCTCAAGCAAATCTCTAGAAATGAAGTTACGGCCAATCCCACCAGCTACAATCTCATGCTCGTATGGAGGTACCGAGTTCAAAGTGAATGCCTAAAGAAACAGTAAATTTTACAGGTACAGAAAACAAAAACATTTCCACACTTCATAGCAGTAAATTCTTGAGAATATCTGAATATTACCAGGCCATGATTATTAAACCCAAAGGCACAGCTTGGAAGCTCCCCTGCATATGTGTAAGCAGTGAAGCAGAGGCCATTTCTCAGAGTTCCTTTAATCAAATAGCTGCAAGAGGTGGTGGAGTAATTTTTACTTCTCTTTTCCTTATGTTTTAGAACTTTGAGATAATGTAGTCTAAAATTAAACTTACGTGTGACCAACCAAAGCCACATTTGCATCCTCATTGTGAGCTGCAATAGCCATGGAATCACTAACAACAAGAATGTCAGAACAATCATCATTGATGTTATCATAGTTCTTGGAAATTTCTTCAATTTTTGGAATGAATGGAAGTATTTCCTTCCTGAAATTGAGCAGTAAAATCTGGAAACCAAACACACAAAACAAAGGTGATTATATATCTCAAATTCATTTCTTGAAGAAAACTCTTTCCATTAACTATGAGTATATATAAGAATTATACATCAAGAAAAGGCACACCACTTCCTTCAGCAGTTCCCAAGAGTTCATCCCAGTAATTCGGAAACTTCTTCCGATTACCCTCAGATAGAGCTTCCATGAGCTGCTGTCCCCTGAGAGTTTTAGCAAAAGGAAGAAGCTGTTTTTGAAGGATAAGGTCGATGGCAAGCCTGCTTCTAATTTGTTTGGAGAACCTCTGGCCTATCAAGAATCCCATGTTGTGGGAATCTTCACAAGGACCAACTTCAAAGATGTCTAGTCCTTTTGCTCCCAATTCTATGCTCTCCATTTCAGCCGCCGTCTACTGTGTATGGCACGGCCGCCCGGAAGAGCTCGTTTCCAAACCAGGCTACCACCTTATCTTGGCTGATTCTACAGTGAGTGAATAGTTTCCTTGCCACATTTTTATTGTCCTTTTTAGCCATATTACACTTTTATTAGGAAAGCAAAGAGAAATTTCTATAGTTTTTTCATATATACAATGAACCTCCACTAACTAGGAAGATTTGTAAAATTGGCTTTGAAAATTCTTTGCAAGTACACTTATTCAATAATAGAAAAATTTAAAGAAAAAAAAACATTCTGACATTGACAGAAATAACATCGTACTAATTATGCCCTTCCGCTACTCTTTAAATTCAATCCAGATTTGATACGTTATATAATATTTTTTTTTTTGGGAAAATAAATTGGATACATTATATTTAGTGATATCATGTCATTTGTAATTTTGTATCACCAATAATACTAAAGTACGTAAATCCAAAATTGTTCCTTCGGTGCATAGTAAAACAGAAATTGGTGGTGGCTCCCATGCATGGTCCATGACTAGTAACTATCAGTGTCAACAATTGGGTAAGTCTCTGATTTCAAAGAGTGGCCTGTAACCGAGCAAGCATGCATGCGTTGAGCACATGCCCAGCTTTTCAACAATCTAGCAAAAAAATAGGACAAAACTAGTTTTTTAAGTAAGAAATTTATTCAAAATAATAATTATGTAATTTAATTTATTAAGTTATGCTCATTTAATAATTAGTGCATGTGTGTATATATATATATATATATTAATCTTTTAAAAAATAAAAATTTTAAAAAATAATTGATAATTCATATAAATTTTTCATTAATAATAAATGTACGTATTAAAATTAAAAATTTAATAATTAAAATAAGATAATTCAAAAAGTAAATATAAATAATTAAAATAATACGAAAGGATTATATCAAAATGAGGAAAAATTTTGGGACTGGAGTGAGTGAACGATTAGTGAGGACAGTGATGAATTTGATGGGGGACTGAGCGTTGACCAAGCCAAGAATGTTGAGAACTAGAGGTCTGTTTTACACAGACATGTTCTAACAAAATAAAAATGCTATTTTAACATGTTCTAGCAAAAATGAAAAGAACGTATTTTTCACATGCGTTTTTTTTTGTGGATACATCAAAATAGAATTATTTAATTTAAAAAGCTATTGCTTCCTTCATTCCAAATTCCAAATTAATAAGTCTGATTGATTTTTCATATCGATTAAAAAAATATAATTAATGTTGTAAAAATTGTGTATTTTTTATATAGTATTTCTAAAATACCTTTATATGGCAATCATTATTGGAATAATAATTTAATTTATTCATTCAAGAGAATTAATGAGTTATTGAAGAATATGTAAGACTTTTTCCTTTCTTTTTTTCCTTTTTGTTTTCTAGTATTGGAAAGTTTGTGCATTGTTGACAAAGTTATTTATATTAATAAGTGTATTTTTTCAATAATCTAACTACTCTTTGTTATTCTTATGTCAAATTAATACTTTCACTTTAAATAAAAGTATTTTAGTCAACTAATAAATATATTACATTTTGAACAAAGAAAATGACCTATAATTTAGGACAAATGACAAACAAAAAAAAAAAAGGCCTTATCAATTTAGGACGGTAGAGTAATTATTTTCATTCTTTAATCAAATACTCCAAGGAAATTCACAAAAAGACCAAATTATTGGCCTACTACACTAATTCTTCCCTTTACTATATATGTAAAGAAATGGCCTGCTCACTCGAAAGGAAACCTTAAACTTGGCATAGCTCCATAAATTCTATTCATTGGAAATCATCTAAATTTATTACTACTATCAGTAGCTGCTACTTCTTCAACTGTGCATGTACACTTGGAGTTTTAAAAGCAATAATGCAGCTCAACAAGATCCACATGCAGACAGATATATCTAGCCTTTTTTTGCACATCTTCTGTATCTGATTGTAATGAATACGTGTAATTAATAACTTTGTCCCAATAGATCATTTCGCTTTAATTGGATCTCAAAGTAAATAATAGTATCTCAGTTTCAATTTCAATATATGAGTGGTTTTAAAGTGAAAAAGGTACCCCCTTTGTGTAATTGTTATCCCGTGGCTAAATAAGGAAAGTAATTTCTTTTTTTCCAAATACATACTTAATCAAACCTCCACTTTGATTACTTTTTTGTTTCTTCTTTTTCTGAGCTATATACCACTATACAACTTCTTTGGAACTTGAGAGAGGTTAAAATAAAGGGTTATTATCATGATCAAAAGTGAACTACCAAAAAAAAAGAGGCGATCTACCTATCTTGAGAAAACAAAAGCATATCTAATGTCCGGTCCAATTGCTTCTTTTACATTATTTTATATATGCAATAACCAATGATTCATAAAGTGACAACTTTATAATCTAAAAAATTCTATTGCACCCTGAACATTTTGACTAATCTCTTACCAAAACTCAAATTGGATTCACAATAAATTAAGATGGTTCCAGGTTTGTAGTTGATGCTGGACAGGATGTTGCCACTAAGATACTACCAAAACCCCTCAAAAAATAAAAATAAAAAGAGAAGAAAATACTACCAACCAAAATATAATTGGACTAATAATCTTCTCCCAATCAGTTGTGTCCCAAGGGACGAAGGAATATTTCAAGCAATAAATAAAACTCCCTCAAGATTTCATGATTATATATCTTTGTAATTGATGAGCAAAATTAAATTCAGCGAATCACACTTTGTGAAGTTCTAAAAGAAAGTTGATGAGGAGCACCAAATGGGTATTTTATGATAGCAAAACATAGGTGCCCCTCTTGGCCAATGACGCGTGGAAATTCTTGTCCAACAATGGTAATCGTTAAAAATAAGTGATGGCAAACCACTGGGGAACTTTGTGTTTGCTAAAGATGGTGCACTGACAAAATATAGCATGGGAAAAAAATCTGGCAGATAATGAAAGAAGTAATAATAAATGCCCTATGAAACATGCATATCTTGTCGTCCATATATATTTCCATTTTCGAGTAAAAGCTTGTATGCATATACGTTTATATCCATAGTTTGCATTTTTTTTTTTTACTGATTATTAGATATATTAGTGCTATAATTAGGTAAGCAAGCAAGATTTTAGATGGGGCATGATGAACATAGAGCAAACAATTATGTGTGGTGTGACTTAATTTGCCCTCCCTTAGAGAAGATTCTGCAGCAGAGATGAATGGAGCACTTTCTAACTCATTGGCATGATAAGAGACACTACACATGGAAGTCAATTTCTTTGTTTGTACGTTTGTGTTGTAATGTTTCTATAGCAAGCATTACTTGGGGAAAGAAAGAAAGAAAAAAGTCTATATTCATTTCTTCATCGCATCCCATTGTATCTTTCCCTCTGTTATTTTGTTTTTTTTTTTTAAGGGTTTCATTGAAAGATTCTGACTAGAGTCACAGACTCAAAGTTAGGAATGATATGTGAGTACCGATATCACTTATTTGTTCCCCGTTGCTCCCTAACCTCGTCCTAGGCCTCTTTTCTTACTACTCGCTAGGCATAGAGGAAGGAGGCAAAAAGAGGTAATTTCCCTTATACAAGATTTGAGAAATATTTTGTGATAGCTATCAAAAAATAGTACAACAAAAGAAACGCATATTCAGGAAAATACTCATGACATAATGGAAAGTTAAAATTGACAAAAGCATCCGTTAAAGATTTTCTAGAATATCCTCATTTTTCTTCATGAAGGCTGCAGCGAGTTGATGAGAACATTTCTGTAATTCCATAAGCTTCTTCTGATGAGAGACATATCTAGGAACTGTTGCAAGAAAAGTGGTCAATATTCAAAAACACATTGTCGAAGGTTGTAGCCATGGGGAGCTCCTCATGCGTCTCATCTCAACCATGACAACGAAACCCTAAATCCTCTGATTGGCAGCTGCATACAAAAAAAAATCCCTTTCCCAAAAACTAAGTTAATGGAAGAGAAACAGAGAACCAGTATGACAATATATAGATGAAACTGATAAAGAAATGAGCCAATAATTAATTAGGTTATATAAATACATCAGGAGTCAAACATCATTTTCACTGGTGGTAGGCAAGATACGGCTCATAAACAAGCTTGGACTATTACTCACAGGTCAAACATAACATATCTCAATTAGAAAGCTAAAGAAATTAAGATTTTCTTCTTTTTCTTTTTCTTTTTGGCCTTTCCTGATATATATGTTTACTTGGATGTTAAGTCTACCTGCAACGTGGATGGATGGCTGTAATTTCTTGAGTCCAGGAACATCTCCAGTTGGATTAAACAAGAAAATGTATAGAGCAAGAGCAAAAATTGATTAAAAAAAATGGTAAAGTGAAAGGGAGCTCCCTTCAGTCCAAGTACAGGAAGCTTAAGATCCAACTTGTCTCCCGCATCATTCACTCAGTTACCGAGTATTATCTAATTACTCAGCATTTGGATGAATGAGTCGGCAGCTAATTGAATCCTACTGCACCCCGTGAGTGGACTGAAGAAAGCTCTCTTTAACCATAACTATATTTCACATCACTGCAAGAAAAAACACAAAGTTGTTTGCTCAAATAGTCAGCATAAAATAATATGTAGCATCAGAAGTTAAATAGAGAGCCAGAGATACAGAATGAAAGAAAAGAAGGGTTGAGACTTGGGAGAACAAACCAAGCAGCCAGCTAGCTCATGTGTTCCCAAGTGGTAGAAATGGCCTTATATATATAGCTAAGAGAAAAGCAATGACAAGACAATACTATAATTAAAATAATGTAATGTGCAAATACTGAAAGCAGATTATTCATATTCTTGTTTTATTATTTTTTGTTTTCCCCTGCACACTCCTTCCAATTCTATTGCTCTCTGGAAAAAGCCCGCCCACATGGGATCTCTTCCTTTGCATAATGCTTTCCTTATGCAAAGATAAATATGGCACTCAAACTAGTTAAATGGCATGTTAATTAATGGAGATTATCAAGTCAACTCTAATTGATCACTTCCAAATATATTAGCAAAAGACAAAATTCTGTAGACATGATATAATTAAGGGCATGCACTTGGCCATCTTTAAAATTTTTCATCTTATAATAGTAAACCAGAAGTCATAACTCATAAGTGCAAAGATAAAAAGCAGACACCAACTCATTGTTCTTCTTGATTTATGGCATCGGAATTTTATTTTTTATGCATATTGACTTTATAATGATAAACTTATCTTCAAATCCTTTAATTAGAAGGGTTTTAGAAAGGACAGATATCACCACAAATGGGTCTTCACTTTCGTAACAGTATCTAATACCATTCGTGTCCCTGTATATATGTGTGGGGGGGGGGGGGGGAGTAATGAGTCATGACTAATGAGCCAAGAAATCCTAGCTATAGATTCTTGTCAAAGCTACTCTTTTTCGTTTTCCACTTAGGTTAATAGACACTCTTTTTTATTTTTGCTGTTGTAACCCTAATTTAACGATAACTAAGTAGCCTTTCTGGATTTTTACAAATTTTTTATAAGCTTAGCCTAGCCTACAATTGTAGATAGTTCTATTGCTTATACTTTTCCGGCGGTCAGACTCATTCCCATGAAAGAAATTGTTAATTATTAGTCACTAATGGCACGTGTCTAATTAAGACTGCTTTAGCGACTAAAAGCAAAACGAATAGAACCAAAGGAGTTGAGTTGAGTTTAGCAATATAAAAAAAGGAGTTAGGAGTTTAGCATTGAAACTCACAAATTGATTCCGTTCGAAATAAATTTTATTTTAAGAGTTTTATTTTAAGTATTTCTTTTTTTTTTATTATATTCAAATAAAAAAATTAATTAACTTGGAAATTAAAATAATGTTAAAGTAAATATATTTAAAATGATACTTATGTAAAATGGAGAATTATTCCATAATAAAGCAAAAAAAAAAAAAACTTGGTAAGCATGAGAATACCTAAGCTTAGTCCAATGATTGATTGTCACTACTAGCGAATTTTCTTATAATGGTCGCATACATAGATGAGGCTTCTTGGTTCTCTTCAAAATAAAATCAGAGCCTCACATGAGTAAAATTTATAGGCCTATATATGTCCTTAAATTAATTATAATTCATTTTCTTTAAAAAATCATATGATATTTTAGATTTCAAATGGAGAAAATATGTTTTTAAAATTTGCAAATCTCAGCAGAACAATATTTATCATTGAAAAATCTTATGCTACACTTCAATTATCTTTCTCCCATCAATTAAAATAAATTTTACCTAAACATAATAATATAATATGGTTGTATGTAACTTATACGTGTATTTATCTAGATAAATTTGTAAATAATACGTAACAAACAAAATTGAAAGGATTTTAATAATGCTTAAAGGTATGAAAATGAATTAGAATAGAAATAAAAAGATTGTTGAGAAAAAAAGTCATTTGTCATCATTTCATAATTAGTAGAAAAAATACTTGAATATAATTTTTATTATTAAATTCACGAGTGGAAATCTAAATAGAAAAAATTTATAAAATAAAAATACTATAAAAAAATATTTTTCCTCTAGTTTTTTCCACCAAAAGAGGGGGAAAAAGGGAAATTTGCCAACGAAGATGATAAAAAAGAAAGATAACTATGAGGAGGAAAAGAAAAGGAAGGTACGGAACAAGAATAATCTTTCTGGGTTAGATCATTTTTAAATTAAGTAAAGCATGGAGAGGGAACTGATATATTTTCCATAGTTAAATATTTTCGTTGATTGTCTAGAACAATAAGGGGGTACCATCTGATTCATGTGTTATTTGAGAATAATATTATCGCTAATTGAAAAAATTACAACATTTAAAGTGGCAATTATATTATATATTAAAAGGGAGCAACATGCATATTCTTTACTTGGATTAAGTTTATATAATCGTGAAGAATAATATAAATACACACAATAAATATAAAATAAACAATAAAAATAGAAGATAGTTGTGTGCTAATTAGAAAATACGTTTTTTTTCAGATAAAAAAAGGAAGAAGAAAATATGCTTTTTGATATCTATAACGATAGACATCCTTGATTTTGAAGCATAATCAAATTGTAGAGAGTTGTTTAGAAGCACATTGGAATTGCAGCCCCAAGTTTGGGGGTGAAAATGAATTTTTGTGCCAAGAAAAAGGAGTTAGCGAAAAGAAATATATATATATATATATATATATATATGGATTATTGACTATTTGCATTGAAAATCATTTTTATATTTAAGTATCAATTCAATTATCAGGATATGAGATGGATTAACTATCTACTTATTAAGTGTTATTTATTAAAAAAAAATTATGACTTTAATGGTAAGCATTTGGAGATGCTATTATAGTGTTTTTTTTGTTCTATCTTATAAAATTTCCACTTTACATTCACCCACAGTATATATTGGGAATGTAATTTCTGGGGAAAAAAATCTCCATTTTATCATACATCATACAAAATATATCATATAAATATTCTAGTGCATTTTCTTTAAAAGAAAGAAAAAAAAACAAATTGACAATAATAATGTAAACATTAGGTAAAGATTCTCTGTATCCATTCTTTTTTGTTTCCTTTTAGGTGCTAAATTGATTTTGTATCTAATTGCTCTTAGATATTTCTGTAAAACAAAATTTTCATCTTTACATTAATAAAATTTCGTTGTAACCATTTATATTTTTATTATAAATTATTTTATAGCTTTTTAGAGATATTTTATCCTTTATTTTTTATAATAGTCTTATTTATTTCTATATTATTTTCTCTTACATCTATCGTTCTTGGAAAATGAGAAATATGAGTTTTAATAAATTACATATCTAATAATTAAAAGTGTTTTAAAAATAATAATTTTTTTAATTTGTGTAAAAATTAAACACGATATTAATATAGACGGAGGGAGTATATATATGAACTTAGGATTCTACATATATTGCACTGTTTTGTTAACATTAATGCATACTTCAAACTTGCAATAGTTCAAACAATATTTTAGGGATATCAGCATGGGCGAAGATGGACTTTATTTATTGTAAGTACTAGTATTGTTTATCATAATACTCCAATATGATAACACTAATTAATTCATCCTTTTTATTTCAATTATTCACTGTTTTTTAGTTCCTTCATTTTAATAGTATGATTTATAATTTTAGTACATATTTATACTATCTTACCCTTATATAATTTTGAAGATATAAATTTGACTTCTTAAAAATATATTTAGCATTAATTTTAATATGTTTTGAATGAAAAAAATAAAAATATCCACTAGTATTTTTTAAAGAGAATGCAAATAATGAAAAATACATTTAGTGTGAAGTATTATTTCATATCAAACTTTGGAATGTGAAACCATTTTACTTAGACCAACTCCAATAGTGATGGTGCAATTCAAATGAATTTTATTTTCTGTTACTTTTTTAGAGATTATCATTCCACTTCATTTTTTCAATTTTATAAAACTAATATAAAAAATTATTACAATCAATAATGAACCCATATATCACTTAACTTTCATATACAGAATTATAAAAATAACAATGAATATTATATTTTTTCAAATGAAACTCTCCAATTCATTGACAAATTTGACTTGTGCTCCAATTGTATGTAACTCTCAATTGATTTGGAATTGCTCTTACACATTAGCATTTAAATAAAAATTTTGGTTGCATAGTTATTATTTATAATACTTCTATTAATTTTAATACATATTTAAAGTAGATAATTAAAATGAGCCAAATTAAATATTTAGTTAATGAAATTGCTATCGGACTCGTTAGTTTTTAATTTTTATTTCATAGTTCTTATTTTTAGCTTACTTTGAAAAAAAATATCATGGAATATTTTTTACAAAAGAAAAAAAAAACAATTCAATCTGTTGTACTGACTTTAAATTATTTTCTTAAAAGAAAAAAAATCAGAGAACCGAGAATAGGTAAGAGAGAAATTGATGGGCATAGCAGGCTTTTGGAGTTGAAAAGACAGCGATTTCAGTGAGTGTTGAGTGGTGGCTGCCGGCTGAGTTATTTGATGTGATCTCTACCCACAACACAACATTTTTGTTACCAAAACTTTCTTCTTCTTTCTTCTTTGTCATCATTATTCTTATTTGATGTTCTTTTCTTCTTCCTCTTTTTTAACGAAGGGAATGTATTTTCTATTCTAATTAACATAAATTTTAAATGTGTTATTTTATCATCGTATGATATTCCTTTAACTCACTAAAAAAATTATTATTATTATTTACACGATTCAAAAAAAATATATTTAATGTATTTGAAATTATAAATTAATTATTTATTATTTTTATTTTACCTTTTAATTATTGCATTTAAAATGTGATCTAATTCAATTTAATCATGTAAAGATAGATGCGATTTAATTTAAATTGTTTGTATATGTATTTATTTATCTTTAAAAGAAATATTTAATTTGATATTTAGTGGTTCAAAAGTTTAAAAATAAATTATTTAATAATAAAATATATTAAATAAAGATATTTTAGATATTTAAAAAAATATATCATACGTTTAAATAAGAAAGTGAATTATAATTTAGGAAAAATGAAAAAAGAAAATTAATTTAGTCGGACAAAAAGAACATATAATGTGTATATATAATAATGTACAGTACATATTATGGTAAAAGAGGATTTTAAATCATACCCTCAAGAATTCTTATACTAAGTCACATTCTTCGACCTAAAATTCAAAAAATAAAATAAAAAACTAACAAACAAAAAACGAAACAAAATAAAAGGTTATCTTCTGCGGTTCACAAACTTCTATAAGCCGAGCAGAAAACTTGTAGTATCATTCTCGACTATGGAATTATTAATCGGAAAGGTTAACCTTTTCTTGAGAGATTGATGCCTGTTATTTTTATGGGATGCAAGCTCCCATTACAGACGGGCGAAAAGTAAAAGGAAGATCATGAAAGCCATCTCAGACAACAACATCGATCGATGGTAGCAGAAAAAGAGAACAAGTACCGAGGCAAAGAGAGAAGAGTGGCAATTTTATTTTTTATTCTCCAGTGGACAACTAGGGTTAACCACTTAACCCCATGGAGCCTGGTAACTTGGAACATCTTCCTAGCTTCTTTTGTTTTGAGATTAAAAAAAAAAAAAAAAAAGAGAAGAAGAAAAAAGTGGGCTTATAGATAACTCATTGATAATACCGATATCGGATGTCCATAATTAATTAGATAACAAGAGTTTGGCACCAAGTTTCGAGTTCAAACTATTTGTCCGGTTGAAAAATCAATAATATAAACTGTTCCTTTTTTCAACATCATTATACAATTTAAATTTTCTTATTTCTTAAGTTCCAATATAGGGTATTTCATATTTTTTTCACAACTAATTAATACAATTTAATAATTCATTCGTCCAAATATAATTATTTTGATCAATTTTTACACAGACTAATAATCTTCTTTTGTTTCTAAAATGACATTAATTATTGTTTTTTAAAAATAAGAAATAAAAAATAAAATTTGTTTTGAAAATAAAAAAATATAAATATTTTGTCTTGAAAATAAAAAAGATGTGAGAGGATAAATAAAAATTAATGGTAAAATATTCATAAAATTTCATAAAATGATTTATATTTTGAAATAAGAAGAAAGTCATCCAATGACTTTTTTTTTTATTTATGAATGTAATAGGTTTTTAAGCTTTTTTGCAAGTTCCAAATGAGACTACTATTTTGTGGTAGTACTTTTTCCCCCTTATTTGCTTCCAACTAAAACTTCTCATTAATTAAATTTTATGCATAAATGAAAAGTAAAGATAATTCTATGTTACTTATAAATGGAAGACTTTCGATGAAGATACACAGAAAATTTAATTGAACTCATTTAATACACTCTTTATTAAAAAACATAAGTTATTGGATTCATTTTTACACAAATCAATAAACTTTTTTTTCTATAAAATACTTTTAATTATTATGTCTTGAAAATAAGAAAAGTAAAATAAAATTTGTTTTGAGAAGAAAAAAAATATAAAGATATGAGATGAGAGATAAAAATAAATAAGGATAATATTGAAACTTAATGATTAAATATTTATAAAATGACTTATATTTTGAGACAAAAATAAAGTTATCCAATTGATTTGAGGAAGTATGAGCATTGAGAAAATTGAAGAAGGGCATTTTAATTTTTATCTTTAGAAAGCATATTAATTTTGATAATTTCTTAAGAGGTGTGAAACTCTAAAGTGTGAAGGTAAAAGAAAAAAAATACTGTAACATTTTATGACTTGTAATGCTAAAATATCCATTCATTCCATACTTTCATATGGACAAAATCCATTTTAACTAGGGAGTTTCCATAAAACATCCAAAAAACTGAAAAACAAAAGGAGGTGTGGATATAACTTAATTGTACAATGAAATTCTTCTCTATCTTCCCCAACAACAGTCACAAACCAAGATTTTTTCAATAACAACTCTATCACATCCTCATACCAATAATATTATTCAATGTATGTGTTAGTTGTTGTTAAAATAATAGAGATTCAGTTTATTGATGAAGAATGTTGCACCTTAAGATCGATTTGCGATCAAGTTGGCGGTAGGAAATCAACTATTTTCCTGTAGTATGTAACCAAAATATATATATATATATATATATATATATATATATATATTAGACAATGCATTAAAAGATTCATAGTGTCGTAAAAATTCTCCAAACTTAAAAAGAATCGGTACTACTTAATCCTTCTATTTCTAAAATTACAAAAAAAAAAACAAAGAAGGTAAAAGAACCTTGAGACATGACTTGAGTCACTTCTTAAGCATATTCTAACTAAAATCCTCCTAAACATAACTTTTTAAGGACAGGATATTTATAATTTTTTTCTGTTTGACGAAATTTATGGATAAGTGATTGAAAAATTAAGAAAAATGATTGTCATTAGGTATCAACCAATAAATTCAAAATAAAAAAAGTATCAATCAATCAGGATCATAGAAGAAAGTAAAATAATACTACCAGCACAAATATTGTATATGAAGAAATTAATTATATACATTCCTGAATTATTAAGCAGCAGCACACAGTTTTTTTATCAAAAAAGAAAAAGAAAAAAGCATCAGTACATAGAAATGCAGACGACACACTCTCATCATCAAACTCCATCTCTTGTTAAATCGATCAATCTCTCCATTGTCATAATGTTTTGGTAGAAATTATTCACACCTGCCACATGGTCCTTTTGTGCATTTCTTTTCAGTGTTATTCCTCGTGAGCTTTTAGCCTTTTAATGCTTGTTGGAGGTTTTGTAGCTTGACAACTTCATTTCTTTCAATCTTCTGTTCATACTCTACGTCTGTTTCCTTTCATCTGTCTACTGTTTTCTAGTTTCAATCCCAGTTACAGCTCATGAAAATAGAAACAGGGTTCTGTGTGTTAGGTCCTTGGACTCTTTAACACTAGCTTATGTGAATTTGTACCTTGCTCAGAGCTTGAAATGCTCCCTAGTCATATCAAGACTTTAATCCTCCTAACCTATTTATCACCCTATAAATTACTCCCTTCCTCCAGAATTGCTCTCATCAAGAGTTTTTGAAATCAAGAAAATTATCATAATATTTTTATTGTTAATAATTAAAATAAGTGAGCTAGTTAAATTTAAATTCTTTAAATTAAATAAATTGTTTGCTAAATTTTAAATGAAAAATATATTACATTTTAAAAATAGACATTTAATTTTAGGTATTTCAAAATATAAATGTAGATACCCAATTCTAACTATATGGAGTAACACACTATTCATTGGTTGATAATGGATTGTAAAACTATGGGATAGTTCAAAATGAAAATATACAGCCAAAAGTTGATTAAAACATTATGTTATGATAGAAATTCGAGTTTAACATTAAAGTTAATTATTAGTACTTTATATATAATTCTTCTGTTGACGAGTTTTAGGATTCTCATCCAAAATATCTTAGCTAGATTATTAATTTTACGTTTCTATTTTCTAAGGCATCAATGTTAGGTTAAGATTTTCTGGGGCTCTAACGTGGGTACAGATCATTGAAATGACTCAACTTTATATTTTTGTTAAATAATAATGTTGAATATACTGAATTATTTTGTAGTTTTACGCAGGGGAGAATCAAACGTCATTGAATCAACTACATTTTGGTCTAATTGATCATGATGGGTAATTTTACTTTTTGGAACAATCCTTTTGCAGCCTTATCTCAGTATATATACTTCCAGACTTCTTGTAGTTTCTTGCTTTCTTGCTCCAACTTCTACTGACCATCAAGTGGAACTTTATTGTATTCCACCAATGGTTTTTGTTTTTTTAAAAAATTAATAAACAAGGGCAATCCTTTGCTTTGCAGTACTGATCTTGGTGAAAATCTTTCATTTCCTTTTTTTTTTTTTGCATGAAAGTTTTTGCAAATTCAATGTGATTAAAAGCAATATATGTTCTGAGGGGTTTCTTTAATGCATGAGAACCATAAAATATGACCACCATTAAATTTCCTTTCTGAGGGATGAGGAATCTGGGCAATTCTCCTCTTGTCCTATCAAGGTATTTTCCTAGTTAATTATTAGTCTTGTATCAAAATATAAAATATTTTAGACATTTTACATATATTAGGAAGACATTCTGCTTTTTTAAAATATCGTTATTTATTATATCATACTCTTCATTGAAAATTTGTAATTAAATTATTTAATTTTTCTTTTTTTTTAAAAAAAGTATGTGTAATATTTTAAAAAATATACAAAATAACTTTCAAAAGTCTTAAAGTATCTTATATTTTGGGATAAATAATTTGTTCAAAGTATATTATATTTTAGAATGGAGATAGTAGATAATTGTGGGAAAAAAATATTCTCAAAATTTTTTTCCTCTAAATATAGTTGTTGATAAGAATATCTATCTATTCTTGAGGAGTGGAATAATATTCAGTCTAGAATCCCACTAAGTAAGACCACTGGAATTTGGATGGAATATGTGAAGCCAGGGTGATACTCATATATGCTGAAGGTGGAGGGAGGGATATGCCCCTTTTAAGTTTTAACAAATAGTCTTTAGGAAACAGGAAACAAATTACTTTTTAAAGAAGCAATTATATTCTTAATATGACTTCTTGATTAGTACTTAAGACGAAATAATATGCACTTTTCACCTCCTTCTTTTCAAAATGTACATTCACTTGATGAATTATGACGTTAATATTTACATTTATTGTTGGTTAAGTACTCAAACGAGATATATAAAGAACATTTAATCTCTTTCCTTACAAAACATTAACTGACTGACAAAATTAAATTACACAAATGTTTTTATTTAGCAAGCAATTTTGAGAATGTTTTGATGATGACAAATTAAAGAAGGATAAGTTAAATATAGTTTGATAGGATAACTAAGAATTAGTACTTGTTTCCCAAACACAAAGTTGATTGGTTGCTTATGCTTCAAATTCGAGGTGTCGGCACTTAGCAATAAAAAAATGAAGATATGCAAAATAAAAACTGCATTTTGGAATCTTTTCACAATGCTGTAAAGACAAATACATCATTTGAATTTTGCATTTTGGAGTATTTAAGAATGTTTAATAACTACAAACTTGTACCTCGAGTTAGGAACTAATTACATTAAATTATTTTCTTCTGTTCTTTTCTTTTTTCTGTGTGGAAATTTAAGTTCGAATAAAAACTTTATCGAATTCATTATTATCTGTAAAGTTGTTCTTTAATTGATGTGATTTATGTGCGGCTTAAAAGTTCTCTTGTCATGGGGAAAAGAATAAGCAAAGTACATGCTTTCTTTTATTCTTCTTTTCCTCAAAAAAATTAAATCTAGTTAAAGAGAATAAATTTGATCTCAATTATCAAGTACAACTCCCATCTAAATCTTGTTTTATACAATCATTATTGAAAGATTCCTCTTAAGATATTATATTTTAGTACTAATTTTTAAGGAGACAATTAATGAACAAAATTTATTAGTATGTTTTCTTGTATGTCAAATTTATTACTATATAAATATATAAAAGTAAATAATGATAAGGTAGTAATTTAATTAGAGAAAATCATTTTCATTAGGTGAAATATTTTAGATTCAATTTGTGTTCTTTTTCTAATTTATCATCGATATGTATGTATACATATAAGTTAATTAATAAAATATTTTTTTATTAGTGAAGGATATTAAATTTGATTTACAATTTTGCTACCATGTAAATGTATTTTAATTAGTAAAATGATTTCAGCTATGATTTATAAATCATGTGTTGAAATCATATATTTCACAATTATTTGTGTTCCTAGTGTGTGTCTATATATATATATATATATATATATTTAAAAGTACAATGCTGGTAACATTAGCCAAAAAGAGTACAATCTTCGGATACATATATATTGGGCTTTCTCGAAGGGACCTCAAAATCTTGGTCCTGGACCCTTGGATACATGTTTGGGCCAGAATTTTTCTTGGGTTTCGTCCGAATACAGAATTCATATGAAAATTATCGTGATATGACTGGATAATTTTCAAGAATGTCTTATGAATAAACACAGACTTATCACTCATATTTCGATTAATGTGCTTGCCAAGTATTCTAGATACAACTTCTAAGTCTTTTATTTCAAATTCAGCTTTCAAAAGATGTTTTAAATTATTTATCGTGTGCATATGCTTACTAGCTATAAGCATATTATTCACATAAAGTAATAAGTACACCACATTTTCAATAGATTCACTAGAATAATATAAACAACTATCAAAGTTGTTTTTTATAAAATCAGATTTTATCATAAAAGAATCAAACCTTTTGTACTACTGTCTTGGGTCCATAAAGAGATCTCTTCAAAAGACAAACTGCATTTTTCTTACCTTTTTACTTGAAACCAGGAGGTTGATGCATGTAAATGGTTTATTCTAACTCACCATGCAAGAAAGTAGTTTTGATATCTAATTGTTTAAGTTCTAAATCATAGATAGCAATTAGGAAAAACATTATTCTAATAGTTTTGTACTTAATTACGAGAGAAAAGATTTCAATAAAATCAATGCCTTCAATTTGAGTGAATCCCTTAGCAACTAACATAGCTTTGAATCTAGATGGTTCAGAAGGAATTTCACTGTGTTTTACCTTGAATACCCATTTGCATTCCACAATTCTTTTCTTACCAGGTTTAGGTACTAGGACCCAGGTTTCATTTTTGTGCAGGGAATTGATTTCCTTTTCTATATCACTTAGTGAGGAATTGCAATTAGGGCTCTGTATAGCCTCTTTATAATAGAAAAATTCTCTTTATTCCATAAGTTTGCCAGCTACCAAAGCATAAGAGGTTATATATGAATAATCATATCTAGCTAGTGGCCTAACACTTCTTCTTTCTCTGTTCCTTGCAAGTTGGTAATCTTGTAATGCCTGATTTTGAGCATCATAGTGTTCATTACCATCATCATCAGAATTAATTTCTGATTTAGGCTCAAAACCCTCAGGTATATTA
Source organism: Apocynum venetum (assembly GCA_019593545.1). NCBI lineage: Eukaryota > Viridiplantae > Streptophyta > Magnoliopsida > Gentianales > Apocynaceae > Apocynum > Apocynum venetum. The sequence continues at coordinate 2,700,303 of SRSM01000337.1, forward strand.
CTTAGTATCCCTTGATCATGGCAGTATCTGTTTCATTTTCCCCACCATTCAATATGGGTTGGGATTGTGAACTATGAGCATTTTTCACCTCAATGGAAATGCAACCTTTTAAGGGAAAATCAATAATGTCAACAAGATTTACAACAAATTTTAAACAAGGCATTTCTTTCTCATTAAAGACAACATCCCTATTGATAACTACCTTAACTCCCGATTCACTCATCAACCAGATTTTATATCATTTTACACCATAATGATAGCCTATAAAGACTCACTTTTTAGATCTAGGATCTAATTTCCCTTCATTTTGGTGTGCAAAGGCTGCACACCCAAAAATCCTGAGGTTACTCAAGTTTGGTGGGTTACCAGACCACAATTTCTCAGGGGTTTTGAAATTGATTGCTGTAGAAGGGGATCTGTTTATAAGATAAACAACAGTACTGACTGCTTCCCCTAGAAAGGTTTAGGTAAGCTAGAAGCTATCATGAGACACATTACTTTGTTCATGATAATTATGTTCATTTTTTTTAGCAACTCCATTTTGTTGGGGATTGAATTTGACAGTCTTATACTTTACAATACCATTAGCAATACAAGTTATTGAAGTTCTGATTACAGAACTCTAAGCCATTATCAGTTCTAAGAAACTTTACCTTCTTGTTTGTTTGATTTTCAACAAGAGTTTTCCATTCCTTAAAATTTTCAAAGGTTTGATAATTTGACTTAAGCAGATAAATCCAAACATTTCTAGAAAAGTCATCAACAATATATAAGAAATACATATTGTCACTATGTGAACAAACTCTTTCAGGACTCCACAAATAAGAATGAATGTATTCTAGAATGTTAGTGGATTTGTGTGTGTCAAGTGATAAACTGAGTTTTTGATGTTTCCCTAAAATGCATCAATCACAGAGATCAATTGACTCAATAGTATCACAATTTAAAAGATTTTGTTACTTAAAATTTGTAAACCTTTCTCATTAATGTGACCTATTCTCTTATGCCACAAAATAGTCTTATTACTATCGTGCTTACCAAATAGAGCAGAGTTACTGCAAATAGTAAAACCAATTAAAACATACATGCCATTCACTTTCTTACCTTTCAGAGTGACTAATGAGCTTTTACACACTTTAAGACAACCATTTTCAGCTTTATAAGAGTAACCAACAGTGTCAAACATGCTAAGAAATATCAGGTTTCTTCTCAAACTAGAAACATATCTAACATTGGTAAGTTTTCTAATTATGCCATTATGCATTTTTATACAAATAGACCCAATGCCCTCAATAGAGTAGTGTTCATTGTTCCCCATATATACCTTACCATCAGAGACAATTTCAAATGAATCAAACTAGTCCTTGTTTGGACTCATATGAAATGTGTATTAGAATCAAACAACCACTCATCAGAAATACATGAATTTGAATTAGAAACACATAGCACCTCAGCATACATAGTATTTGCAACAATATCAAATTCAAACACATTGCTATTATCATTGGAATTACTAGAGTGATTCCCTTTTCTACTATTTTTATCTTTGATTCATTTGAAACACTGGTTTTTCAAGTGGCCTTCTTTGTTACAGTAGAAACATTTGCTCATTTCCTTATCTCTAGATTTTGATTTACCCTTACTTCTAGATTTGTTCATGTTATAATTAAATTCTTTCTTTTTATGCCTACTCCTGGCATACAAATTCTCTCCATTCCTTTTGTTTTCTATCTTAAGGTCCAGTTACTTAGATTGCAAGACAGATTTATCATCTGCTAAAGTCAAATCTTCTCTACTATACTTAATAACGGATTTAACATATTTGAAAGAATCAGGCAAAAAATCCATTAAAATAACAACTTGATTTTCATTAGAAACATTTTCACCAATATTAGACAAATCAACCACAATTTTGTTAAAATCATCTAGGTTATCATCAAGAGATTTTGAAGGAATCATTTTAAAACCAAAATTTTATTAGATAAATATTTTCTCAAATAAATCTCATCAAGTTTATTCCAAATATTGAAAATAGTATCAAGACCAGTCAATTGCCTAAACATATTGTCAGATAAATGCAATATGATAGTACTGTGTGCTAAATCAAGTTTTTAAGATAACACTTTATCTTTTCAAGATTCAGGGAAAGACTTAGGATCACATATTGCAGGACCTATCTTGTGTTGAATGAGAACATATCTCATTTTTATCTTCCAAATGCCAAAATCACCTAGGCCATTAAAGGCATCTATGTTAGTTTTTGCAGTACCCATATAAATCTTAGACAATGTTCAGATATTGTATGAACTAAGTATAGATATACTAATAGTATGAGGTGTTCAGGAAATTAGGTCAACTAATAGTCAGAGTTTCCAACAATATGAAACACAAAGTCTCATAGAAACTGATTATCAAACCTAAATGAATACATATCAGTATATCGATGTTAAGATACAAGAGTGATGTGTATAAACGTTCATATTTGGATAGACAACAGTTAGAGTTTTTAGGTAATAAGACAAAAAATCTCAGGGAAACATGTGTGTCATATCAATTTAATGCTAAACAACAATTAAAAACAAGTTAGAGATATTAACCAACATGTTTTACAATTCCAATACAAATAAGTAAAACCCCTTAAGTAATAGAGAGAATAGAAATTCAGAATAGAAATACAATTTCTCTCAATAGTGGGTAGCAACACTCAACGCACATAATGAAATTAATCAGTAACTGAAATCTCTATGACACAAATACGTCATGCCTCGATAGGGCACACGCCAGACTTGGGTTTTTGTGATTTTTGAAAGAAAAAAAAAGAAACAGAAGGATTAAACTTGTTATTATCTATTCCGATACAAAAGAAGAAAATCCTTAATATTGGAGAGAGAGCATAACTAGGGTTTTTCAGGAAATTCTTACATGACGGCTCGATTTGGAATTCAAAAGGCACAAAAATGGTTTACCGACTCAAACCTTTGTTATGGTCGAGTTGCAAAACCTAAATGCCTTTATTTTCTCAACCCCGACTAGGGCTTTATTCGAACACAAACGAACCTTGTTTGAAGTTTTCGAGCTTGAGTTTGAACAGTATTGGAGCACTGTTTGAGTTCATTCGATTAACGTTCGAGCTCCAAATATTGTTTGTGTTCGTTCGATTATTTGTTCTTAATATTTGTGAACATTCGTGTTCGATTCGTTTAATCTAACGAACCGAATTCGAATTGTTCGATTAGTTCGAGTTCGAACTCAAATTTTAATTTTCTATTTTTCTTTTAAAATATAAAATATATAATATCTTTTACATATATAATATATATAAATATTATATGTAAACATAATATATAATATATAATATAATATAAATAATATATATATAATATTATATATTAATTATAGTGTTCGCGAACGTTCGAACTGTTCGTGAAGAAAGTTTGTGTTTGTTCGTTTAGTAAAAGCAAACAGATTTTAATGTTCGAGTTCGGTTCGTTTAATAAACAAACGAGCCATAATCGAACACAAACGAACTCGAACGAGTTTTGTTCACGAACGCTCGGTTCTTTAACAGCCCTAACCCTGACACAAACCAATAAGCAAACTAAATACTCTTATACCACTGTTGGGATTTGACCCAATAATTAGAATAATGCAACAGAAGAGAACAACAGTAAGAACACCAATAATTTTACGTGGTTCAGTTATAACCTAATCCACGATACTCAACCAAGAGCGCATACTCTCTATTATTGTGTTTTACACCCTCACGAACAACCTCTATTGGTTTCTCTTTAGCTTTCTTGTATAAGTAAACTTTGGAAGAGATACAAGTGCGATGAAATAAGGTTTCACATGAGAGACATCAAGAGACAAAACCGAGAAGAGAAAACGAGCAGAAAATCCTAAGTCTGCTCTGGTTTGAAGAGAAGAAGAAAAATAACAATATATATGACAGCCATCTGGGTGCGGGTCATTACTGACCCGCACGATTGACTTGAGCTCCGAAATAGCAATAGACTCGAGCCCAAAAGTATTCTTCCCTTCTTGTTCAATTGAGAAGTCCAAGTATCAGTCCAACATAATGGGGCATCATCATTAGGTGGGCTGATCTGTTGAGGGTAAAGTCCAACAATTGGCAAAACATAATCAAATCAAATGAATAAGATTTTTGTGGACGGCTAGGATTGCTAAGCTAGGACCAAAGTTTTCATGGGCTGTTTGAGCTAATTGGTTTTCAATTATTAAATTTTTTATTTTATTTTGAAGTGAGGTTTCCTATTATTAGTATCCATGGCAAAGACAGTGTCATTCAGCCCCCCAAAAAATAAACAAGGAAAAAAAAAAAAGAGTTGTGTCTTCAAGATTCTATAGATAGATTATGATTTATGAACATGCAATAAGCAGCAAGATTACAATTTGGTAGTAGATTGAGGCCATCAAACACCACAGAGGTGATATATGCTCTGTCAAATCCTTACACCATCATAAGCTTCTTTCGGTTTATGATTTTTTATTTATTTGTTTGTTTGCTGATTACTATTATTTAACAATCTCGTTATTCCAAAGAAATAAGTTAAAATAATATTTACTAGTATGATTTGTGGCAAACAAAGAAAAAACATCCTGTAAACTAAAAAAAGGCAAGATATTAGTAAGCATATATGTATAACGAAACAAATATAATTTTCATTTCAACTCCTTTGCTAATTTCATCTAATTACATGAACAATAATATTAAATTTTATAATTTTATTGACGCAATGTCTCTAATACATATCACTTTTAGAGTTTTTTTAAAAAATAAAAATTATTATTATTATTATATTTCATATTCTTACACATTGAATTGAATAAAAAATACAGTTTTTTAATTAAAAAAGAAGAAGACAAAGTTTGTGGATTTAATCCAATCAAATTATTATAGCTTTGACAAAAGTGTTAAATTCTATTGTTTCCGAGGGAGGAAAAATGAATTCAACTTGTTTTTCTTTTCCTCATTGGTTTAGTGTTTTTTTTTAAATTTCTTTTACAATAAGAAATTGCAAGTCAAATTCATTACTACTTCTCTTTATAATATATTTTTAATTTTACTAAAAGAGAAACGGAAAACGGAAAACCCCCATAATCCAATTCACAACAACTTTCCGCACGAAATAATTTGAAGCATTCTTTTTCATTTCTCCCTAAATCCCTCTTTAGAAATTCATATCCCAATTGGAAATTCAGATTGAAATCTTTGAGCATCCCTTCTTTTGCCGTCAAGATTTCATCTTCTGGGGGTGAATGAAAAATTCGAACGTGGATCTGTTCGACCCACGTACAATAATGGACTCGGATTTTTTACCTGATGACTGTGGGCGGACGCCTCAGTCTCATCAACGATCAAATTCCGACTCTGATTTTGGTTTTGCATTCGATAACAGCAGTTTCTCTGATAGAGTGCTTCATATCGAAATTCTTCCGGATTTGCCCAACTCGAAATCCGACGCCGATGGCTGCACGACTATTGCCGAATGGGCTCGGAACCGCAAGCGCCGCCGTGAAGAAATTAGAAAAGAAAACGGTAATTGGGATTGAAATGTTAAATTTGTTAGTTGAGAAAAATGGGCATTCTTTTCTTGGCGGTGGGCTTTCATTTTCTTGAAAATGTTAGCCTCGAAATGTTTGTATATTTATGTTTAAGATTGTAAAAAGATTGAATTTTTTCTAATTTCAACAGGTTGTGCATGATGTTGCATAGAAAGGTAGGGCTATTGTTTAAAGAACCGGAGGGGTTATGTGGGTCTTTCGGGTGAAATTATTTTTCTTGCTGTCCATTTATACCAACTCTACAAGGAACAGTGGATTATGTAATAGGCGGTGGAGTGTGCCAGTGTCGTAGTGGTTTTTGAAGTAGGGGTTTCATGACTCATTCAGCATCATTTGGTTCAAAGGGATGAAGTTGTTTGCTATTAAGGGATAAATATAGGTTTATGTGTTTGGTGGGAGTTTAGGCTATGATGTTGCTGCATTAAATCATATATAGGGTTTCATGAGGAAGTATTTGGAACTTTGGCTTTAGTTTAATTGAAAAATCTTAAGTATAAGAAATTTCATAGCTGGAGAAGTTGGTTCATAGCTGAAGGGTTTCATCACTAAGAATTGAAGAGTTCTGATAAGTGGAGGAGCTGAAAGCTTCATTTCTGATCCATTTTAACGTCTCATGTCCTTTTTCATCGGGTGTGGTGGGCATGATAGGATAGAGGTTATGATAACTCAAGAGAAATGTTTCTTGTGAATTTCTATGACAATATGGTTACATATATATATATATATATATATATATATATATATACATAAGAATATTGAGAAATGTCTAAAAGAGAATATGCTAGGTTGTTTAACTAATCTATTTTAGACTGTCTAATATAGGGAATCTACCTAATTTATGTTGGGTTGTCTAACACTCATTTCAAGTTGGAGTATAGAAGATAATCATGCCCAACTTGTTACAAAGATAATCAACCCTAATCCCATTGAGAGCCTTTGTGAAAATGTCTTCTAATTGTTCTTCATTTTTCACATAATCTGTAGAAATCAAGTCACGTTGAACCTTCTCACGAATAAAATGACAATCAATCTTGATATGTTTGGTTCGTTCATGAAAAATTGGATTAGAGTCAATATGAAGTGCACTTAATCGTGAGACTACATTCTATTTCTTGTTTTTCCATGAAATCAAATTGCCTCAAACAAATATATAATATCCAGTAGTGGATCTTCAATTTTACTTAGATCCTGCCCAATCAGCTTCTGAAAAACATTCAATCTTAGTATGACTATGATTATCATACAAAATTCCACGTCCAGATGCTCCTTTTAAATAGCACAAAATTTGTTCCACTGTCTTCCAGTGATCAATATTTGGAGATTACATATACCGACTTACCACAACTAAGCGAGTAGGCAATATCTGGATGAGTCACAGTAAAATAGTTTAACTTTCCAACTAATCTTCTATATTTCTCAGGATCTCCAAATAATTCACCATCTTTTGTGAGTTGGATATTCGGAGTCATTGGGACATTACATGGTTTAGCCCCCAACTTTCCTGTTTTAGATAGTAAGTCAAGTACATAATTCCTTTGAGATAAGTATATTCCTTTCTTACTTCTATTCACTTCAACTCCTAAGAAGTACTTTAGTTTCCTAAGTATTTGGTATGAAACTGAGTGTGAAGAAAGGTTTTAAGAGATGAAATACCTGTAGAGTCATTACCAGTGATTACAATATCATTCACATACACAACTAACAAAATAATGCCTCCATCAGATCTTTTGTAAAAAATAGAGTGATCAGACTTACTTTTCTTCATGTCAAATTTCTCAACAACTTGACTAAATTTACCAAACCAAGCCCAAGGACTTTATTTCAAGCCATATAAAGATTTACGAAGACGACACACTTTCCTATACTCTCCCTGAGCAACAAAACTAGGTGGTTGCTCCATATAAACCGTCTCCTGAAGATGACCATGAAAAAAATCATTCTTGATGTCTAACTGATACAAAAACCAGTGATAAGGCTCCATAGAAATAAAGAGTCGCACAGATATAAGTTTAGCAACAGTTAGCAACAAAACGAGCTTTCAAGCGAGCAGTAGAGTCATCAGGATTAACTTTAACTGCAAAAACCCATTTACATTCAATAGTCTTGCTTCCTACAGGTAATTGTTCCAAGGTCTAAGTACCATTTGCATCCAAATCATTCTATCTCTTCAATCATAGCAGTGAGCCAGTCAGAATGAGCTAAAGCTTTATGAACAGTTTTAGGAACAAAGATAGAATCTAAAGATGTAATAAGCGAACAAGAAGAATGTGACAGATGGTGATAAGAAACAAATGAAGATATATGATAGGTGCATGTACGTTTATCTTTATGAAGAGAAATGGGTAGATCATCATTAGAGACGGGATTCGATGATGAAGAAGATGTGGTATCAGGACATGGAGATGGAGCGGGAATAGGTGCAATAACAGGTTCAGGGACTGTAGTTAAGTTAAGATTAGGTGGTGCCCGTTGGGAATAGGTTTGTGTTATAAGAGGATGAATAGAAGCAGTGATAGGGGAATCAAGTGTTTGTGTGACATGATAGATAAACACCTTATCATTCTCCCCTTGACTAGTTGAACTAGATAAGGGAAAAAATAGTGTATGCTAAAAAAATGTAACATCATGTGACACAAGGTACTTATTAAGATTAGAACAATAACACCGATATCCTTTTTAGACACGAGAATATCCAAGAAAGATACACTTCACTTCAAAGATTTAAGATCAAGTTTAGTAATTTGAGGATGGACATTTCGAACAAAACAAGTACAATCAAATATCTTAGATTCAATAGGAAACAAGTTCCTATGAGGAAAAAAAGTATAAAAAGGGGATTGACCAGATAGTACAGAAGAGGGCATTCGATTAATTTAAAAACAAGCTGTAGAAACAACATCAGTCCAGAAATGTTTGGGAATTTGCATTTGAAATAGCAAAGCTCTAACAGTTTCAAGAAAATGTCTATTTTTTCTTTGAGCAACACCATTTTGAGGAGGTGTGTCTACACAAGATGTTTGATGAAAAATACCTTGTTGGACCATATATGTATGAAAAGTGTCGGATAGATATTCTTTAGCATTATCACTTCTTAAAATTTGCACATGAACACTAAATTGAATATGGATCTCAGTACAAAAACTAGAAAAATAAGAGAACAATTCTGAATGATTTTTTATTAAATATAATCATGTCATTCGAGAATAATCATCAACAAAAGTAACAAAGTAGCGATGCCCAGCTTTAGATAGAACTGGACAAGGACTCTAAATATCAGAATATACTAACTCAAAGGGAGGAGTTGTTCGTTTATTAACTCTTGGAATAGAAGTTAGACGATGATGTTTGGCAACTTGGCAAGACTCACAATCAAAAGAAGATAAACTAGAAAACTGAGGACAAAGTTTCTTGAGCATAGGAAAAGAATGATGACTTAATCGACAATGTTCTTCAAATGGAGTGACACTTTCACTACATGCTAGAGATTTTTGTATTGATGTATCAAGAATGTAGAGGCCTCCAGACTCATGTTCGTTACCAATAATCTTCTTTGTCACGATATCTTGAAATAAGCAATTATCAGGAAAAAATGAGATACAACAATTGAGAATATGAGTGAATTTACTAACATAAATAAAATTAAATGACAACTAAGAGAGATTAAGAACTGATGATGAGAGAGATGGTGTGAGATTAATGGTGCCAAAACCAGTAACATAAGAAGTTAAACCATAAGCTAAAGTAACATGAGGGGTAGATTTATGTGACTGAAAGGTAGAGAATAAACTAGAATTACCTGTCATGTGATTTGTAGCACCTGAATCAATGACCCATTTTGAAGAGGAGGAAACAAGACATTTATTATGTTTACTTGATTCAACAATGACAGTAAAAGGATTAGATTGACTTTTGTGAAACTGAGTCAATCTGGCATACTCTGCTGCATTTTTTACAACAGACTTCTCAGGAATGTCAGGAGTAGATGCAACATGGGCAAACTAAGCTCTCTTATTCTACAATTTTCGACAGTCTCGCTTCATATGCCCTTATTTATGACAATAGTGACAAATCATTTCTCCGGATTCTTTTCCACGAATACTAGTATTCTTGCCATAATTGTTGAATTTCATGCCACCATCATTCCTGTACAGTTGCTTCCCTAATTGAGATGTGTTATTATGACTGATAAGAACACTATTAGGCTGAGAAGATTGGACAGACGATGAATTCTCTGTACGAAGAATCCTACTATAAACATCTTTTAGAGAAGACATCTCTGATCCAGAAAGAATTTGTGATTTTGCAGTTTCAAATTTCAACGGAAGCCCAGCTAAAAGGTTCATAACAACCATTTTCTCTCGTTGAGTTTGTTCTACAGTCACATCAGCACTAAAAGACATTAACATGTTGAGCTCTTCATAAGTTTTCTTAAAGTCTATGAAATATTGGGTGAGAGACCTATCATCCTTGTCTGCCCTATAAAAAGATTTACAGATATCATACATTCTAGAAATATTCTCCTTTCCATAATAGATAGATTCTAGATAGTTCATTACTTCTTTAACTGTTTGACAGTGAGTAACTAAACCAACAACTTCACTATCCGTAGAATTACGAATTTGTAAGAACAAACGAGCATCTTTTCTTATCCAAGGCAGTCTAGACTCATCTTTAGAAGGGTCATCAGTTAAATGACCATCCATACAAATGCTTAAAAGATACAATTCAATAGTTCGATTCCAATCAAGATAATTTGATAAATTAAGTTTGTGATCTGTTATCTTAGACATTACTGGAATCATATCAGAAACAACAAGCTTTTTCTCTTTCATATCTTATCAATAGTACCCTTAAATTAAGAAATCAGAAGGCTGTTTAGAGAATTTTCGAAGGAAAAATCAAACTTGTAATGAATAAGATCCGACATTTCGCTGATATTGATAAAAAATAGGTGCAAAACAGATTGTATATATCGAGACGAGCAAACTGAAACAAACCAGAGCGAATTCTGGTCACTCATGGGCTTTCATACATTGGCGTGTGTGGGAGGAGCATGCTGTTCAGGAGGAGAGTGAGCTTCACGTGCGTCCTTTTTGGTGATGTTTTTAGGGTTTTGCCGATCGGCACCTGGCGCACCTCCTTGGGTTGGTGGTGTCGATAAAATAGCTTCCAAAGCTAGAGAAACGAAACAAAGCTGCCTGACTGATATTTATTTATTTTTTTTTCAGAGATAGAATTTTTTCTTGCTCTGATATCATGTGATAACTTAGAGAGAAATGTTTCTTGTGTATTCCTATGACAATATGGCTATATATATATATATATACGTAAGAATGTTGAGAAATGCCTAAAAGAGAATATGCTAGGTTGTCGACATAATCTATGTTAAACATCTACCTAACAGAGGTCAACAGCTTTCCCCATGAAGATAACTGTATACTTTTAATTTTCCGGAGATCATATGGAAATTAGTGCAACTTCAAAGCAATTATCTGGAATACAAGATTGATTTAGGTCTCCGAACAAGAGAAACAAGCTATTTGCAGAGTAGCTGAGTAGAAAGTAGAAACTACTCTAGATGCGATCAAGATTCAGTTCTTCAGGAATATATGTTTGAGGTTCAAAATTGTGTTGTTCCATAGAGATTCCAGCCTTCCCAAGTTGCTTCTTGGGAATTGAATCTGCTCCCATTAAACGTGTATCAAAAAGAAAAAAGGTTTTTCCCTTTAACAGACAAATACTTACCATATAGGTTGAAGTAATGTTGTCAGGAAAACTGTAACACATCTTGTGTTCATGTTCTAATTACTGAAACTTTCAGCAGTTTTTCTCCATTAGAAGATGAGGAGAAGAGGGTTTTCAATTTCATAACATCATCACCATCATCATCAAATATTGGTAGGGAACTATAATCTTTCTCCTTGTTTTCCCATCAGTCAACTGATGATGGTTCAGGGGAAAAAGGAATCTACTCCTTGGCTACCTTCTTGTAAGCCTATACGTCTTGATTTAGCTCTTGATTCATGATTTCATCAAGAGAAGTAACTAGATGCTTTAATTCTACCTCGGTTTTCTTTAAACTCCTTTGCCACACCAAGGATCTTAGGGTTTGATACCAATTGATGCCAAGCTTTTGATTCATGTTGAAGGTATGGTTTTCATGGGAAAACAAAATGCAAACCCTAAATTAGTGGCTAACTTAGCAAACCCTAGGTTCCTGAAGAAGTGCATAAACCCATACTGACCTGATACATTTTCATATGTTCTTCCTCAGGACATTAAGCCTTGTTCTAGTTAGTGATTTTGTTTAGTGTTAAGTGTAAAAGAGAACTTTAGGAAGATATGGATTCAAAACTGTATGGTAGATCTTCTGGATTTCAACAATCTTCCAGTGGCTTTATGCGAATTAGAAATGTATTTGAATGTCTTTAAGAGTGAAAGTTCCAATATGCAAGCACGACATTCAGAACTATGCCAGTTTTGGCTGCTTGTGCGTGCCAGTCATTCTCTTAGTGTAGTCACCCTTTGACTTTTGGATTTATCATGTTTGGAGAAGTGTTGAGACCTATTAAGTGTGGCAAGTTGCAATCACCCCTATTGTCCTTCATTTGTGGGGAATGAGGTATAGCTATTTACATCACATGCGCGTACAATTTAGGATTAGTACTTTTCCTTGGTCTCTGTGGGCATGTCTTCTCCCTCCTTTTCTTTTCTTTTCCTTTTTTTTTTTTTTGACTTTTCACATTTTGGAGATGTACATTGTTTTGAAAACTCTAATTTCTGTGGAAGTTTCTAAAGACAGACTGAGGTAAGCTACCTTCTGCTAGATTTTCTCAACATGAATTATTTTATTTTGTAAGTACGAGTTTGTCTTGGAAATGTTAAAAAGAATAATGTAAAAATTGGATTAGATAAGCGTATAATGGAATTTTTAAAAATAAATATTAACTTGATTTCATAAGGAGACAAAATTGTGTCAAGTAAAAGAAGAAAGGAAGGATTATTATTCCATTTCTGCAGAGGTTATTGAAATCTTGTAAGAGATGGTAAAGATGGTAAAGAGAAACTCAAATAATAGGACGGGGGAGTGATTTTTAAGGTGTTTGGTTGTTGGGCCTTTGCTATCCCTGCTCCTTTTGTATGCCTCTAAATTTGAGAAATGTAACTTGTCTTTGTGTTTGATGTTGCTGATTTTGGTTATACTGTCCATTAGGTGCTGATGTTTCCATGCAGAGAGAGGAGCAGATTTTGACTTGCAATATGCCAGATACTGATGATGTTGTTGCCTATGAAAATCAAGATGAGGAAGCTGTTGCAATGATTGAAGAATCACCCTCTTGTGTTGTAACAACTTCTAATCAACTTGGTACTCACATGACTTCCAATGACTGATTTTTTAGTTTTTTCTAATGGTTGCTTCTATTCCAATAAAAGTTTAACTGGTCAAGATTTCCACCTTCCTTTGCATGATTCATCCTTTGAACTACAATAAGGTCGCAAAATGAGGATTTTGGAATAATGCAGTTCATCTTGATTATTTCTATATTTCTCTTCATAGAAGTTTGAGGTTTTGTATTCCCTTATTTGTTCTGAGCACATCCTTGTTTAGTAGTTTCTGTTTTGTTTTTGTTTTAGCAGTTGTTTAGTTTATAGTTTCCTTACTGGTGTACTTCTACAGGTGATGAAACTGCTCAGGCCCATGAGTCACCCTCAAATATGGAGTTCACTGCTCCTGTCCAAGTTAAGACCATACACATCAGTTCTCCAATTTTGGCAGCAAAAAGCCCTTTTTTCTACAAGGTAGTCATCTTTAGTATGGTTTCTCTGTATATCTTTCTTCCAATTCTGTGATATAGCTGGTCAATATGACATTTTTTATAGTTGTTCTCAAATGGGATGAGAGAGTCGGAGCAGCGACAGGTGACTCTACGCATTCATGCCTCTGGTAAGCACAGAAGATTGATGATAATTATTTTTCTTGTGCAAAACATGGTCTTGCAGTCTTTGCTTATATATAGATAATATATCATCTGTTTATATTTGTCTCACGCTGCAGCATTCTTCCTTAATTTTTATGAGCAGAAGAAGCTGCCCTCATGGATCTCCTGAATTTTATGTATAGCAACACTTTATCAACTACAACTCCTCCTGCTTTGTTGGATGTGCTTATGGCTGCTGACAAATTTGAGGTTGCTTCATGCATGAGATACTGCAGCCGGCTGTTACGTAATTTACCGATGACCTGTGAATCAGCCTTGCTTTATTTGGATCTTCCTTCTAGTGTTTTAATTGCCGATGCTGTTCAGCCACTGACAGATGCTGCAAAGCAGTATCTCGCTGTACGATACAAGGATATAACCAAGTGAGCTTTTCCCCTATCACAACATTTTTCTTTTCTTTGTGGTATTTTTTCATTGAATTGATGTTATATAGTTGATTTCCCAAGAAAAAAAGGCAATTTGAGTGAAGAAGCGAGATTCAAGTTCAGTTTTATTGAACCTTTCTTTTTTAAAAATTTTGGCTTAAATATTTTCCCAACTGATTATGAACGTGTGGCTGCATTTCGACATTTCAAAAGGGGACGTTTTTTCTTTGACATATTGCTGCACTCCAAATTTTAACCTTTCTTTTGATGACTTTCCTTTTGTGTTAATCTTTCTGCATCTAGATTCCTTGAGCTTTAAATAAAATTCACATCTTGTGGCTGCAACCTCTGTCCTGGTTCAGTAGTCAAGATGTGCATGCACAACCGCAAATAGCTAATAAGAATTGCTTTGATTCTTAGGTACCAAGAGGAGGTCATGAATTTGCCATTGGCTGGCGTTGAGGCTGTTTTAGCTAGTGATGATCTTCAGGTTGCTTCAGAGGATGCTGTTTATGATTTTGTGTTGAAATGGGCTCGTATACATTATCCAAAGATGGAAGAACGAAGGGAGATATTAGGCACGAGGCTTGCACGTCTTATTCGTTTCCCTTACATGACATGCAGAAAATTGAGAAAAGTTCTGACATGCAATGACTTTGATTCTGAACTTGCTTCAAAGGTTGTACTCGATGCTCTTTTTTTTAAAGCTGAAGCACCATATCGGCAGCGCTCCCTGGTGGCGGCAGAAGATGCAAGTGGTTCGAATCGACGTTTTGTAGAGCGAGCATACAAATATCGACCAGTCAAGGTGGTGGAGTTTGAATTACCCCGTCAACAATGCATTGTATACCTGGATCTGAAGCGGGATGAGTGTGTGAATCTATTTCCAGCAGGTCGTGTCTATTCCCAGGCCTTTCATTTGGGTGGACAAGGATTTTTCTTGTCGGCCCATTGCAATATGGACCAACAGAGTTCTTTCCATTGCTTTGGACTGTTCTTGGGAATGCAAGAGAAGGGATCAGTGTCCTTTGCTGTTGACTACGAGTTTGCATCAAGATCAAAGCCCACAGACGAGTATATTAGTAAGTACAAGGGAAACTACACATTTACTGGAGGGAAGGCCGTCGGTTACAGGAACCTGTTTGGTGTTCCTTGGACAACATTCATTGCTAGGGATAGTCCGTTCTTTATCAATGACATTCTCCACCTCAGGGCTGAGCTCACAATCAAGCAGTGACTTCAGTTTTGCACGCTACAAGGACGATTGTTGACTAGTTTTACTAATCCCTTGGCCTGCCGGCAGGCCTATACAGTTGGTCTATGAAGATCTTCTGCTAAATATTTGGATTGTGTTAACTCTTGCTTGGAAGGGTTTAAGGCTGTTGTAAGATCAAAATCTTGTACATGGGTTGGATCTCTTGAGAAATTGCTAATTTCATATTTATGTCCTATGTAAATAAACGGAAAAGCCCCTTTTTGACTTACATATGACCTCTTTTCCTCTTTTCCCCGTTCTCTGATCCATGAATAGTGAACGCTATTTCAATTGAATCCTAGAATATCTATGAAAGTCATCAAGAAAACGGGATTTTATTTAATCTATGAAATTTTCTATGATAATGGTGTTGAATGCCCTCCATATACATTCAAATTCTGATGGATTTACTATTTCTCATTTTAAAATGTTCGTTACAGCCCTCTAAGAATGTGAGGAAAGAAGAAAAAGAGAAGAAAAGACTGAGAATTATTATTACTATCATCATTACTTTGGCAAAAGTTTATTCCACCATTCAGTGCTGATTTGGCTCTGTAGAGACAAGGAAAGAAAAAGAAAAGCAAATTGTGGCATGCGAGAAACGGCCCCCTTCTTTACCAACAACCAGATGATGACTCACCCAATGGAGCAGACCTATGATTAAGGCTTCTTTTCATTGTTTTCTTCTTCCAATGGGGGACCCAAATAAGCCTGACTTGTGCAAAAACGATAGACTCCAGGAGTCAGAACTACTAGACAGCAACAGCAGTCTTCCATAATTGTAGCTCCTTTCACAATGGCCAGTGATGATTCTTCACAATATGAAAGCTGAAAAAACACTTTGTACCTAAATTCAAGTCTTTTAGGCCATGCAATGACAGCCAGATATTCAGACTACTGAATGGGACTAAGCAGCATCTGGTTTTTCCTCTTTCTGTACTTCTCGCTTGTGCACAGCTTGGATAATAGTCTTGGTGAATCATTAGATGCTATACTCCATGATCATGCATTCAAAACCTTGTTTCAAGGAAGACCTCACACTGGCACTCTGTACAACGCCAGCCTCCCTGCTAACCTTGCGGGCATGAAGATATCAGTTGTTCGACTGAGAAGCCGAACACTCTGGAGATTAGGTGCCAACTTCAGTCATTTCCGTATCCCACCGGAAACTCTGCCGATGCCCCATGTGAGGAGGCTTCTCATTGTCTATCACGATCTGGGCACTTGGTCGTCACGCTTCTGTAATATATCAGGTTACACACTATTAACTTCTGTTATTGGTTTTGCAATCTTTGATGCATCAAATTCAAGGGGAAAAGACCTGACGAAGCTTGATCTTGACACAATGGGGAAGCCCATTGTTATTGAATTCCAGAACTCAATCTCATCCGGAGGCACTAAAAGAAGTGCCAAATGTGCTACTTTTGGTACCGATGGGAGAGTTATTTTCAGTGATATGAGCATGCCCAGTGTGTGCTATAGTACTAGTCAAGGTCATTTCTCAATCATATCTCCACTCAAAAAGCAGACTAGGATATGGAGATTTTGGGTGATGGGATTTGTGCTTGGAGTTTTCGGGCTGCTTTTGGTGGGATTGGTCGGAACAGTAATTTTCAGGGCAAGAACTGTGAAGAGAACCCATGACATGGAACGAGAAGCTGATGGCGGTGAAGTCTTGCACACATTTTGGGTTGATAGCAGTAAAATGCCTCGTGCAACGGTGACTCGAACCTATCCTGTCCTTGAGAGTTCAGGTCTTCCATAGGCTCCCTAATTTTCGTATCTTTCAGACTTTTGTTCCTTAAAATTGTACGTTTAGAATAAAAGGATACCTACTCCATTTTCCTTAGCCCTTTCATTTTTCTTATATTTTTTCTGCTTTTAGAATTTAGCACCTACTTGCTTGGATCCTCTGTTTTCACAATTTAAATCTCTTACAAATCTCCTCGAGGGAGATTGATGAGACCTAATAAGAATCCAATGAACCTAACTTTATCCCAAGGTGAACAAATTTACCCTGATGGAAAAGGATCCTCCTCACATGCTTGGAACAATGAAAGAACATAAATGACAGAAAAGACAATGTCAATATGCAGATGAGATTAAAATGGAAACTGCCAATTATGCATCCAAGAGTAGGGCATCATTCTATTTCCAGACCAGGAAACAAAAGTCAAAGTTTGATATAGTATTTCAATAGTATAGTCTTTAACTAGGCGGAGAAGTAAATGTTTGGTGGAGCATTTGCCCCTTCACTGTACACCCGCCCTTTCCATGAAAAGGCAAAAGAACAGCAATGCCACTGGATACACTGAAAGGTTGGGCAAAAACAAGCAACAGCACCAAATCACTCGCTTGTTTGCTCTTTTCTAGCCATGAATAAGCTTGCAACTTGACACTAGTACAAAGCCATTAAATCTAATTTTCAATAGATTATTGCTTACAGAAAGATAACCGTGTAGCCTCCAATCAATCTATTAGTAAAATGTTTAACGAAAAGAGATGGCCAAATATTATCTAGTTCAGAAGCCTTTTACAATTGTATGATATCTTTGCATCCCATGGCTCCATGAGTAGTAACAAGAACTATGAAATATAAAATCTTAGTATAAGAAAAGAACTACAAGCTAAATTTGGACCTATCCATCATCAAACATAAAACTAGTCCATAGAATATGCTTACTCCAATTCACCTAACATTGACATTTAAAATTTAATAGTACACAGACAAAAGCTACTGCAAAGAAAAGGGAAAAAAAATTACAGACAGAATATACCAGGACTTGAGCAAAAAATTTGCTTTAGATTGATGAAAGAGATTCTGTCAACTTCCAAGGGAAAAAAGCATTTTTTGGTAAAAACGGATAACTGCAGCACTGATCAAACTAGCTATACCAGAACTCCAAAGCAATTGCTCTATCCCTCTAATTTGCTGGGTAAACAAACCCAACTTACGCTCTAATTGTTAAGAACAAGACATTTGTGGAATAGCTTAAGGCTAGGTCTACCACCTTGCAATGAACCATGTAAAGGCAAGTTGATATTTTCGCTTCTGAGCACCTCCTATAATTGTGTCACACGCAATTAGCTAGGGATTACTGCATACAACCATAATAAAAAAGTAAGGAACATGAAAATAAGGAATGGCTAAAAGAAGCCGAATTTTATGAGCATCCAACGAAGTAGATAGGAAAATTCTTTTAAAATTGCAATTCATCTGAAATATCAAAGCCCTATAACATCTAAAGATTAGGATCTCTTTATTAACTGCAAAAATAACAAATGCTCAAGTTTCAGCAACATTTTCTATATTGCTATGCAGCAGATCCTCAGCGAAAGATACAACTAAAATTGAAACAAAAGCCTCAAGAAACAACCAATGTTTAACAATGGCAATAAGTTAATGGTACCATGAAGCTCAAGAATCAAATTATGCCCTAGCATTACACTCTTGACTTCTGAGCTAGCTTCGACCACTCAGTATGATATGATCCGGGAAGATCAATCCTCTCATAGGTATGTGCCCCAAAATAATCCCTCTGAGCCTGAACAAGGTTTGCTGGAAGCCTCCCACGCCTGTAAGTATCAAAATACTGCAAACTGGCAGACATGCCAGGCACACTAATCCCCTTCTGAATCGCCAATCCCACAACTCTCCTCCATGCTGCTTGCCTCTGCACCATCTCCCTCGCAAACTCAGGGTCAACCAACAAATTTGCCAACCCTGGATTCCTCTGGTATGCCTTCTTAATCCTATCCAAGAATACAGCCCTTATTATACACCCACCTTTCCAGATCCTAGCCAATTCACCCAAATTCAAATTCCACCCTTTCTCTGCACTCTTGGCCCTCAACAAGTTCATTCCTTGCGCATAACTGCATATCTTGGATGCATACAGAGCCTGCCTCACATCATCAACCAACCTCTTTTTATCCACAACCCCCACATTATTAATCTCATCCTTCAACCCTTCTTCATTAAATATTTGAGAAGCCGCCTCTCTTTCATCCTTCAACCCACTCAAGTACCTGCTATCAAGTGAGGCAGCAATAGTCGGAGCAGCAATTGAGAGCTCAGCTGCCTGCTGAACTGTCCATTTCCCGGTCCCTTTCATCCCCGTCTTATCCAAAATTTTATCCACCAACTCTCCTTGTCCAGTCTCTAAATCTTTCACCTGAAATATATCCGCAGTAATCTCAATCAAAAAGCTTTCTAGCTCGCCACGATTCCACTCGGCAAAAATATCAGCCAATTCAGAATTGGTCAAGCCACCAGCATTCTTCAAAACATCATAGGCTTCGGATATCAACTGCATATCACCATATTCAATCCCATTATGAACCATCTTAACAAAATTCCCAGAGCCTCCTTCCCCTATGTAGGTGACACAAGGGCCATCCTCCACCTGAGCTGCGACCTTTTCAAGGATATCCCTAATGTTCAAATAAGCTTGATGAGACCCACCAGGCATCAGAGAAGGACCATTACGAGCACCATCCTCCCCACCGGAGACGCCCATACCAAGGTAAAGAAGCCCTTTAGCAGAAGCTTCAGAAATGCGGCGCTCAGTGTTTTCATACCACTCGTTGCCACCGTCGATGATGGTGTCGCCGGGCTCCATGTGTTCTGACAAGGCGGCGATGGTCTGGTCAACAGGAGCACCAGCTTTGACTAAAATTATAACGGATCTGGGCCGTTGGATTGAGAGAATAAAGTCCCTCGGATTGTACTGACCAGTCAACGGGAGCTGGCCCTCCCGGTGAGCCCGATCCATAGTCTCATCGACTTTGGAAGTAGTACGATTATAGACGGAGATAGGGAAGCCTTTCTCAGCAATATTCAAGGCTAAATTTTGGCCCATAACGGCTAGCCCTGCTAAGCCTATCCGCGAAACTGCATTGGCTGTGATTACTGCAGATTCCATGCCGGAAAATCAAGAATCACAGAAAATGAAAATGAGGAGGATTTGAGATCTTCTGAAACGAAGTGAAAGGATCGATGATTCGATGACCTGGGGCTTGTTTGAGAGGGAAGGGGCGCTAGGGCTGGGTAGGTGTATAACTGGATATGGGGTATGGGGTGGCAGTATATTATAGAGTAAGGGACTCGTGGGTCACGTAATGGACTAATGGGGGGTTGGGGGACGGACTCGTCGAGGAGTGAAAGGGCAGTGACTGAAACAACTAACGAGAGGGTGTCGTATTAGGTGGATGGGACGACGATTTCTAGATTGTCAGACGATGTCGTTTTTGAGGTATTTGAATGGTGGCTTTGCTGGCGGCGGCTGCTGCCGCAATTGGCTGCACAGCTGGGCCGTGAAAGGTCAAAGGGCGGTGGGGGAAATCTGTCTGGTGCAGAAAGGGATATTTGAAGCTTTAGGGTCGAAAAGTGTATTCCGTAAAAGTGTTTGGAGAAATATCTTTTTGAAGGAACTAAGTAAGCATTTGCCTAAAAAAAAAACAAAAAAAGAAAAAAACAAAAAACAAGGTAACTAGAAAGCATAAAATTCAATTTAATCCTTCTAAATATGAGAAAATTCAATTTCATCTTTTATATTTTTTTTGAAATAATCAATGAAGTCTTACATTTTTTTTAATAAAAAGGATTAATATCATTTTTATTGTTTTCTTTACAAAATGATCAATCAAGTTTATACTTTACAATTTCTTTCAAAAAAGTTTATACTTTAATCCCCCAATAAAAAAAGATAAATTTCATTTTCTTCATTTTTCAAAATGAGCAATTAAATCTTTCATTTATATAGTTAAAAAAATTCAATGTCGTTACATGTCCTTTTTATTAAATAAAGCTACCATTTATATATGTTTTTTAAATTAGAATGTTTAATCAAAATAAATTCTCATTTTTATATTTGATCCAAAATAACCTTTATTGTGGGAGATATATCAAAATGATTATTGCATTCACGTCGTCGTTATTTTCATTTCTTATGTAATGACGTGAACGTAAATGATATTCATATCGTTGGATAAAAAAAAAGAAAAGAAAAGGAAATGACGTGAATGTCATTCACGTCCATGAATTTTTTTTAAAAAAAACTTAGAACATTTCTTCAAGAAACATTGTTCTTTTTCTTTTCTGTTTTTTCATTTCATCATTATTATTATTTTAAAAAAAAGAGGTAATTAGCTCAACAAATAAAAAAATCAATTAGTAATTTTTTAATATAAACTAATTACCTAAAATAATAATAATAACTAGTAAATATAAACTAATTACTACACAATTATATTTTTTATTATATAAAATATATCTTTATATTAGAAAATTAGGAAATATATTTTTATTAATACAATATTTTTCAATTTTACAAAAATTTCCATATTTACAAAATTATATTTACTCATTTTTAATCTAAAAATATATTTTATATAATAAAAAAATTAATAATTGTGCAATTTTTTGTTGAGCTAATTAGTTTATAAAAATTAATAATTGTGTAGTTTTGTTATAATTAAAATATTTATCTACAATTTGTTTTTCAATTTTACAACAATTTCAATATTAGTGTAAAAATATTTTTTAAAATTTTTATTCCAAAATTTATATAATAAACAAAAATTATTAATTTGTTCTTAGGTGTTTAACATTTTTTTAGAGAAATTGACTAACTATTTCATTAAAAAAAGAAATATTTAAAAAAATAGAAAAAGAAAAAAAAGATAAATTAGTAGACGTGACTTTGAATCACATCTTGATCTTCTTCTTTTGTTGTTTTTTTTGAAACATTCCCTTTCTTAAATGAAATAGTGAGTCAATTTTTCTAAAAACAAAAGTTAAACGCTTAAAAACAAATTAATATTTTTTGTTTATTATATAATTTTGGAATAAAAATTTTAAAAACTATTTTTACACATATATTGAAATTGTTGTAAATTTGAAAAACAAATTGTAGATAAATATTTTAATTATAAAAAACAACACAATTATTAATTTTTGTTTATTATATAAAATATATTTTTAGATTAGAAATTAGTAATATAATTTTGGAAATGTGAAAATTGTTGTAAAATTTTAAAATATTGTATTAATAAAAATATATTTCATAATTTTCTAATCTAAAGATATATTTTATATAATAAAAAAAATAATTGTGTAATTTGTTTATTGAGGTAATTAGTTTATAAAAATAATAAATAGAAATTAATAATTGTGTAGTTTTTTTGAGGTAATTAGTTTATATTTAAAAATTACTAATTGATTTTTTTTATTTGTTGAGCTAAATTCATCTTTTTCTAAATAAAAAAAGAGAAAGAAAGCATGAAGAAGAAAAAAATAATGATAAAATGGAAAAAAATAAAAGAAAATAAAGAAAAAAAAGAACAAGGTTTTTAGGAGAAACGTTCAAGTTTTTTTTAAAAAAAAATCCAAGGACATGATTGGCATTTACGTTTTTTCCTCTCTTTTTTTTTACCCAATGTCATTGGATAAGAAATGAAAAAAAATTAAAATAAGGATAACGTGAATGCAATTCACGTTTTGAGTCATTTTAGTATGTTTTTCATAATTAAAGTTATTTTAAATCAAACATTAAAAAAAAGTGGTTATTTTGATTAAAAACTCTTTAAATTAAGTAGTACTCATATGTACGAAATTAAACGTCTACATTTAATTTTGTTTAAAAATTTTAAAAAAGTTTGACTTTGAATAAATGACTAACTGATCATTGTTATTAATATGGTTAGTAGTGATATTAATGATTTAGTGAGATGTAAAATTTATTAATTAATAAAGTTATTAATAAAATTTTAGATTAAGAATATGTTTGTTTTATGAAAGCAAACATTTAATTTTGGACAAAACAAAACATAAATGTGGGCAATAAATTCCCGACTGAGTGAGTATTTTTTTTTTCTTTCAAAATTACCCTTATTCAAACTTTCCAAATTATTGAATTGATTTTTTCAAGTATATTATTTCCTATACTGAAATTCGTATAACTAAGTAGTATTAGCTAATATTTTATTACTTTATCATAAAATTTTGTAAATATTTTTTGAGGGACACAAATTCTTTAATATGCTTAGAAATAACAAATAAACTTTTGGATTTGGAGAGATGGAGTATAAAACTATTTTAATATTTTTTTAAGGTGAATTCTATTTTACACATACATTTAAAATGAAAAATAACTACTTCGTTTCAAAATTTAAAATATTTTGAGCAAATTATTTGTCTCAAAATATGAAAAATGAAAAATAATTACTTCGTTTCAAAATTTAAAATATTTTGAACAAATTATTTATCTCAAAATATGAAATACTGAAATGTAAAAGTATCTTATTTTATTATATGTGTATGGTGGCTAGGGTGTTACGGAAAGGTGGGTGGACAACCCACGAGTCGGCAGCCTTCTCCTTCTCCCTTCCATTTATCAGTTAGCATTTCCAGTATGCAACCAGTATTCCTTCACAAGCTGTCCAAATAATGAACTCTCTTCATGGATGAGCTTCATTGGCTTGTCATACTCTACCAGCTTTCCTGTGAGTATATGCACAAGTTAGTGTAACAAAAACCGGAATTAAATATCCAATTTAGTATATAATTCAAAAGAAACTGTTTGTTAATGTCTAACATAAATGAGTTAAAGTAACAAAAATTTGCATGTAGTAATGCCTAATATATATACAACATAATGCATGACGTGGTACTAAACTGAGCTTACCATCAGCCAATGCAAGAACCATAGTGCAGTCCATGACTGTTGGTATTCTATGTGCCACTGTAATCACGGTGCAGTCCACAAATTCTCTACGGATGGTCTTTTGGATTAAAGAGTCTGTTGCATTGTCAATTGATGCAGTGGCTTCATCAAGAATGAGTATTTTTCTTCTTTTCAATAAAGCTCTTCCCAGACAGAATAGTTGCCTTTGTCCCATGCTCCAATTTGATCCATCTTGAGTGACTACATTTGTCATCATTGCATTGCATCATTTTCAATCCCAGAAAAAGAAAGAAAGAAAGAAAAGTACTTCACTTGAATTTGTATCGCCTAGTGTTCTAGTATTACCTAAGGAGTCCAGCCCCTCTTCTTTCTTCTCCACAACGTCTCGAAGCTGACATTTCCCCAGCACCTGCAACACCATATTTAGATATTTTATGTTATCTGGGAACTTTAGTAACCAAATTATATGCCAATTCGTCTTAAGAATCAAATAGTATAGTACCTCCCAAATTTCGTGATCACTGTGCTCCGTTAAGGGGTCTAGATTGTATCTGATTGATCCAAGAAAAAGTGTAGGCTCTTGTGGAATGATAGCTAAATGTGACCTGAGGTCATGAATTCCAATTGTTGAAATGTTCAAGCCATCTATTATAATTGCCCCTTCTGTAGGCTCTACCAGGCGAAATAAGGTACTGATCAGTGTTGTTTTACCACTGCCTGTTCTGCCAACAATGCCAACTTTGAATCCTCCTTCAAATGTGCAGCTGATGCCTTGGAGAACTAGAGGACTATTGGGCTGATATCTCACCTGAAATTTTCATTACTTTTATATCAGAATGAAAAAAACAGAATATTAATGAGACAGTTTATAACTTTTTACCTTCAAATCCTGAATCTCTACTTTACCATTGTGAGGCCAGCTGAGAGGAGGTCGGTATCCTTCTATTACTTCAGGTGCCTCACTGGGAATGTGCATGTACTGCTCTAACCTTTCTACTGAAACAATGGAATTCTCTAGCATGCACTGATTTTGGACGCAA
This sequence comes from Apocynum venetum, assembly GCA_019593545.1. Lineage (NCBI taxonomy): Eukaryota > Viridiplantae > Streptophyta > Magnoliopsida > Gentianales > Apocynaceae > Apocynum > Apocynum venetum. Next base: position 2,725,236 of record SRSM01000337.1, read on the forward strand.
AAGGCCAGGAATACGTTCAGTGAAAGTGCATATGATAGAGCCATGCCAATGTATCCTACAAGAACATTGATATAAAGTGTTAAATACAGTCAGAAACAGCTTCAGATCATGAGCTCAACTACGTGAAGCTTCTTTCCATTTCCCAACTAGTAGTGTTATTAGAGGAATTCTGTTTCTCTATCCAAATCTGACTAGGCTTAGGCTACTCCTTTGTCCTTTCTAGTGAAAACTGGACAGCCACTTGGATGTACATCCTAAAACCCTACCCCTAACAAGCTTCCACACCTTAATTTAAGGATTTTTTATGAAAAAAGTTCTAACAGAATGATTATGAATCAATAAACAATAGGTTATAAACAGCCTAAATTTTGAAGGAAAAGCTTTGCAGAAATATGTGTAAGTTATGGACCTGATCCAGAAGCTCCCAGAGGGAGCAAAGTCAGGGCAAGTGCTGAGGAGGAGAGAATAATAGCACACAGTACTTCCAGACGTTGGATTAGCCACTCATTTGCTGAAAAGCTATGGAAGAATGAACTTGCATTTTTGTCAATAAGCTGTAGACTTTCTGAAAAGAAACGATCTTCCTCCCTGAAAGCTCTAATGGTCATAGCTCCTGCAATGGATTCAGAGAGATAGCTAGCAACTGAAGACTTGGTGGTGCCATGAATCCTTATCAGCTCTTTTGCAGAGGCAAAGTAGAATTTCTGCACAGAAAGCAGCATGAATTAGTATATACTGTTTGTTGATGAAAGGGAATGTCTTTTCTACTGTTTCCTTGAGTAGCATTGTGTGATCAGTTTTCTCTTAGCAGAAGTTCAATGAGAAATGTCACACATTTATCTTCTTGATGTCAGATATTCTTGTCAAGCAAAAGGAATCATCAGGAATAGTCTATTACCTGTAAGAATATGATTACAAATGCCATTGGTATGATGACAAATAAGATTGGCCAGGTAAGGGTTGCCAGAATTCCCAAGCTAAAATATGTGGTCATTGTTGTTGATAGTGCTTGACTGAACTTGAATGATAGGTCAAGGTCCACAATGCTTAGATCAGAAGATACCTGCAGGAGAAACTACCTGAGTAATGCAGATTTAGGAAATTGTTACCCCTCAAATACTTGCATTATCAATCCTTACCCTGCTGAGTATTCTTCCAAGTGGTGTTGAATCATAAAAGGACATTGGCGCGCGAAAAATAGAGGTCATAAACTCGGAAAATATTGATTTTGATGCCTTGAGACTTAGGAGAACTACTGCATAAGACCTTGATAGCAGGGATAGTGCCATGACACAACCTATGCTTGAGTATACTGCAAGTAGTTTCAATTCACTGACACTGAACTTCTGTAAATTTGTAGCTAGCCAAACATTTTGAACTAGCTGGCCAACTATGTATATGAGGTGGGATAGTACAGCCAGAGAAAGGTAAAGGAAGCCCTTGTTTTTCCTTAGATACTGCATGTATGGCCTGAAGCTGGTAGATCCTATTTCTCGTTCTTCTTGTTTAATCAACTGCTCTCCAGAAGCTGCTGCTATTTGCTCCTCAGAATGGATATTCTGGATACTATCTTCAGAGTGTTTTAGCTTTTTCTGTGAACCAAGCTCCGTGTTTATCTCACACTTACGAGCTTCACCATGTGCATGGACAAGATCAGAAAATTCTTGACAGGAAACAATCAACTGATCATAGGTAGCTGCTTTGAGGATTTTCCCATTAGACATTAACTGTCAAAATATAAGGATTCTTATGTATGAATTGACAAAATGGAAAAGTTTATGGATTATAACAGACTCACTGAAATTATACTTTTTCCCCAGAATAAAAAAGCATCTAAATCATGTAATATTGTAGAAAAACAAAATGATTTACTAACCAAAATAGACTCAAATGCTGGAAGAAAGTCAACTTGATGAGTCACTAGCAGCACTGTCTTCCCAGAAAGGGCTCCCATGACATATTCCTGGAAGGATATAAACCACGTTACCTTTAATTGGAAAAGATATCCAATTGGAGTATGAAATGCTACTCAAACTAAATAATGATTACATTGAATAAATTTCTTGCAGTATGTGCATCAACAGCACTAAATGGATCATCTAGCAGATAAATGTCTGCTTCCTTATATAGTGCACGTGCAAGCTGAACTCTTTGCTTCTGCCCACCACTGAGATTAACACCTCGTTCTCCTATAACTGTTTGGCCTCCGAAAGGAAGCATATCGAGGTCCTTAAATAAGGAACATCTTCTAATTACTTCTTGGTATTTAAGCTGATCCATGTTTGATCCAAAGAGAATGTTTTGCTGTATGGTCCCTGTTTGGATCCAAGCATTCTGAGAAACATATGCAATTTTTCCACGCACTTCAACCTGGAAAATAGAGAAAATTTGTTTAACTCTATATCCCTCTGGAATCTTTCCCATGGTTGTAAATTTGAGTCAGCTAAATGCTAGTTCTGTTTTTGCAGGAAAGTTTATCACCCTTAACAATTTCTCTCTCGGGACTTAGATCAAAATGAAATTTAATTTTTAGTTAAGTCAGGAAAAAGCAGGTGTTTATACTTACATAGCCATCAACGAGTGGAACTTCTCCTAGAATTGCGCCTAAGAGAGTTGATTTTCCCGAACCGACTTCTCCACAGATGGCTACCTTCTCCCCTGGTTTAACCAAAAGACTAATATTTGATAGGGTGGGAATTAAAGACCCAACATCCCATGAAATTTTCCTACAATTGATGAGTACAGAATAGTCAAATCCTGCACCCTGGCAATTTTGTTCAATTTGGCTGTTCTGCAACTCTGGTGCCTCAAGAAACTTCCCTATCCGAGAGAAGGAAACCTTTGCTTCAATGCACACTCCAAGAACATCTGGAATTGACCTGATTGGCTCCTGAACTATGCGTAAAGTGGCAAGGAATGTGAAGACATTACTGGTACTTAGAGGAACATTAAGCAAGTAGCAAGCCCAGAAAGTAACTGCAGATACTATGATAGGAGATGACCAAAATAAGACGAGATAGTATCCTTTCTGCACCTGGACCTTAGATATCCATCTAGACTCTTCTTTCCTTAGCAAATCAATAATATTTTTGAAATGTGTCTCCCAAGCATAAAATTTAAGAACTTTCATATTTGCCAATGCTTCTGTTATAGCTTTCAGCATCTTATCTTGTGCCACCATCAGCTCAGTCAGATACCTGTGCTGTATTTTTGCCACTGGGGAATTCCCTAACATGCTCAATATCACTACCCCAAGAGCAGGTAAAGTGGCAAGTCCTACTGCATAATACATGGTAACTAATGCTAAACTTATCTGAAGGCCTGTTGTCCATATCTGATGAAGCCAATACGGGAATTCACCAATTTTGTAGGCATCAACTGTGGCATAATTCATAATCTCTGCTGGAGAATGAGTACTTTTGGCAGTGTTTGAAAGGCGGAGTTGCTTCTTGTAAATAGCTGATGTTAGCAGAGATTGTACTTGCAGGCCAATCAACCTAGTCCTAAAGTACCAATGTCTCTCTGCCAGTGATTCTATACATTTTGCAAGAAACAGACCTCCTGTCAGTGCGTAGCCTACATACTTAAATCTTCCTCTGCCTTCAGCAACGTCTATGAATGCGTAGAGAAAAATTGGGCCACTGGAGAGTGTTGTTATCTTTACCAGTGCAAAGAAACCAGAAATCAAGATTGCTTTCCACTGACAGAAGACTATTGATGACAGGATAGAAGTCTGGTTACCAGATTTATGCCGTTTCTGTTTACTCATTTTCTCCTTAAACAAGAAGTAACAGGTCTCAGCTTTATCTTGCAGCCTCAATTCAGGAATATCCTGATCTTCAAGCGTTTTCTCTTTACCCTTCTTCATTAATCCATTCAACCAAGAAAATGACATTTTACTAAGAAATCCAGCTTCTGCAAATGGTGTAATATTCTTTGTTGAACTGATTGTAGTATCAAGATTCGCTTCTTCTTCTTCCAAAGGTACATAGTACTCATTTCCATGTTTATCTGGACCAGCTTCCGAATTCCTTTTTGCCTTTATTGCACACAAGAGCAATAGGATTCCTCCAGGGAAGGATGACATGTCAAGCACCTCAGTGATAGAAACAGCTTTCTTGACAAGTATCTCCCGTATGGATACAACACAAAGAACCCCTGCTAAGAAAGTAGCAAAACTACAAAGCTTTAGTATTGTGATAACAGAAGCGTGTTGTTTCTGCATCTTCACAAACAGACATAGCAACAGCCATGTCAAGCCATGGACTATGAGCACTAGCCAACCATGGAGAGGAAAAAGACTCAAGTTCGTTCCGATTGACCATATCCCCAAAATGAAGTAACCTAAAGCTAAACTGGCATTGAAAATGAGGGAACAAATTGACAGGAGAGAAATGCTTTTTGTCTCTGAGGTAGATAAGGTCCTTCCAGACGGAACTTGAATGAAGGCAACTATAAGAATGATTAAGATCAAGATATTAGCAGAAATGACAAGACTGTGATTGGCACATGAAGACGGATCAAAGATCTCCATTATTATTGAACTGCATGTCCTTCCAACTTCGCTTTGGCATTCAGTTCCACAGAAAATGGTCAGTAAATGCATGGCTTCAGAAACAGGAAACTAAAACTCTGGTTTCTTCACACTTTTTTTGGCTGAAAAATAGATCAACAATTTCACATGAGATATCCAGGCCAATAAGGGAAGCAAGAAACAATCGAATTCAGTGTTTAAAGCCAACTTTATTAATTAAAGCAAGAAACAATCGAATTCAGTGTTTAAAGCCAACTTTATTAATTAAGGCACACAAATGAAGTAGTTAAAACAAGACACAAATTTTGACCCTAACCAAACCATCACATATAAGCTACTGAAAGCAGCATAGTAGCTATAGCTATCTTTCTTTCTGCACAAGGAACCCCATTATCAATTTGTTGTCTAGGCTCTTGTAGAGCCATCAAAGAGAGATTCAGAGAAAGATTTAGCATACTACTATCAATAGTTTAACATACCAAGAGAAGATTTAAAAAGAAAAAGACTGTAAGCATTACATGACTTGATGCAAATCTCTTTTTCACATGGAACTCATAATACTTGGCCTAATCTTTTTGCTCAGTACTGCTTAGTGTTCACATGTACTAGGAACCATTCAATCATGCACTTTCGAGCTTTCTTGATTAATTAGCTACCATTCTTCCTCCGACAGGTAGTTCGGAATTAATTACTGTCACCTGGGGGTCCTTGAGGAGAATAGGTGAATTGACACTCTTTATCCTCTTCCGAATGTTTGTCGTTTATGCGCAGATAACAGTTTACCCTGAAAATCATGTATTGCTCTTCTTCACATGATCAAACCTCAACAACATTATTTAAAACTGTCATTTTTTCTTGTTAAATGAGACTATTGAGGCATACGAAGCACTAATCGGACCACTTACACTTCATATAATAGACTCGGCATTTTCTTCCCTCTATGTTAATGTATAATAGATGACTAAATTCTCTATTTGGTCCATTTATTTCTTCGACCATTTTAAGCTTTCGATAATTATTTCGAACGATTTTTGACACTGATTTTTTTTAATTATAAATTATTAGAATAATATAAAACGATACATCACAGTATTTCAACAGTTACTATCAATCCTAAGCAAATTGAAAGTCACAAACACTTCCAAACTTTCAAATATTCATGCCCATCTATTGTTGTCTGTCTCAAGACATGATCAGAGATCCCTGTAAACGTTGCAGGAAAGTAATTGCAATTTCTTCCATGAATCAGTGTTGATTGGAGAGCTGTGAACAGCGCACCAAGGCTCAGAGCTACCCTGACTCACTCGTCAAATATTGAACTGATTAGAACAGAAACTATACTTCATCTTAGTCAAGAGCCTGATAAATTACCATTATTGGTCTCGTAGAGATCAGTTTTCTCAATCATATGCATAAGGGTACAGCTTTGTGTGAAATATCTTGTTACAACTTGTGTGTTGAACCTTGCAGTAAAAGAATAATATTCTATCAAAACCAAAAATGAAGACCTAGTTACAACAGCTTTTGCAGTTTGTGTGTATCTGGCAAGACTGGGCTTCACACTATTCCTAATGAGACCAAAATTTTGTTCATCTACTCAAAGCAAACTTCTAGAGGCTAGTAATCCATGGAGGAATGGCTGGAGATGCTTCAATAGAGAAAACTGCTTAAGCCTCAATTCGAACAGCACCATTTTCTGATGAAATAAACTTGGGTTTTATGTTAACCTGCTCTAAGCACTGGATGATGTCTCCAACCTTAAAATCAAAGTAGTTATGGATTACAAGTCCACACTCATTGCCTTTCCCAACTGTCTCCACATCCTGCTTCTCTCGCTTCAGAGATGAGCAAGAACCTTCAAAAACTACTTCACCACTTCTCAGAAGCCGCACTGTTGATGACTTGGTGACACGTCCATCAGTTACTCTGCAACCAGCTATCTTTACATCGGGTCCTTTGGCTTTGCTCCTTCCTTTAAGTTCAAATATGCTCAGCACCTGCGCTTCCCCAACAACCTGGGTCTCAAACGTCCCAGGGGCTTTCTCAACAATTAGATTGCCAATCTCTTCCAGAAGATGATAGATAACTCGGTGCAGCTTTATCTATAGCAAAATTTCTTAGCTGTAAGTGAAGTTCTCAATATTTGACAAGAGGAAAATTTCCCTTCCCCACACAATTTCAAAAGCATATTTTAGTGTAATTGTCAAAAAGCTGGAAAGGAAGATGGCAATTGGTACAAGCAGTCCAATAAATCAAGGTATACAACAGAGAGCATAGGTGTAGATATGAAGGTAATATTTAGAGACATACTGCAGTTAAAATTTTTTTAGTACCTTGACTCCAGCTTGAGCTGCCGCCATACTTATCGAAATGGGTGGAGTCCGCACATTGAAACCAACAATACATGCATTACAGGCTTGCGCCAGATCAACATCTGACTGAGAAATAGGTCCAACCCCAACATGGACAACAAAGACAGGAAGCTGGATTGTGGATGAAAACAAGCTATCAGAGTTGCCTCACATTGGACACATTAAGTCTTCAAGTTCGAACTAAGTTTGTAATTTATAACTTTTGTCTTAGCAAAGAAAATGAGACAAATACTTTAAAAAAAAAAGGATGCCTTTTCCAGAATTACTCATGTACCTGACGAGTATTCAAACTCTTCAATGCGTTTGCAACTGCTTCAACAGTGCCTTGGACATCAGCTTTTACTATGATGGGGAATTCAGGCCTTTTCGGCTTAATTGCAGGTTCTGTCTTTCTCTCTTTCCTTCTTCTTCCTTTTGTTCTTCCTTTTTCATTTTCTTCTTCCTCTACGGTTTCTTCAACGTCTTCTTCATCAATTTCCTTTTCTTCCTCTTCCTCCTTCTCAAAATTTATAATTTCTTGTCTCTCATCTTCCATCCTTTTGAGTCTATCCTTCTCGCGTTTCTTTTTCCTTCCTTCACTGAGCATCCTTGCCCTTTCTTCTGAATGCACAACAATAATGTCATCACCAGCCATTGGAAGTCCCTTCAACCCTTCAATCTCAACAGGCATTGCAGGTCTAGCCTGATTTGTTAACTTACCCACCGTATCCCTAATAACCCTTATCCTCCCCCACTCAGCGCCAACAACAATGTACTGTCCAGATACTAAAGTTCCTGCCTTCACTATTGCAGTAGCTAATGGACCCCGGCCCCTGTCAAGCCTTGCCTCAACCACATAAGCTTGAGCTGGACCATCAGTGCGTGCTTTCAGATCCATCAACTCAGCCTGGAGAAGTAAAGCCTCCTCCAATTTATCCAATCCAATTTTATTTATAGCTGAAACTTCAACAACCTGGACATCTCCACCAACCTCTTCCAGTGGTAACCCTTCTGCTGCAAGCTGGATTTTCACTTTTTCAGGGTTAGCAGTTACCTTATCACATTTATTAATAGCAACTACAATGGGTACACCAGCTGCTTTTGCATGGGACATTGCCTCAAGAGTTTGAGGCATCACACCATCATCAGCAGCCACAACTAGCACAACTATGTCAGTAACTGCAGCACCCCTAGCTCGCATTGCACTAAATGCAGCATGACCTGGAGTGTCAAGGAAAGTAATTGATGCGCCTGACTGCATGCCAACAACAAAAGCACCTAAATGCTGCGTTATACCGCCAGCTTCTCTAGCTGCCACAGAAGTTTGTCGTAGAGCATCCAAAAGAGATGTTTTACCATGGTCAACATGCCCCATCACTGTCACAACAGGAGGGCGTGGTAGTATCTCGACACCCTCATTGGAATGATGCCTCCTAACATTGATTTCAAGGTCCTGAAACCGCAAAAACAACATTTAATCTACCCCCTTTGGGAAGAAACAAATACCTTATTTGGAAGTGAGGAAAAAAGGAATAAATTACCATTGCAACCATCTCTGCAATATCAATGCTGAGAGTGTCAAATTCTGAATCAACTTTCTCTCCAACATCATTTTCAAGAATCCTCTGCACAGTAGCTATCGTTTCTCCACATTGCTCAGCAAGCTCCTTAATGGTCATGCCCTCAAAAATTTTGATTGTTTTCTCTGTGGAGGATTTGGCTACATTTTTAAGTTTCGTAGGCACGTATGGAGCTTCAACTGGAGCCGTGGTTCGTTTAATTTTGTTCTTGAATTTTCCCTTCCTTTGACTTGTACCCCAAGGAAAATCCCCATCTCTTCTTGCTTCAGGAGTTGCATGGAAACACCTATGAAAAGACAGCTTCACAAAGTTATTTTTTTTGCTTGCAATGCTTTTAAACTAATAAGCACCCCAAACTGCTCAAACACATCCAGCAGTTCTTGAAATCAGACAATTCTAGGAAAGATGCTCTTAAAAGGTTCAATCCCTGTCCAAGCACAAGGGTGAATTTCTATCTGGGCTATTTTTCTATTTGGTTTGCCTTCTCCCAATAATTAACCCCACTAATAATGTGGGTATAATTCTCAACATCCAAAACAAAGGGTGGAAAAAAATGTGGGGAGCAGTCAGCTGCATGTAATTTTCTTATAAAAGAACAGGCTGGCCACAGAGAATCATAACATTGACTCTCATTAGCATTTTCAGTATGACATCCTCAGTAGCCAGTGAGTAAATAAAGAACAGTAAAAAAACAAGACTTCAATGATGCAACTGGTCCCACCAATAAAAGACAAAAAAAGTAAGAATATAAATTTCAAAATTCCAGGAGAGCTGTTCATCTAACAGTTTATCTACGAAATTACTGGAGTTCAGATACAGAGTGGACTGTATGTAAGCAGATAAACTGAGCAATGCTCAAGCAAGGGTTTCTTAATACTTGAAAGTATTTGAAAGAACAAAAATATTGGAAGAGAAAGAGAGACATTCTATCGTCAGATCTCTAGTCATACAAATGCTGGAAAAATTGTCATTATGTAGTTATTTTGCTTAGTTTTTATACTAAAAGTAGGACCTATTCTCTCCCATTCCAATATTTTATTTAGACATATCCACTTTGGTGCTGCTCATAATATGCCAGCTTTCCAGAAGTAACATATTCTTTTACGCACAAGCACCAAAAAACATTATCTGGAATCTGCGAATCTAGATCATTTTGAGGTCTCACATCTTTGCCTACCCATCTTTAATAGAATGACTTTTTAGTCTATCCTAAAATGTGCCTGTACTGTGAAAACTAGAAAAAGAAAGGATATGATAAATAAGTATGGACATAGACTGAATACTGAAACTCAAGTACATAAGCTTGATTGCCCTTGTTAAGATATTTTTGGATCTAAAAGTGCGTGATCATGTACATAAAATAATTTTATCTTCCTCAAAAACATGAACCAAGCTTGATTCCTCAACCACGAAAGCTTAGTCCATCAAATTTTTACCATCATAAAGCAGAGTGAAAGCATAGGATTTCATCAATTTCATGGAATCAATTCACATTATGCCATGAATTGCATTGTATCCTGCATGATTGTCCAAGTACTCTTTAGATTTCACACAGGAATGGCACAGGTAATAGACTTTTGGTTGAAACTCCATCTAAAAGAGAAAAAGAGCAAAGTCGTAATATGTTTCTCTTCCAAATATTAACTCTCCAAATTACATACTTGACACTTTTGCCTCACCTTATGAACATAAACTTCCAATCTAGATGGCTTTAGACAGATGGAGAGAAGGCACTGCTTTAAAGTGTTTTAAAGTTCCCAAAGGCTCAGGAAGACTCCCGCTATCAAATTGAACCGAATGTGACATCACAATGCAATGCCGTTGTCTTAAAGACTTCAAATGAAGACATTTATCTTGACAATCATATATTCTAGATCAAAATTCTTAAAGCAAAACTCGCAAAAAAAAAATTTGAATGCAAATTTACCTTATCACCAGTCTGTTCCTTGAAATTTTGAAATTATCAGAAGCCACTGATGCTGTATTGGGACACATTGCTGCCAGATAATTCAGAAATAGGAAAAACTATTAATGCAAAGCGCTTTTGTTGCAAGCATGTGTCTCTCTGTTTTATATTTCTTCTCTTACAGACAATCTGAAGAAAGACCAGAACAAGAATACTCCATGTCTAATTTGCAGAATTGTGGAAGGGCAAAACAGCATTAATTGCTTAAACAGATATTATACTGAGTTGCTGGTTACAAAATTAATTGAGAGAAAGCAATTTTTCGTGGTTACGAACTATATCTGAGAAGCCAATAGACCCATTGACAACCAAAACCTAAATTAGTGCCCAAGGAAAAACATTAGCCCAATACAGAAGCATAAAATGACAATGCTTTCACTAACCTTTTAATTGCCAGACAAAAACAGCTTCCAACGGCTCTTCAAAGCTATATTTGGAACTAAACACTGCAGCATTCCTAGAAGTAGCAGTCAGTGCCTTAACAAGACTACTAGAGATACCCTGCAAAAGGGAATTGCATGTGAAATTAGAACTTCAGTACTTTCTTCTGTTCTTCAATTGCCGCAATACAGATATTAAGGGGAAGAAAACATAATCTTCGAAAAGAATGGCAATTATCAACAGTGAGACATAAATGCATTAATAAATAAGCAAAGTCCAAATACACCAATTTCATAACTTGAATATTTCAGTCTAGCTGCAATGCAAGAGCTAACCTATTTCCTACAGGCCAATATAATAGCTCTGAAATCATCAACCATCTTAATCAGAGATTCAATGTGAGTCCTTAGAATGAAAATAGTGTAATATTATACAATCTCACCCAAAAAATACGCAGCTTTGTTGGAATGGCTCACACTATAAATGAAAAAAAAGAATAAAAGAGAGATGCTATAATAAAAAAGTGTCAAAAAACTCCACTTTTTTTCTTCTTTTTTCTATAAAAAAATTCTTTAAAAACATTCTTGAATGACTCAAAGCTCAAGGGACACATTTAAGCTCCACAACAATATCAAGCACAAAAGTGAAGCAATTTAAATCAAATTTACACCAAAAAAGTCAAGGGTAGTGAACTTACCTTTTTTCCAGCCACCCTCCACGCCATTCATAAGTATTATCAGAAACTGCCGATTACACAAGAGTTCATGCCAAAGAAACATTTAATAACAATAAGAACCTGGACCATGATTACCAAAACCATTCAAGTTTCAAATTCTATCATAAAATAAAAACAAAGATACCAGAGAACAGTTAAAAATTATATATTCAGAAAACATCAGAAACACCTAAGATTACAATCAGATTCTAGAAACCCACAAATAGGGAGGGAAAAAGATCAATGCTTTATTGTTCAACAGAGAAGTAAAAATAAAACTAAGAAAAGCATTACCTTTTCCTCAAAAATTATGCAAATTCCATGCCACATAAGGTCAAAACATGTTGTTCATACAAACCCAGCACACAGTAAACAGAAGAAAGGAGACAAAAAAAAAGAAGAAAAAGAATTTCTTGCGATCAATTGGAATCAAAAGAACTTGAAAACCCCATTTTTCTTTTCTTTCTGAAATCAAAGACAGAACCCAGTATCGAAATTCGCCAAAAAAATGAGATTGAACTTGCACAATGATGCTAATATAGACCTAAAAAGGGATAATAGTTGAAAATCTTGGATTGAGGGTTTAACTGAGCATATGCTAAGAATTATGGAGCTGCACTATCTCATCCCTTTTACCCATGGCTATGTTCAATCTGCTTCGAGCTAACCAGAGCGAGGAAGCCAGAAAGAGGTAGGAGGCGAGAGATGGAATTAGAATTAGTAGCGACTTTCCTTACTTGTGTCTTGGTGGGCGAGATCAAATCTCGCTGAATGTGGTACGAGTGTTTGAAAGCGCTTCGCTTGCTGCACCAGTTGTTTGGGGCTTTAATATGCAAGTCTTATAATATTATAATATTATTATTATTATTATTATTTGCGCAAAGAAGTCTAATTAATTTCAGGAAAATTGTCCTATTTTGTCACTAATCTATGACCATTTCTTCAATGTTGTCCATATTCTTTTTGTTCCTAATTTTTTAACATCGCCCAATCCAATCATTCTATTCAAACGAGGGGCGAAACTCATTTTATAATATCACCCAAAATACATGAGCTAAGGGAAATTATGAAAATGAGCCCATCTTTTTGTCTTATTTTGGAAAAATTGTCCTACTTTGTCCTTAATCTATGATTCTTTTCTTAATGTTGTCCATATTTTCTTATCATATTTTTTCGTGCATAATATTTAAAATATCGCTCAATCTGATCATTTTATTCAAACGAGTACTCAAACTCATTTTTCAAGATCACGTGCCATGAAAATTATAAAAAACACTTAAATATAATCCATACACATTGACTCATCAATATGAATTTCACAAATTGGACTACTAATTACATAATTGTTGAACCTATAACTTGCCCCTAGTTGTCCTTTAATTCTTGTACCACTTTCATAATTTTATCCCTAAAGCAAATAACTTGATAAATACTCTGCATTATCAATCTCACACTCCTCTTAACCCATAACACAACCACCAAAAATCTATATGAATTTTTCCCTACATACTTCACCAAAAATAAAAAAACGCTAATATAGTTAAACTTACAAACAAATTTCTTTGCCCCTAAAGCCAAGACCATCACAAAAAGCATCCTCAAAATTGACCCAAAAACCCCTCTTGCATTTGGACGTTCATTCATCACCTTATCAACTTCTTTCAAACCGTCATTAAACAATAGTGGAAATGAAGAAACGTCGGAGATCAAAGTCAAATACAAAGAGGAAGGGATATGTGAAATCAAAGGCGACCCCAAAAGAGAAGGGCTTTGCCCTTGATACAAGGGAAAAAGAGAAGATGAAGGCAAAGATGATGAATTATCGATATCATTGAGACTTTTTTTTCTTCTTGGAGGACTTTGACTTCTTCAATCTGTCATGATTTTTAACAAATAGATCAACATGAGATATATAAAAATCATTTGCACAAATAAGATTTTGTAAACTGAAATAAAAAATAATACAAAAAAGATGGATTTATTTTGTCATTTCCATAATTTCCCTCAGCACGTGTATTTTGCGTAATCTTGAGAAAACGAGTTTCATAACTCATTTGGAAGAAATTATCAGATTGGGCAATGTTTCAAAGATTATGGATGAAAAAGAAGATAAAAACTAATATGGACAATATTGGGAAAACAGTTATAGACTAGAGACAAACTAAAGCAATTTTCCTTAATTTCAAATCATTTTTTTTTTTGTTCAACTTGGATCAAGATGAATAGTGATGACATATTTATGTGATGCATATCGAACGGAAAGTGCTCTAGTGACGGATGGATAAGGGGAATAACAACCGAAAACTCTCATAGGCCTTTTTTAACATTTTTTATAAGATTGTATTAATTTTGATAAAAACTCGGCCATCTTTTTGGTAAAAACAATTTTATTAAAATTATTTTTTTGAAAATACTTTTTATTACATAAAAGAGAAGGGGAAAGGAAACTCAAACTCACGACTTCACAATTTCGCTACCTTGCTTTTACCCAAAACAATCACAACATTTTTTTGTTTATTGGTAATGATGGCCAGATTAATAATTATTCAGCTTTTCCTTTCTTAAAACTTGAGGATGGACTTATGTTAAGTTTTATTTGATTTTCCATTTTGAGGTTAAAGTTCAACCAGTCCTCAAGTTTTTTCTTCTTTTCCTCTTTTTTTTTTTTTTTAAGATTTGGGATTTCTAATAAACATAGTGAAAGTCTTTTTTTTTTCTTTAAATGCATTATGTTCACGATTCTTCCATTTCTTTAGGTAGAATTGCATAGTTACAAAAACTAAAAGATAGAAAGGAAGAACATAATGATCCTTTTCAAATAAAAAACAACTCAAAATAATCAAATAGCACGCAGACACATTTTAAAATAATGTTAGAATTCTTCTCTCTCCATTGTAATAATGTTAGTTATCACAAAAACAAATAAAAAACAAAAGTCCAAACGTATATACCATGTATGTTTCAAAATAGAATGCGACATTAATATTTGGAGACTGTTTAAGACTGACGTCGAAACAGAATATATATCTTACTCCACCAGCAATACAAGATCAAAATTATTTGCAGACTGAGAGAAACTCATTTTATTGTTTCATTGCAACAAAGTCTTTGATTTCGGAGCAATTACACCTTATTGTACAGAAACAAAATTATAAAATAAAACAGCTTAATAGCCACATCTTCAATCGATATTGCAGCAAATTTCTCAGACTGTCCAGTAAATAAGGTGAAAGAAAGGCACTGTACTAAAGCAAGCAAGGCATCCAAGGTACAAGTAACTAAGAAGTAAACAAGTGACCAACAAAAGATTTATGATAAGTGACCGATTTAAGAACAACTTTAAGCTCGACAAAACCATTGTAGCAATAAATAAACAATATATCTGGTCCATCATGCGACAACTTGTCCAAACAGCCTTTTGCGGATCTGCAATTGAAATAAAATATATATTCATCAAAAACGTGCATAGAGCAACTAAACCATAAGTTAGGCAGGAGTTAAAAAATAAACAGCAGATATTAATCTTGAGGACCTATTAAAAAGTAATAAAAGCAAGACATTTAAGCAGTAGTATCCTCAGAAAGCATAGTTAGAGACAAAAGTTTCTTAAAAACCATTTTTCATTTTTTAAAAAGTATATTGTTTGTTTAGTTCTTCCTCCATTTATCTTCTTATTTCCAATATTATATCACTTTTAAGTTCAAGCTCATAAGCTACATTTGATGCTGATGCATTCAAGCATGAAGAATGTGTGAAGTTGAAAATATAACAATTGTTGAATTCCTAGAAAATTATGTCAACCACAATTTACATCTCTCTCACCAATTGGAAGGTTAATCTAGGCAGAGTAACTTGCTTTCTTGGCATGATTGAGAAACAAATTTGATGCACAGACAATCTGATGTGGTCTGAAACTTCTGAATAGTATAATAGACTTTGGGAATCCAATAGTACTTTATAGTCATCTTTATGGCAAGCAAAAGATGACGAAGGACGTACTTCTTCAGCTTCATTTCAATTTCAATTATTAAATTTGAATTTACACTAAAATTTTAAAAATCCTTATTTAATTGCTAATTTGTAAGTATAATAGTTTACATTTAATTTATTTCTCAATACTTGCATTTTTCATTCAAATTACCAGTGGTATTCATCTTCTTTTTTTCTTTTTTTTTGTGCTATGATTTATTCAAATCAAATCATATCAAATTTAATGTATCACATATTTTTAAAAAATCAAATTTATATATTTGATATTATATATGGGTAAAATAGTAAAAATACATACTAAAATTAAAAGCAGAACTATTTAAATGAGACAATTCAAAAGAGAATTGTATACAATTGAAATTGAAATGGATGGTCGGAGTATACACTAATTAGGAAATAGTACCTCTGGAAGTTTTTTGCGAAACACAACATCCAACCTAGCATCCAGAGTGTTTTCACACACAATTTTTCCATCTCGAGAAGCTAATACCACACCTCCAGCGCTGAAAATACAAAAGAGCAATGAAATATATAAAATTCTCATGGCACCAACCTAAAGTTAATAAGATCCTAAAGGAGATAATAGTTACTAAACTCAAATACTAGTATGATAAATATGAGCACAATAAAATTTTGGAAAGAGAGACGGCGGATGCCCAAATGCTCGAATGGAAGCAACTAACTACATTAAATTGATTGCAGAATCTTTAATTTGAAAATATTTATTAAAATTCCTCCATCACTAAAATAATTGATTGCAATTAACTAATTACGTTCATTAGATTGAATCATCTGAAATTAGATTGTGAACATATTTACTCAAATTTCTTCATGACTTTCAAACACCAAAAAAAAAAAAAACAGTTCATTACCAGGATGAACCATGGGCATTGTGATGGGAAGGAGCAGAAGGAAGGTGAACATGGTCAATTATGATCTCGGGTGAATGAACTTGTGCCTTCTCAGCATACTCCTCTTTTGCTGAGTCCAAGACAGACTCCACCAAGTGCACATCATCTTTACGACATCTGAGTAAGATAGATGGCTCCTTCAGTCTGAGCAAACTCTGCAAGACATACGGTTGCTCTTGAATAGTAGCTAAAAATTTTCTACATTGTCATTGGCAATGGCATGATGTACCATGCAAAACGTGAAGGTTATTTTAAATTGAAATATCAATTTTTTTTACACTTCCAGAAATCAGAACATTTTCATTCACACAGGAAAATTCACAGTCCAGACCACATATCTTTCTGAACAGTAGAAATTAAGAATTAAGGCATGGTCAACATTATATTTCCCTTTTTTTTTTGTTTACTTATTTATGCTTTGATTTAGATTTACCTCTGTTTTTGTGCACCTTTTAGCAATTGAAATTAGTGTTGGTAGAACAAGAGGACTGAGGAATTCAACAGTATCATTAAGTACCTGAACTATAAGATTTTTAAGGAGATGTTTATAGTGGCGGTGATCATTGCTCACACCCAAGAGCTCCTTTGAAGCTGATTCCTTCATAGAGTTAACCAAGTCATCCTGAGCTTGAAGAACCTTGATTCTAGAGGCATTCAGTTGCATAGAGTACTCGCTGGAAAAACCAGAGTTTTACATGTAAGATAAGCTGAAGTTCTAGAAATCGTCATAGCACAATCTCACTTTTGTGCCAATTGAAGCACAAATGGTCGATCAGATGATCCTTAAGTACAATTTAACTCAATCCAACTAATTGAAATATTAGTAGCACATGCATAATGATAAGTCTCATCACTCACACCAAGCCACAACCACTAAGTTTTTGCACAAAGGTTATGAATTTCAATTTTCCTAAGAGAACATACCAACAAGAAAGCTGAAACAGCAAACCGGTCATAATTGGGGCAAACTAATATTTCTGACTGTTTTTTTCTAAAAAGAAACACAAAGGTGCGTAAGTGAATTTAACAGCCCTTCAGCGTAAAAGAAAAGAAGCATCAGCCGAGATCTATCCATAATGAACAATAATTAAGGTCAAAATAACTCGACAGAAGCATCAATTCACATGTTTACTAGACAGTTAAGCCATTACACTAAGTTACAAGCACATCCTAATTCCTGACCACATGTAAGCGCAAATTCACTGTAACCAGAAATATGTATACGCAAAATATCTATTTAAAGAATGCATCTTTTCCTGTAGAATTGAAGTCAGTTCAGAAAATTACATCTTCTTGCGAATTTCAACTTGCTTCTGCTTGCGCTCATACTCTTGTCTGATCTTCTTCTTCTCCGCTTCCACTAGCTGCAACTTCTCAATGTTGAATTCCTGCAGAATTAAATTGAAGCACAAAACAACAACTCAAACTACAAAACATCGACCTCTAATGAAACTCGATTTACCAAAAAAAAAGCATAAAAAAATCAATAAACTAAAAATTATAGAGTTAGAGTATGTATAAATTACTTCTTCAGCAGAGACAGAGATCTCATTGGCCTTCTCTTCAGCTTCTTGGCGAATGAATCGCACCATCTGCTGGATCTGCTTCGATACATCTGTGTCGTTCATGTTTAGATCTGAAAATTACGATTGATTGATTGGCCGATCGGTCGATGGAGAAGAAGAATCTAGGAGCGATTGAATGAGTGGTGGAATCGACGACTAGTGAATAAGAAGAGAAGGCATTAACGGGTAATCTTTGTGCAGATAATTTAACGTGCGTTGATGTCTCTCTGGACCGATAAATCGCGATTCCTATATTTATGGTTTCGCCCCTGTATTTTGTAGTATTTCTAGAGTTCTCCTGATTTGTTTTGGAATTGGCATGCATTCTTTTCCTCTCAGTCTGCGTATGATTTTTTAAATATACATGATAATATGTCATTATCAATAGCATAACTTGACAACATAACATTTAATTATAGGTTATTAAAATATGTGTATATATATATATAAATAATTATAGGTAAAATTGTTTAACCAATTAAGTTATATATATATTTATTTTTTCGATCTATAATTAAATAATACTTTTTAACTTAATAAAAAAATCTAAAACAAATTACTATAATAAAAAATATTTACTACATGGATAAATTTTTTATAATAAATAGAATATGTTTTAAAAAAAATAATTGAGAATACTCTTTCATTAAATTATCTTATTATATTTGTTATTAATATAATTAGTAATAAAACAATATGGGTTAATGAGAAATGATCCTTAAGAAGGTTATTTGTATAATTTAAAAAATTGATAAAATATATTAACATTTAATTTTAAATAAATAGACAAATAGATTGGTGTTTAGGTGGGTGACAAAAATAGACACATCTCACTTAGGGATGCAAGACTCTGAAATAGGAATAAGTGTGGGTATTTAGAATTGCATGATGACGATTGTTTGATAATTTTTCTTCATTTTTTTTACTTAATTTTATGGAAGATCAAGTTGAATGAATTCATATACTTTTATTTAATAATAGTGCAAGAATCATGGTTTTCACTCCCCAATTGGTTGTTGGGCAAAATGGTATGATTAAGAGTAAGGTTGGTTCATTCCAATAAAAAAAAAAGGGGAAAAAACGAAAGGAAAAAAAGTCAAATGGATCATACATATTTAAATTTTTGACAATTAAAATTTTATATTGATCTGTTAAAATTATATAACTTATAATATTGGTCTAATAAAGTTCGAATCCAATCAACTAGATTATATGGTAAACGCATGATAGTTCATGAGAGATCCCAAATAAGAATCACATCCATAATTGAAGAAGAAGAAACCTGCCATTAAAGCAAATCATAGTGGTATCAACTAATGAAGATATCAAAAACAAAGCAAGAGCCTTGTTGTCTTAGTTGGTGGTAGTAGGTTTAGACTCAGGTTTCTTTTGATAAGGGGAAGTCCCGAAGGGCGAAACCCCCCACCTGTACTAGAGGCCTCTTAGCCAGGTGGTTGTAAATCGAGGGATATGCACGAGTGGCAGCCCTGCAAGGGAGAGGACCAACGAGATACGAACCTAGCAACAGCCCATGCAATATTTCAGCAAGGAACTGCCACCACACAGGTTCGAACCCGCAACGTCGGAGTGTTTCCACCCCTATCACCTTGCCACTTACCAACTCGTCTGTGCCCCTGGAGGCTAGACTCAGGTTTCTTTTTCTCGACCTTTGTCGCTAGCCTTTTCACGGGTATGTCCTTTTTGCCATCCTCATATGAAAAACCAATCTCAAATTTCTTCCATTTAAAGCAATCCAAAAATCAACACTACAAAAAAAAAGAAAGAAACGAATGAGGTTGGGCAAAAATAGCTATAATTTTGGTGAAAGCCTTTGACACGTGCATCATTTGAATTCTCTTTCTATTTTTATTGTTATATTTTTGGAAATTTGATTTTTGGATCAAGGACATAAAACGTAAAAATGTTGAGTACAAAAAAAAAAAGAAAAAGAAATTAAGGAATAATTATACAAAATGTAAAAACGTTAGAGATAAAATCCACAATTATG
Organism: Apocynum venetum; assembly: GCA_019593545.1. Taxonomy (NCBI): domain Eukaryota; kingdom Viridiplantae; phylum Streptophyta; class Magnoliopsida; order Gentianales; family Apocynaceae; genus Apocynum; species Apocynum venetum. The sequence goes on from SRSM01000337.1 coordinate 2,745,237, forward strand.
TTTTTAACGAGAAGCTAAAATTTCTACTAGCTTTATTTTCTTAGTTTATTTCCTAACCTTTTGATATTTTCTGATATTCAAATTTATGAATTATGATATTTATGTCAATAATACATATGTTCACATTGAATATATTGAGCTAAAAAAATAATTTGTCTTTTTAAAAAAAAATATCTTCAATAACGAGATAAATTGAGTGGTAGTTGTCACAAACTCAAGTTCTTGATTGGGTAAATGTTGCCTTTGGTACGCAGATTATAAAAATGGGACCTCTCATAATTTTTATTTTTTTTTGGTTTTAAAAAATTATAGTAAAAAATGAATTCTGGAAAAATTACTTCTCTTTCCTCTGCTGTGCTCTAGTTTTGCATCTACTCCATCTTCAACCAGCCGTAGCCATAGCTGATATAGTAACAACTTGAAAACTCTTATCCTGTCCCAATCAAAATCCTATCTTTTTTTATTATTTTAATAACAATCAAATTTAAGTGTCTTTTTTCCTGTTTTTACAAAGATTTACATTCCAACGATTTGGTGAGCTACGTCGTTGTCATGCACGATGAATAGCCGGGGAACGGCGACTAGCCACCGGATTTCATCGGTATCGAGTTTCCGATCTCGGGTTTCTTTTCTCATGCTCTCAATGTTCGCCACCATGGCCGCCCTTTATGTTGCCGGCCGGTCAGCTCTGCGATCTATTGTGGACTTTAAATTTAAATTTTCGACGTGATTTATTTTACTTTATGAATTTGCTCAAGTTTTTGGGGCGTCTGCTGTTGATTAGGTTGTGGCAGGATGCAGAAACCAGGGTTTCTCTGATTAAGGACCTTGATAAGCATTCTGGTCAGGTATTGTTTGTTTGTTCTCTTTCAATGCTATAACTGATCTCGTTTCTTGATAACCTTTTTCCCTTTTTTGCGACACTGCTGTGAATCATATTGTGTTTATTTCGGATCTTCTTTGCAATTATGCTGTTTATGTTCCTCATTGGTTGTCTGATAATATGCCACTATTACAAGACATAAATGGAATTTTTACTGGGGAATTAATTGGGAATGGCTCTAGTTTCTTCATCTTTGTAGTAGGCTAAAGTCTAAAAATGTTCTGCAAATGTCTTTTTGAGGTAAGTTGGTGATCCGGGCTTATAGTTTATCCTCACAATATGGATTTTATACTTCATTTATTGGGACGTTGAACATATGATCTCTCTTCTTCTTCTTTTTTTTCTGAATTATTTTGTATTGGAAACTGATGGACGCACAGAACTCTTGATTTTCCCCTCAAATTTAATTGCTAGTGTAAGAAAAAGGTGTGCAATTTGTGATGCTTTTGAGATTGACCTTGTAATATTATGGTGATTGGTAAATATGAGATGGTTCAATTTCATCTTGTGTTTGAAATATTTCATCTGCTCCTCTCCAGTTGGTGTAAGCTGTAATTCTAGTTGGTATATGAGGTCATATGATTAAAAATTGCAAGCCTGCTGTTCATTTGATCCCTTCTTTTCTTTACCTAACTGCATCCATGTGGAACATTGGCATCAATTTTTCAGGGACGTTCTGCTATATCTGTTGATGAAACTTTGAAAATTATAGATTGCAGGTAAGTTTGATCCGGCATTCATCACTGTGCCATTTTTATTATTTTTTTCTAAATTCCTCTCAGTTTTGGGATGGGGGCTTGGAGGATTTCATTACTTTCATTTTATTGGAAAATCTTCATATGTATAGAAGCTGATATTTGGTTTCCCAGAGAACAACAAAAGAAGCTAGCTGCTCTTCAGGGGGAGGTGGAAAAAGCTAGACGGGAAGGCTTTGTTTTGAAGCAAAATAGTGGAACACATGCAAAGAAAAAACTGTTAGCTATCATAGGGATCATGACAAAGTTTGGCCGGAAAAGAAACAGAGACGCAATCCGTAAGGCATGGATGCCAAGTGGTAAATCTTTCCCTTCAGATATTTATATAATTTCTTCTTGAACTGAGAGTGTGGCATAGCTCTTCTGATCAGTTGGTATAGCATAGCTCTTGGCATTGGTATTCATGATCACTAGACCAACATCTATATAATTAACATCTGGTGGCTAGATATGCTTAAAAATAACTGTAATAGATGTCATCAGAGTCTTAAATGCCCTTATGACATGCAGTTCTTAGAATTCTTATGCCAAGGGAACTTGTATCCCCAAAATTTTCTAATCCAGTGCTTTTCTTTTCAGGAACTGCTTTAAGAAAATTGGAGGAAGAAAAGGGTATCATCATAAGATTTGTGATAGGAAGGAGGTATTTAAACTGATGAACCATATGCAAGCTAAAAGTTTGCTAAAGTAATGCTCATAGTGTTAACATGTCTGAGTCTGACAGTGCAAATCATGGAGACAATCAGGATAAAGATATTGACAATGAGAATATGCAAGCTGAAGACTTCATGATACTTGTATGCAATACTTCTTCTTGTAACTAGTTTTTAAAGCTTCTATTTTTACAGAATTGGAATATGAAATCTTTCCAATAAATCTTTGGTAGAAAATTGCAAGAGAGACCCATGAGAGACCTCTAGAACACCCAGATTAACCTGCAGCTAACATGATGACTATTGGCATCATTATGGCCCACATCCATTTCTCTCTGAGATTAAAGTGACCAATTAAATCTCTATTTCTTCCCCTTGTCCCTTTCTCCCTTGCGTTCTATTTCAAGCAAGCATCTTATTATAGTAGCACACCCACTGTTCTGTCTCCCCTCATTGAGAAGGTAGGGATGGTTAGGTGACCGATAGATATTACAGTTGTAGAGTTAATTCAGATATGTAAATTTATTGAAATGTTCAATTGACCAAAGTGTGAATTCATCTATCTTTGTTATGAGAAGAATGATGACTTAGAGGCTCCTGAAGAGGGATCAAAGAAGGTGAAATTATTTTTCGCTAATGCAGTGGAGCATTGGGATGCGGAGTTCTATGTTAAGGCCAATGATGATATCTATGTTAATATTGGTACGCGGACCTTCTTGATAAGCTGCTTATGGACATTTTGTGTTGTTGTTGCTATATATTGGCACAAGATGGCCTAAATCTTCTTTGAAACAGAAGGATGAAAGAATATGTGATAGCAAGGTAAAATTGAGCTACTCAACATGAATATGGTGTTAGTGAGGAGCTACAGAAAATTTCACCACACATATATAAGAATGAGAATTCTGTTGAGTGTTTGATGACTCGTGATTTAAAGAAATGTTCTTGTAAGACTTGGGAATTCAGCAGCGTGAACTTTTGCCTGCACCTCCCAAAGGAATATTCCTTTTTGAATAAAAAAAAATATTTCCTCTTCTTTTTTTTTCTTTTGAAATTTTAAGTATTTAACACTTTTGATTGGATGTAAAATCCTGAAATTCTAATTACTCCATATGCTTCTATATATGTGCAGGAAGAATTACACAAATGCTTGACTTTGAGAAATATCGTAAAGGATTGCTCTTTATTTTTGCAGATGCTCTTGGAGCTGTGCTTGCCAGTCATTTGAATAAGCGACTTATTTATATTGGGTGTATGAAGTCAGGCGAAGTTTTCTCCCAACCGTGAGTTCATTTCTGTTTGGAGCTTCTTGTTTATGGAAATGGGGACATTAACATACCTATGAGTATTATTAATTGCTCTGTTACATTTGGATCTCCAGGTCCCACAAATGGTATGAGCCAGAGTGGTGGAAATTTGGGGAAGGGAAATCGTGAGTGCTACCAAACTTGATTTTCCCTTGTGGCTATTTGAACTAATTGCTGAAATTAATTTTTAATTTTATTGTTGTTTTTTGGGGTTTTCTTATGCTAAACACACACATTCCTGCATCAACATCTAACCCCAATTTTAAGAAAGAAAAATATCCCAGTTTTGGCTCTGTACAGAGATTTTTTGGTTACTGAATTCTTGTGAGTGCAGATTGTAAAAAATTGAAATTATCAGTCTATTTTCCAGTTTGATATCTTTATTTTTTTCAACCTTTTCTCTTTTGGATTAATTTCCATAATTCAATTCTTCAATCGCATTCTTTAAGTTGATCACCAATTCTCCTAGTTGCGTGCAAATGGTAATGCTGGTTGATAAATTGTGCACAAATTCTTCAAGTTTCCAGATGCAGAATCTGTCTTCTGAGGAAACATTAGATTTCTGAAATGTAGATTATGTTGATTCTTGTTCATTGATATAGTCCTGAAATTTGTGTCATTCAATTTTTTGTACTAAGTTTCTTAGACTTGATGATTACTCTCAAATTACTCTTCCCTGGATAGGTATTTCCGCCATGCATCTGGAGAAATTTTTGCTATATCACAGACCTTGGCTCAGTTTATTTCAATAAACAGGTTTATTCTTCTGCTGATTCACTTGTTTTCTACTAAAAAAACCTTTAAATGTTTGCAATTCCCAAAGCTATAGAAACAAAAGAATCGAAAGCTTTACAATCACACAATGTGGTCTTAATCTGATATCTCTTTCTTTGGTTTCATAGATCGGTACTCCGCACCTATGCTCATGATGATGTCAGTGCTGGCTCCTGGTTTATTGGGATTGATGTAGACCACATTGATGAAAGGAAGTTTTGCTGCTCTTCCTGGTCATCAGGTCTCTTCCCACCACCCTCTCTCCTATGACAATTTTAGAACTTTGCCAAACAATTCTTTTAATAATATATCTCTGTATCATTTAAATCGTGAATTAACTAGAAGTACATTGTTTCTATTAATCTGATGGCCTAAATAGGAAAATAAATCTGAAACAATTTATTTATAGGTATCAGAGCTTTAAAACAGAGTAGCTTGTCATATGCAAACCTTATGCCATTCAAATTCCATTATCACATGCCCTAGTTGGAAGTATTAAATAACTGGCTTTTCTTTCATCAATAGACATGCCACATAGGGAGTTTATTGGATTTTATATGTTGATAAAGTGTCAAAAGAAAGATGAAACCTACTCAGGCGATCTTATCCAGGTTTCATTTTATTGTCTTTATATTCTTGTCGTTTTTTGTGCATAGACATGACTGCAATGGTTATTTGTCTTCTTCTTTGTAATTGATACAATTTCATATTGGTTAAGCAATATAAAATTTGTAAAGGCCTTAGGAAATGTTATCCGTCAGCCAAGGAGACAAAAGAGCAAAATCCATGAGATTCTGCTAAACAATTTAAAAGGGTCAAGCATAGCAAGAGCGAGCCTTTACATGATTAAAATTGTCTTCCTCCGGTAGAGAAAAACTAAATCTTTTTATGTGTAATTTCAGGTTCTGTTTGTTCAACATCTTGATTTTACATGGTTGAGTGCAACTCTTGTGAGATAACGAAGGAGCAGACATTTTTATGTAAATCATCCAAGGGCCATGTTTCACAAGTAGTAAAGGATTGCTGGAAAGTGGAAACATTCACTGGTACAATCTGATCTGTACATTAGTGGAGGTGAGCAAAGAAGACTCAGCAATTTTCTTGAATTAGCTGCTGACAAGCTTGTCCTCTATTGGATGTTGACAATGTGGATAGCAACTATTTACAAGTACATGGATGGTTAAAAAGTACAGTAAGTCATTTTTACTCTCATGTCCCCCCCCCCCTTTTTGTCTCCGAGGAGGAGATTGGAGAGGACATGATTTCTGAAAGTCTGCCTAGTTAGAAAATTAATTGATGCAGAAGGAGATGAGTTTCAAATTGTTCTTTTGTTGTGCAATGGAGAAATTATTTTTTATTTGACGTGCTTGCATTCTTTTGTACTGTTTATGATTCTGCCCTGAAGCATACTGTGGTCTCTAGAGGCTCCTTCAATATGCTACTATTTTTTTGTAAGAACAGACATGACATTATATTCGGTAAAGCTCTCCTTATCAAATTAGTAATGTCCAGAAAGATTAACGACTATTAGGGCTTAAATACTTAACAGATCAGCACCCCCCCCCCCCCAAAAAAAACCCCCTCTGCCAATCACATGCCCTTTTAGTTATCCACTTTTAAATTGGGGCTTATAGTATTTTAGCCATAACTTTCCTCAAAACTTGAACAGGAAATAATTAACATTAACTGAAAGTTGCAAATACATCGAAGTGTAGCTTGCCCTTGCATAATGATTCTGAGGAGATGCTCAAGCCGCTAAAGCCCAGAATTATATAGAAGCAAGTAAAAGAAGAATTGAAACTATTTTTTCTGGCCCCAAAACTTGGGATTGAAGACAATTTTAGTTGATTTTTGTGGGATTATGGTAATCACACGATTACGCACACTATTTATAATAACACCCTTGGGTGCGCGACACAGAAATGATGCTGGATTTTCCAGTTATTGAATTGGTCCCCTTATCGATCGAATTATGAATTATGATACATGAGAAGTTTGCCTTCTTGGCAAACAATTGTGTGTTATTACAGTTTCTCATTTTCTATTCATTCTCTGAAACTTTTCCGTGAATTCCAATTGTTAGAATAACCAAAATTGCTCCTGAGATCATTTGTTAGGAACTTGGATTTGTATTGATCAACTGATGATGTGAAAGCAGAAACAGAAAGTCAACAAAGCGAAGTTTGAGACAAAGTCAGGTGTCTCTTACAGAACATTTTTACCACATTTCCGGATTGAGTCAAAACACGCAAGAAACCGGACCAAGCTCATCCACCACCAGTTCATATATATGGGCACTATGTTCAGGACCAATTCTAACTATTATTCTGATGTTCGGAAAGGGACCCTGACATCAACCTTCATGACAAGAATTTGATGTCTAAAGTAAAGTGCTCATTCCCGTCTAATACGCAAATTTGAATATTAACTTTAATTTTTATTTAAAAATTAAAGAAATTTTGTATTTTAATTAATTTACTAAATTATCATTAATATTAATATAATATATTATAAGAGTATGAATTACTAATTTTTAAAATTTTAAATTTAAAAAATTACGAACTTTAAATAAAAAATATATTTAATTAATAAAAATAAATATTTAATTTTAGACAAATTAAAATAGAGCATTAATGTCATACGAGGAATAAAGTAACTCTAGGTATGGTTAAGGAAACTTCGTTTTCCTCTTGTTTTCAATAACGAAGAAATTGCCTTATCCTTACTAATAGCAACTGGAGCAGTTGGATTCCATTGTTTTCTCTAACATGAGGAGTGCTTTGTCTTCTGACTTCTAAGGATCTTTTTCTGATTTGAAGAGTTCGTCAAAGCCATAACAAGACTAATCGACAGCTTTAACAACGTCTACAGATTCAATACATAATACATTGACAATTGAATATGATCAAGTATTAATACGTCCACCCCACCCGCCACGCCCCAACAAATAAAACAAAATCCTTTTTCTTGGGTTTTTGACATCTTTTAACTCCTTTTTTTTTTATTTTTAGGAGAACTCCCTTATTGAACTCTAAATGTACATTTTAAGTGTAAATGCATTATATATAAAACATAGGGTAACAGAAAGATCTATACAAAGTATAAAGAATTTATGAAGAGCCTATCCATAAAATCACTTATATATATCCATCCAACATCCACAAAATTAATCAAAAAGCTTCCGTCTCCAATTTTATGCCGTTCAAAATTAAGTAAAAAGTCCTGCATAAAAATTGAGGCAAAAATAATAATGAAACTTCTGTAGACGATCCCATTAAAAGCACCTCCTCTATTACAACTCCCCCCTCCCCCCCCAACCAAAAAAAGAAAAAGAAAAAGAATAATTCATGACAAGATATGGTACAAGTCCTTACAGTTGAAGAATCCTATATTCAGGGCATAATCAGTCAAATCTAAGACAAGAAACCAATACAAGGAAGTACTTAAACCAGTTGGGCAATGAAAATCTTGTATATATAAGTATCAATATATCTTTGATGGTCTGAACATATTCAGCAAGATAGTTTCAAGTTTAGGGGAGAAAAAAAAATCGCATCTTGTATTGTTTCTTTTGTTAATTCCAATAGAAGAACCTGGCCAAAAACGATTACAGATAGTATTTTTTAATATATGGATAAATAAAGAAATAATGCAAGTGGACTGGAAAAATTTATTGTATTTTTGTTCTTCTGGAATCATTTCCTTCTGTAGTTTTCAAAGGCCGTTAATTCTGTTCAAGTCGTGGTCGAACGCCGCTTGTTCAGACTTCACGATTGCCCAGCTGATGTTTGGCTGAGTCATCTGTGATATTTTTGCTGTTAATAACAAACGTTTTAAAGTACACTAGTTTTGAGTCAATCTCATACAAAATCTCTTCAAGATCTGACACTTTGGAGCCTCTTTCTTTTACTAATAAACATGGATAAGACAAGTTCGGTACTAAAATGGAGACTAAAATGCAGGCTTGATCTTTCTCTAAAAGAGGGAATCTTTGGAAGACATATGCATGTCTTAGCTTTGAGGGTTTTTCGTATTCTATTGGAAATTAAATATGACTGTCTTTCCTGTATGTCTTGTCAGAAACGGCCGTTTGTTAAATTTTTTACCATTTCGTTTTATTTTTTATCCTTTTTTTGTTGGTTCTTGATATTTTAGGCTGCTTGGCTTTTGGGTCCTAAAAATAGACTTTTCTTGAAAACTATATGTGTTTCTCTTTGACATAACCAGACATCTGAGGCTTACTCGGTTCTTTTTTCTGACAAGGGATTTTCTACAATTGAGTGCTACAACAAACATACATTGAAGAGAATTCCAGTGAAGACAATATTTATAAAGGGGGCAAACTAGCTTGACTCTAGTAGTTGGGATTTAGGTGTACATTCACGAGAAATTGGTTTGTCACAGGAAAATTGCCAAGAAAAAGCTCAGAATTTCAACTGCTTCCTTTATTGCAGAGTGTTTTAAGGTCTCCTCTATTCCTAGCATTTGGCTATTAAGAGTATAAGATTTCCTATAGGAGTTGAGGTGTGAGGGAGAGAGAAGTAGGAAGTAATTCCTATATTCATGTCCAATTTCTGTGTTCGAAATGAATCATTTTGCAGCAGATTGTGAGCATAGAACTAGAGTGGAGGTTATCAAGGATAAGAATGGAGTAGATCAAGTTTTGCTTCAGAATCCACGAGGGGCTTCTGCACGGGTCAGATCTCTCAACATAGCTTGATGATTTTGAAAATTCTTCATTTTGATATTTGTCTTGTAAAAGGTTAATGATAAGATGTTTCATTTACGTTCTGTTCTTCAATTTTTGTGTGCTGGTCCAGGTAAGCCTGCATGGAGGGCAGGTTCTCTCGTGGAAGACAGACAAGGGCGAAGAATTGCTTTTCATGAGTAGTAAGGTGTAGTTTCTTGCATTAGTTTTCGAGATGTTTATGGTTAATATCATCCTTTTGTGCTCTTTATTCTGTTTATATTAGAAAACTCATGTCTATATTCTTGTGGTTTGATTCATTCTCAGGCAATTTTTAAGCCGCCTGCTGCTGTGAGAGGAGGAATTCCTATTTGTTTTCCGCAGGTACTTGAGCCTTAAATTAATGGGTGATTGTTTCATTGTTTATCAAACCCATGCTGATGTTTGATGGTATTCCTTTAATCTCTATCTGAAGTTTGGAAATCGTGGCTCCCTGGAGCAAAATGGGTTTGCCAGGAATAGAATGTGGGTCATTGATGAAAATCCTCCTCCATTACATCCCTATGATTCCAATGGCAAGGCATTTGTTGACTTGCTACTTAAGCCATCTGAAGAAGATCTAAAGATTTGGCCTCACAGGTATGACTGCTTTGATGCTTGGAAATGCTCTTGGAAAGATGATATTGCACTAGTTAGTGAAAATCAAATTTGTCGGTCTAAGTCAGATCTGGTGTTCTCTAGGTCATTAGGCTAAGGCTAATCCAACATGGGCGTCCTTTCTGTTCCAATCATCCTTAGTATTACATTTTAATCAGGACTTCAGCGAAGTTAATTGATGTTTTGTGCTTCTTTTGCAGTTTTGAATTCCTTCTGAGGGTGACCATGGATATTGATGGAAATCTAACCATGATATCCCGTGTGAGAAATATCAATTGCAAGCCATTTAGTTTCTCAATTGCTTACCATACATATTTTTCCATCTCTGATATCAGGTAACATACAAATGGCTTTCACAACCTTCCTTTCCTTCCCCCCATACTCAACTCTGCAGTTTTTCAAAACCACACGTCTTTTTAAGGCCTGGTTCATGTTGGTTCTCTCTCCTGTCGTAATTATGATAGAAGTAATTATATTTACTGACACTCAAAATATATAAACTGATTTCTCCAAAGCTAATTAACATGCAGTTACAGCTGTTATATGAAGAATTGTTGCATTACTAACAGAATTGACCATGCTTTGAATCAGTAATCTGTCAAATACACTAAATCTAGTTAATGAAGTAAATATAATAAAATATTAGTCTTTTGATATGCCTCGTGAACTGAGGAATTGCATAGACGAATGATTTGACGAAGTATGAAATAAGCAGACTTGTTTTCTTCTATTTCAATAAAGGGCTGAAATTTTCAGTCTCCTATTCTAGCAGGGACTCCATTTAACTTGTCTAATTCATTTAACAGTGAGGTCAGAGTTGAGGGTTTGGAAACTTTGGACTATCTTGACAATTTGTTACAAAGAGAACGCTTCACAGAGCAAGGAGATGCCTTAACCTTTGAGTCCGAGGTACGTTCACTTCTGACTTAAAAGAGTATTCTTGTGGAACTTAAATGCTTCACTAAAGCCTTTCTTAGGGCCTTATCATTTGTTCTATCTGGGTTTATGCTGTTAGCCATTACAAAACTGATAGTTTCTGCGATAGATTCAGTGGCCATATAAGTTGAGGATATTTTCAGAATAGCAGGTTAGAAACATTATATACCTTTTAACATTTTCAATGTGTTAACCTATTTAGAGGCTAGAATTGTTCTTTCAACAGAAAAATATACATGTTATCCATTATAAATTGTTTACATAAGCTTAGCAAGGTTTTCTGTCATGTAGGTGGATAGAGTTTACCTTAGTTCTTCAGATGTAATTGCAGTCTTTGATCATGAGAAAAAGCGAACGTTTCTAATTAAGAAGCAAGGACTTCCTGATGTAGGTAAAACATCTGCTCTCCTTGATTTTGATTTCTCAGATGACTAAGTTCTGCAAATTCAGCAGCAGCCTGTTGTGAGTATTATCGGCATGCATTAAAATACACGTGCCTAGTGAATTCTTCCGGTCTTGGCCATTAGTCTTGAGCAGATTTGGGAAGTTGTTCTCATGAATATTTTTTATTACTCTTCTGTGTATAGTGGTTTGGAATCCATGGGAGAAGAAATCAAAAGCCATACTAGATCTTGGGGATTATGAGTACAAGCAGACGCTTTGTGTTGATGGAGCTGCAATTGAGAAACCGATCACTCTAAAGCCAGGCGAGGAGTGGACAGGACGACTAGAGCTTTCTGTTCTGCCATCAATTTCATAAACTGAAACTGGAGTAACACAAGTACTAATATAATTTCTGTTGGTATTATGTATGTATAGTTAATGACAAATTTCTTGTTTTCAGAAACTGGGGAGCTTTATTTTGATGTTCCTCTGGATTGGAATGATAGACATAACTGTATTGAGCTGACCACTATATATGAAGTGTGTGGTTAGTGACAGAACTTGATATTGAAAGTTCTGATGTTTGTATACTTGAGTCTTGAAATGCAAACTGCTGTGACATGGTTGCTTATTTTGACATTGAACATTGGAAATTGGACATAGAAGGTTGAAAGGAACCAAAATTGAGTAAATGTTTTGGCAAGTCTTGATCCAAAAAATGAATGATCCTTGACCAATTCTTCATCAAATCCCTGTGTAAAGATGAAGAAAAAGAAAGTAATGTTGAGTCCCCTCAGAATTACGTGAAGTCTTATATTGAGAATTAGAAGGACAATATTGAAAAAGGGGAAAAAAAGAAGAAAAATGGCAATATAGAGAGACAAGAGATAGTGTTAGAAGAAAAGCATTGCCAAAATTGAAAGGATGTGAAGCACAAAAACATGAGGATTTATAAAATTGAAAAATAGAGAATATATCCCAAAAAAAAGGGCAAAAAGGAAGGAAATAATATAATTGAAGGGAAAGAAAAAAAAAACAAAAGAGGTTTTTTTAGAAGAAAAATGGATCACCCAAAATAAGATAAGAAGATAAAATGGATTACCAAAAATAAAAGACTGGCGAGGTAAAAAGAAGAAAAGATAAAAAAAGGATTTCCAAAAATAGTGGCAAGGGTAAAGCTTTTTCTCTTATCAGAGCCAGGTTTCGATCCTGGGACCTGTGGGTTATGGGCCCACCACGCTTCCGCTGCGCCACTCTGATTTGTTGTTTAACGTGTTGTTTTACTATTATATATCTTAAAATAATCTTGATCATCCTTCGACATCTCATTGATAGGTGGGCCTTATTGGCTGTTGCCGACGAGCACCTTCACGTTATTTTTTTTTTGTTTGACAGGCTGTTATATATTCAGACAAGATATCCTTTCATTCAAAATTAACTATTTTTAGTTTTATTTTTAATATGTAAAGTAAAATATTTGTTTGTTTAAAAAATATATATTTTTTATTTAAAGTTCATTAACAATAAAAAAAATTATACACCGATTCTTATAATTCTATAATTAATCACATTAATAATAAGAATAATATAATAACTTTTTAAAATCGAAATATTCTTTTTAGTCAAAACTCAAAATCAACAATCTATTTTAAATGGATTGATACATTTTTTAAATTCACTCTTATTATATAAGATAAGATATATAATTTTTATTTTACTTATTATTGGTAACTTGGGCTGACATATTTCTTAACTTAAAATTGAAAGAAACCAAACTGAGTCAAATCAAAATAATTCAATCCTGTAAACACAATATAGACATCTATACAAGGTTCGCTTCCATATGGTTCAATCTTTTCATGTTGAGTTAAAAGAACAAAAATCCAAAGACATGGAAAAGATTAGTCTAGCTTTACCCGAAACCTCATGTACTAAACTCTATCTATGTTGGCCAAATTATAAGACATTCTCGTATTCTTCTAATTTGTATCCTGTGAAATTGGATACCCAGCCCTGGTGGCATGAAATAGTGGTCAACTAGACATGATTTAATAAGCTTTATCTCCCATGGTCTCAACTTTCCACTTGGGTTTTTAGCTATCTTTTTGGATTTTTATCATAGTGCTCATACACCAACCAACATTTGCAACCAATAATGATGATTTAAGCCAAAAAAAAAAATAATTCAATTCAAGTTTGATATAGCATTTTAACATCTGACTTAATATAAAATTTAATAATAATATTTAACTTTAATAAAGTTTAGTAGTGGAACTATATTTATTAATGAAATATAAATATTTTAAATTAAAAATAATATTAACAAACTTTAGATAAAAGTTATATTTATTTCTAGAAAATAGATATTTATTTTCATACAAATAGAAATATAAATATGAACATTTAATTTAAAATGAAAGAACTATAACATTTGCTAGCCAAGATTTAACCGAAAGTGTTAGTGGTCTGGCTGTCTTAGAGATCAAATATTGCATAATTTTTGTATTAGATGCATCTTGAGAGGTCCAAAGCAATTTTTTTATGAAGAGTTTGTTACAATTTAATAAATTTATATCTTCACTAATTTATATACCTCATCGTGACATGGATACTCTCTCCACCCCAATATATATACTAGATTACTTTTGTGTCTAATATATAAGTTGTTTTATGATTTTTTATTATTTATTTTCAATATTACTCATATTGATAGAAGAATAATAATTAAGAAGATAAGATTAATAAAGAGAATTTCAAGAAAATGAAAAAATAATAAATATGAGCATTTTAGGGAGAAAAATTATTCGACATATGTTATTCTTAATCAGACAATTTATATTTTGGAACGTAAAAAATATTAATTAATAAAAATATTATTGTAACTTTTTCAAGATCAAAAGATCTTCTTAATTTTTGTGTTAACTTATTTGTAGATATTTAATTTTATATGAAAGAATTATGCAGTATCTATCTAATTCATTGATTAATACTAACTAGAAAGTTTCTATTTTCCTTTATGTTAATTAACTTTCTTAAGTTTGAAACAAGAGGAACAAAGACTAGCCCCAAGATGTTCTGGAGGCTGCATGCACTCCCACTCCCTCCATATATTAGCCAGGAGTGGCCATGCTTATCCATGGCATATTAAACCCCACCTGGTTCAGTGAATAGAAATGGATCCATATATATTCCACGTGAGAAAGACATGAATGAGAAGACAAGCGCAGAAGAACCAAAACCATGGCAACAAATAAGAAGGAAAAGCTACAAACCAAAGCTTCCACAATCATGGCAAAAACTGCTGTCCAAAATTCCCTTGTTGCTTCTTCACAATTGTCATGTGATGATCTTATTTTAGGTAGTAGTCCCCTACTCCCCCTCTCCTCTCTCTGTTACATTTGTTTGTAACTTTCTTAATTGTGAATGTTGAAGTAGAATAAATGGACAAAAAAACCCATAAATTTTAGTCCCCACCTTAGCCTAAATATGTTGCCTGCAATTTATATACATCTAATCACAGTCTCAGACACACTAAATTTACTGTCCAGAATGACTCCAAGAAATACTTTCCTATCCACTCTCCCTTCCATTTGTTTGGCCTTTTATGTTTTCTCCCCTCCAATTAGCCATTACCATATGGGGAAATTTTTTATTTTTTTATTGATCATATACTTGAAAGTATACCATTTTTTTTATAGTGTTATACCATTCTATGATATATGAAGATTAAGTATACCTGAAAGTAGAAATTTTGAATGTAAATTTTTTTTTTCCTGTGAAGATGCTTGATTGTTTTCACATGTATAGCATAAAATATTTGAGTTTTCATTTTACTTGGAGAAAGCTATATACGAAAAATATAATGAATAAGGTGGATAAGTATATGAAATAAAGTTAATTTGGATGAAAAATTTTAAACATTTTGTAGTGTCTCATTTTATTGCGAGCAATTTTTTTATTAAATCTCAACAAATGAACACGTGAGACTCAAATGTACAAGAGATTCTTCAGAATTTTCTTGCAAAAAGAGCATACTCTAATGTAATGATGTAATCAAACTGTGTTTGTGTATCAAATTGCTTTTAGTTCATTATGAGGAGGAAAATTTTCACATTAATAATGATTTTGATCACTCATTTTACTTTGATTTGTTTCTAAAAGGTAATACAAATTACTTAGGTAACTTTTTCTTTTTTTTCCTTGGGGAAGAGGGGAATGGTACTCGAGTACTCAACTCATCATTACCCTTCTCTCTCTCTCTATCCCTTTCTATTTATACATAATTTCATGAATATTGACACCCCTTTACATATATTTAAATACATCATTGAAGTTTTAATAGCCAATTTTTTTCTCCAAGAAGAGAATTCTTCAATACAATAACTATTTGGAAAATTCTCAAGGGAAAGAGTCTAGTTAGCCTTGTAATCCTAATTTAGTCACAATAATATATACTTGTGAAATTATTGCTTTTGATATTGTGATTAAATAAGGAACACACAATCTACATAAATCTATTCATAATGGAATTTTCCTAAACATATGGGAATTATGGTGGGCCTTTAGAAATTTGATCCCCTAAAAATTATGATTTCTTCAATCATACAATTATTTTTGCAAAGCTTTCATTGTTATTTTGTAAGGATTTTATGATTTTTACAATTACACCTTTTTTTTCTTAAAAACATCAATTTTACTCTTTTGAGTTTTTACCACCTAAATTTTTCAACTTTTAATTATTTCATAACTCTAGCCATCATTTATTGATTGTTTCAATAGCTAGACTAAATCTAGTAGGAATTTAAAAATAGCCTCAACACATTTAACTAATGTTTTGTTGAAGCAAATAGCACACATTCATCAAATGTAATTTTAATAGAAAGCGTATTCAATGTCCTATGCATAATTTCTTGAACTTATAATCACTTTTCGATGGCATATTCATTGCATTAATTTTAAATTATGTTTTTTTAGAAATATTATAAATTATGTTTGTATTGTTCAAGATTTAACTGTTTTTAGTTCAATCAATTTTTCTTTATTTTTTCCTTCTTTCCCACCTTTGTTTTAAAATAAAGTTGGAATCATCTTCCTTTCAAAAACAAGAAGTTGGAATCATCTTTAAAAACCGGTTGGACGGATTAACCCGAAAAGCGTGCTGCCGGTTTGCTTCTCCAGTCTCCATATTCTATATTTAAAATTAAAACACAGCGCCTACTGATTTGCATCTTTAAGCACTCAAAGTTCCTCTTTTTCCTTTGATTTCCCACCAAAAATTCGCATTTCTGATCTCAAGAACCCCAACTGTGTTTCCTTTCTCTAGCTTACTCTGGAAATTTTCTTCGTTTTTTAGCACTCACCCCAAAAGTTAAAGTGCAAAGAACAAAAAGAAAAGCTCAGTTTTGACCCGTGTTTAAATTACTCCCTTTTGACCCAAATGCCTTATTTCAAACCCAGCGACCTCCATTTTTTTTAACCTCATTTCCAGAAACCCACATTACTTTTTCAGACACCAGTCTTGTTTCAAGCGAACGCCCCATTTTTTTCGTTCGCTTCTACACCTTTTTAGTTGTAGTATACTATTATTTTTTTTCTGGGGGGGATAATTTGTACTAATTTATTCCTGTTATATATATAGAGACACACGTACATATTTATGGCTATCGGTGTTCCCTTCTTCTAGCTTCTTATTTCTTCCCAAAAGTAGAAATGTGGATGTGGGATGCAGTGTTAACAGTATAGGTGTTCAAAGAGTGCTCTGAAATAGCTCAATTTCAAGCAAAAAAATCTTGAAATGGGGAGGCAGAGGTTTTGCATTTTCTTTTCGTTGTTTTTGTCGGTGGTGAGTTTGTTCTTGCTATCACAGAGCGGTGCCACTCTTGTTGAAAATGATAAGCAAGCATTGCTTGATTTTGTGGAAAAGCTTCCTCATTTGCGCTCTTTGAACTGGGATGTTAACTTTTCAGCTTGCAAGAACTGGACTGGAGTAATTTGTAGTGAAGATGGCTCAAGAGTAATAGGCCTAAGGTTACCTGGGGTTGGCTTTAATGGCCCTTTTCCAGAAAATACTCTGAGCCGTTTATCAGCATTGCAGATCTTGAGTCTCAGATCCAATGGTATCACTGGTACATTTCCTTTGGATCTGGGTAATCTCAAAAACTTGTCATGTCTCTATCTTCAGTATAACAAATTTTCAGGTCCTTTGCCTTCTGATTTCTCAGTTTGGAATAATCTCACTATTGTCAACTTGTCTAAGAATAGGTTCAGTGGCAATATCCCCCCTTCCATTTCTACTTTGAAGCAGTTATCTGTTTTGAATCTTGCTAACAACTCGCTTTCTGGTGAAATTCTGGACTTAAACTTACCCAACTTGCAGTTCTTGAATTTATCAAACAACAATCTTTCTGGTACCGTGCCTAAATCACTTCAAAGATTTCCAAAATCTGTTTTTGCTGGAAATAACGTTTCTTTATTAGACTATTCTGTTTCTAGTTCTCCTGTACTCTCGCTTCCACAAGAACCAAATTTGAAATCTAAAAATACTGGGAAATTGAGTGAGAAGGCTCTATTAGGAATTATAATTGCTGGTTGCATTCTTGGGCTTTTAGGTTTTTGTTTCCTGTTTCTTGTTTGCTTATTAAAAAGGAAAACTGAGGACGTGTTTCCGGGGAAGCTGGAGAAGGGAAACATGTCACCTGAGAAAGCAATTTCGCGGAGCCAAGATGCAAATAATAGATTGGTTTTCTTTGAGGGTTGTAACTTTGCATTTGATTTGGAAGATTTGTTGAGGGCTTCTGCTGAGGTTTTGGGGAAGGGCACTTTTGGTACTGCTTATAAAGCAATACTGGAGGATTCAACGATGGTGGTTGTGAAGAGATTGAAGGAGGTGGGCGTTGGAAAAAAAGAGTTTGAGCAGCAAATGGAGGTGGTAGGAAGTATAAAGCATGAGAATATAATTGAACTTAGAGCCTATTATTATTCCAAGGATGAGAAGCTTATGGTCTATGACTATTACAGTCTGGGAAGTGTTGCTGGAATGCTACATGGTACGTTGCTCCTTTTCTCTTGCCATTTTATTTATGTTATTAATCTCTAAAATATTTTACTGTTGCTTCATACTACACGAGCTTGAATTGAGCTGAACTTATTGGTTTCTTGACATTTTCACTTCACTTTAATGGACTCAATTACCTTTCCAGAACTTGAAACTTGCATAAGAAATGAAATGGAAACTTCATTGCTGAACGACAGTATTTCATCGATCAATTTAGTTCAATTTATAGGTTAAAAAAATAGAAATAGCCATTGATTGGATGTTTCAAACTCTCCAACAGCAAAAGCCACTAATTCCTCTGTTGTAGGTAGGTAGGGCCATGATAATCAGTTGAAACGCACTTTGGGTGGAAGAATATTAGATCCTCTTTCCAGCTTGGACAATTATTCTCACGGGGAAAAATGGGCAATAAAATAAGGGTAGTTTTTTGGCTAACCAAACATGTGGTTCCAGCATCTTTTGTGTGGGGTACTTGAATAGTTTTGTATAGAGACAAGAAATGTCAAGATACTTTGTATATTCAATCTTCTATTCTAGATAAGCATGGTATTTGGTCATGCAATGACATTATTCCTTGGTTTTTTTTTTTGGTTTTGTTTTGTTCTAGTCTAACCAAATAGGAATTGGCTTCATATCATGCTTGCAATCATCCCTGATATTGCCTAGTCTAAATTTCACTTTCTGCTCCAAAGTTACTAGATCAACAATTGCATTGGAGTAGACTGTGGATGTTGAAGAGGTAGGAACGAGCAACTCCTTGGGCGGCGCTTCCTCAGGCATTTCTTTTGCCATTCCTCAACATTCTCTAAGAAGCATTTGGATTCACAAACTCTCCTTTCTTCCATATAAACTTCTATTAACTTTGGGGGGGGGGCCTTCAAAAATACTTTTTCCATATTGTCTAACTGTTGGAGGCAGTGTCATGTTAATCAGCAGAAATTGCGTAGCCTGATATTACTGGCGCCGCCCTTAAGGTTTCAAGTGTTGAAGTTAGGAAATTACAGCATAGCCTTTACCTTATAAACATCCACTCAAAAATATAGTATTGTCAAACTGGATACCAGACCTAATTCTAGATCATTGAAGAGCAAGGAGTGCTTTCTGCATAATATTTTACTTCTCTAGAAGTCAACTGAATAATCATCAATTTTTATGTGAAGTGCGTAAAATTGAACTCTCAAGAGAACCAGATGATGTTCTTCCCGAAATTCAATAGATATTTTGGTGCAAACATAGAGACTGATCTATCTATCTACATTTATTTGGTTAGAAGTCTATAAACTAGAAGAGGTTAAGAGTGAAATTTTTTTAAAAGAATACAAACTGAAAAACTACTGATTATAGAATTTAACCCAGTGTTAATCAGATATCCCGCTGTTTGATGATGTAAGGATTTTCTCTATTATACATAACATGATTGAATAGTTTCCTGTTTAACTTTCACTGTTGATATGCCAATAATATCAACTTTTTTTTTTGAGAAGAATCAACTCAATTACTAAATACAAACGTACTTTTAGCCTCTCTTGGTGTTGATAAGTTAGCCATGTCATATGACTCATATCATTTGCTAAAGTCATCATTATTTTGTCTGGTTTTGGCATTTTGTATTTTGATTTCCCTGTCTCGTTAAGATTTTATTTCTTTTAATTATAGTTATTGTGACCATTTTAAGGTCACCTTTTTCATTTTTGAATCATGGTGGATGCTGTGAGCTGCAATATAAAGTCATGCTTGTGCCACTTTAGAAATTTCTAGTCATTTTCTGAGCTTAATATTCCATGGACTACCCAATCTAAAAAGAGGGAAAGATGGTTTAACAACCTAGTTATAGGCTTGTCACCCCATGTTTCCTCTAGGTTTTGATATTTAAGTCATAGACAAATTGAACTTCAATTATGCACTGATCCATTTATAATCAACAGGAAAGAAAGGAGAAAATAGGACTCCTTTGGACTGGGACACCCGTCTAAGGATAGCCATTGGTACAGCAAGAGGCATTGCTCGAATCCACATTGAGAATGGTGGAAAGTTAGTTCATGGCAATGTGAAATCATCCAACATCTTTCTAAACCCTCAACAATATGGTTGTGTATCTGATTCTGGTCTATCAACAGTCATGAGCTCATTGGCTCCACCAATTGCACGTGCTGCTGGTTTTCGTGCCCCAGAAGTGATGGACACGCGGAAAGCAACACAAGCTTCAGATGTCTTCAGCTTTGGTGTATTGTTACTTGAGCTCCTCACCGGTAAGCCTCCGGTTCATACCACATGCGGGGATGAGATTATACACTTGGTTCGCTGGGTGAATTCAGTAGTAAGAGAAGAATGGACAGCAGAAGTGTTTGATATGGAGCTATTGAGGTATCCAAATATAGAGGAGGAACTGGTGGAGATGTTACAAATAGCTATGGCATGTGTCGTGAGATCGCCGGACCAACGACCTAAAATGTTGGAGGTGGTAAAAATGATTGAAAACATCCGGCCAACAGATTCTCAGAATAGATCGTCTGCTGAGTTAAAATTTGAAAATTTTGTTGGAACGCCAGCATCAGCAGCATTCGAGACAAATGCCTTGCT
Organism: Apocynum venetum; assembly: GCA_019593545.1. Lineage (NCBI taxonomy): Eukaryota > Viridiplantae > Streptophyta > Magnoliopsida > Gentianales > Apocynaceae > Apocynum > Apocynum venetum. The sequence goes on from SRSM01000337.1 coordinate 2,765,907, forward strand.
ATGAAGATCATCAGTCGCATTATTTTGTCAAACATTTCATTTCACCTCTAGTTTGAAAGTGCTGGTAAGGTTTTCTTCACTCCCTCAGTGAATGAATGAATGAATGAATATTAACCTGATCTGAGTCTAAAGGCAGAGGTGGATTAGGTTGTGCGATGATTTATCTCTGCCCCATTGGCACCCAGTAATCTATATGTACATTGAAGATTGGACGAGCAACTATGGGACTATGAATTATATTTTGGCTGATTTTGATTCATCTGGCTTGATTCTTTACTTGAATCTGTTATTATTATTATCATCATTTTGTCTGGTCTGATATGAAGATATAATCCGATTTAGATGGCATAAAATAGTAATTGCTAAAACTGAACCAGGAAATTTACTGGGCAATGTTGAAGATTTCATGTTTGAAGAAACATTTTGTGATAAAACTGCAGAATTGCATAAGAATTTGTCTGTGACAGTCGTTTTTTTTTATTTTAATAATTACAAGAAATTCGTAGATGTTATTCGGATGGTGACCATTGAACACTGTTTAGGTTTCCCAGAAAAAGAAAAAAAACATTGGTTAAATTTTATTCAGTTATGCTGGACAACATCATTTAAATTTCATTTTAATTTTGACTAATTTTTGTCAACCCTTTGCACAACCCTAGGAAGCACTTCCAGCTAAAGGAGACTAGAGTTGGTTCATTGAGTGAAGTATTGACATTCAAAATGGTGAATTGTATTTTATTTTGGTAATTTATTTCTTCTCTTTAAAATGATACTCTTTAAGATGAATTGTTAATATTTTTATTTTTATTTTTATTTATTAATAATTGAATGTTTATTTTTTAAAAATAAATATATTGTTTATTCAAATTGTATTAACATTTTTAATTTGATAAGTTTATATTTTACTAATTCATGAATTTTATTATTCATTATATTAATATTAAAAATAATTTAATTAATTAATTAAAATAAAAAAATAAAATTTTTTTAATCAAAATAAAAAATTAAGTATTTACCCGGTTAAATATTACTTCTCGAGCTGTATGTTCATTCAATAATGACTTGAGCATTTATGAGAAAGATAAAAGTGAAAAATCTTCAAGTAGGGTCATAATATATAATTTATAATGAATAGATGATCTAAAAGTCAAAGTCCAAAAATAAGTGGGACCCATAATAGATCAGGTCACGACACCGGATGAGCGTGAACGTTGGGCAGTGACTGTACCCTTGTGAACCTATAATCCAATAGGCAATAATGAAAAATATTCAAATTGTCTAAAATTTAATGTTTTATATTTTTGTTTTAGATGTTTAAAATTAATATTTTATTTTTAAAAATAAATATTTGTTGCTACTACATTTTGTAAATTAAAAATTTTACAATTTAATAATCACATTAATAATATAAATAATGTAATAATTTATTGAAGATCAAAGACATTTCAAATTATTTAATTAAGATAAATGTAAATATTTAATTTTTAAATGAACGAAATATTTAATCACTCATAAATTAAAAGATGAATTTTAATTGAACATAAGGTTTAAAGAGAATTTTTAATTTAAAAAATTTACTATATTACTTTAGTAGTTATTAACGTAATTAATATTAAAATTCAAAATATTGTTACTAAAATTTTATATAAAAATATATTTTTAAAAAAATATAAATTATTATTATTAACTTCAAATGAAAGGAGTATTTTTATAAAGTGTACAATACATTTTTCTTTTAATATTTACTTTTTACACAAAATACTTTGAAGGTGAATATTTATTGACCAGAATTTTGAAAAAAGTCTAAATCATTATATAAAATATAATTTTCTAATTGTATATTCTAAAAATAAAAATATTTAAATAAATTTTTTTAATAAACTAACTATCTAAATCAACAAGACTAGTCAAAATATTTTCTTGAAAAATATTAGTAACAAGAAAGAATATTTACTTTTTAGAAGATTACCAGTTTTTAATGAAATATTCAAGAAAAATACTTCATCTATCATTGCATTTATTTAAATACTGTAAAATAATTTAAACACAGTAAAAAGTTTCTTCTACCGTTTCAATTTAACTTTTTAACCGTTTACTGTTTTAATATTTTTCCAAAAGAAAAATTGTTTCTAATTTTCCAGGGGATATAAATTTTCATTTCCCTCTCATTGTAAAATCCTCCTCTTCCAGATTCTCATTTCCAAGGGAGAGGATCTCTCTGTAAGTTTTCTCCTTCCTCAAGCCCTAAATCACCATCTCCTATAACTCTCTGTATACATGTGTTTTCTGTTGATGATGTTTTTTTTATCTAGGGTTTCTTTATCGGGGTAGGGTTTCTACTCAGCTAGGATAGAGTGTTGATGGCATCCAAGCGGATCTTGAAAGAGCTCAAGGATCTTCAGAAAGATCCTCCTACCTCTTGCAGCGCTGGTTAGATCACTAACAGTCTTTTTAATTTTCATGAATGAATGATTTCTCTGCTTGATTCGTGAATAAATTTTCCTCTGCGCGTTTTTGTTTTTTATTTATTTTGAAAATATCTTCCTAGGATGAGGTTTACATGATTACTGTTACTTCTATTCTTTGTGTTGTTCAATAGATTAGTAGCTTTGGGTTTTTTAGTACACCTGGTGAATCTCGTCTCATGTTTATGTTTATCTCTGCCTTGATGATTATCATTTAAAATTAATTTTTATTGTAGTATGTGGAGTTTTTCGTGCCATGGCTCGACCTCACATGCAAATTTTAAGTAATCTATTTCTATGACTATTATATGCTGGAAATTTTGTTTTTCATTGCCCATGAACATAGCGGTGCATATATATCTCTGTGATCTGGGAACGGCTCCCAGATCAGGTTGGGTTTTCTTAGCATGATAGACCTGAGAAAGAAGGGGTAGGTTAGCGTTATGAGTGTTTTACAAGGGCAGAGTTACAATGTAATCACACATTTCAAGAATCAATGTTTTCATTCTAAACCTGTAGTTTCACTTCTTGCGATCTGGTTGAGGACTGTAGAGGTTTTGTTTATTACTCCTCCCCTTTTCCTGGGTGGGGTAGCAATATTCTGCAGAAAAATTGTTTGTTGAGTAACCACCTGTAATTATAGTTTACATTGGATATATTGCCATGTATTTTTTGAGTGCACATGCAAAATAATGCAGGGTTGCATGTTTAAATGTTTTGCGTTCCAGATTGCACTGGCTGACTTTTAAAAGATACATAAAAGAGGGAGTGGTTATTCTATTGGAACCATGCAAGTGTTCTTAAGGTGATTTCTATGTGGTTGGTTCTCTTTTGTCCTTAGGTGCTCATAGCAAAAGAGCATAGATAATGAACTCATGCTGTATACTACGTGATCTTTAATGCTAGACCTAGATTATTGTCTTAGTATTTGATTACACTTTCAGATTTCTTTGGAACTGTGTTTCTTATTTGGTTCTGGAGGTTGAATTGTTTTAATTGAAATCACTTCCAAAATAAAGTGTTATGCCTGCACACTTGTAAGGAAAAAAGCAGGAATTTCCATATGAATAATAATCACTGGAGTTTGCTTACACCGCGTCAGTTGATTTGCCGAATTACGATGCATGATTTTTGGCACATTGTCAGATTAGCTACAGAATTGTTTCTGTGTCTGTTTGTGTACTTGGATCATAATTACTTGCTTGAAGTTATTGCATATTGTAAGTGCAATATGGTGCTGGCATTTTATTTTATTTTTGCATTGGTTTATCTCAGAATTTGTTATTTCTTACAGTGTTTGATTTTTTCTAGTTCAATCTAACCTTGTCTTGGGGTGTATTGCTTTAGGCCCTGTTGCTGAAGATATGTTTCATTGGCAAGCAACCATCATGGGTCCACCTGACAGTCCTTATGCTGGTGGAGTATTTCTTGTTACGATTCATTTCCCACCGGATTATCCATTTAAGCCACCTAAGGTACCTATTGCAGTATTGCATTTTCTCAGAAGATCCGTTTATTTTGTTGAAGAATGTCTCTGGCTGTGATAAACTGCCTCAGTTGAACTGTTCCTCCTCTCAGGAATTAATATATATTCAACCTCTTTCAATATTTATGATATGTTCTCAAGGTAATCTGTTGTGTACACAATTTTGATTTTTAAGTGTCTTTCTTATCTTGTAGAGGATCTGAGTGGAAGGCTAAAAGTGTAGCCTGTGACTTTAGTTTTTGAATTCCTTTTGATCTCGAATAAGAGAACTGCAAAGAAGTAATGAACTGCACAATTTTTTGGGTAGCTTTGGATAATTGTTGGTATCCTTTTCTCTTTTTCTGGTACAAGATTTTTTGAGGTTCTTTTCATTTGTCTTGCTCTCATTCCTTTTGCCTCAGAACAGCTTTGAGTCCCCCCAATTATGATTTAATAAAAATTAAATGTTGATCTTTTATTTCGAAATGAAATTCTCTCTTTAACAGTTGAGGTATGGACTTCCACCAACTCTCTCTTGGCACACAATGCTTTCATGGCATACTAAATAAGCACCTCCTTGTTGAAATTGAATATTTTTGCAGGTAGCTTTCAGGACAAAGGTTTTTCACCCCAATATAAACAGTAATGGAAGTATTTGCCTTGATATTCTGAAGGAACAGTGGAGCCCTGCTCTAACAATCTCGAAGGTTGCTCTTCTCCCTGACTTTAACAATCTCGAAACAAACTTGTTTTCAGAAACATGTACTATATGTTTGGATGTATAGCCTACTATCTTTGTTTTGTTTCTCTGGAAATATGGATTTTGAAATTTTGCTTAGATCCTCTTCTAGTTTTCTAGCAACCCATGATATTTACTGTAAATCTCTTCCCTCTCCCAAAACCAGCTAAAGTAAAATGAGATGGGTGTTTCTGTTTCAATTCATTTTGTAATCTTAGCTTAATTTTGCAGTTTGTGGCCAGTCTTTTGTTTTGAAGCTTTTATTTCAGAATTTGTCAACAAGGTCTTTATTATAATAATGTATGAGTAAGAATTAGGCCTGTGAATGCTAAGTTCAACATTAAGCAATCTCATATAAACTGCTGTTATTAACTTCAAAAAGCATTGGTTCTTATGCTTCTTGTCTCTTTTTCTTTTGTCATAGCGTTTGTTCTTTGCCATGCCATGCCATGTTCTAGGAGACAATTCTCCTGAGCACTAATTAAATAAATTGGTTACTTCAAATAATAGTGCATACATTTGTTCTTAGGAAAGTTATCGAAGGATAGATTAAATCATGATTTCAATTCCTTGCAATAATACCCCTTTTCTTGGAGAAGCTGAGTGAGATATTCTAGCATGCATTTACTGGAGGAATTTTCATTAACATTTTATGGTGTTCTATCAGATAGAAAAATTACAAGTATTTGATGGAGAAGTTTAAATTGATTCATTAACTTCTATACAGGTATTGCTTTCCATCTGTTCTCTCTTGACGGATCCAAATCCTGATGATCCTCTCGTGCCAGAAATTGCTCATATGTACAAAACAGACAGAAGCAAGTATGAGACAACTGCCCGAAGCTGGACCCAGAAGTATGCCATGGGTTAATCGCTGCTGCATGCTACAGGAGGGATCCTTTCTGTTGTGAAACCAATCTTATCTATATAATATATGAAGAAATGGAGTGTAATTTGTTCCTTTTCTAAGTAGACTTAAATGGGAAAGGATAGATCTTTCGCTCAGAAAATTATTATTCTTCCTGTTTTGTATGGAATGCTCCTCTTTAAAATCTTTAAGCCTGGTTCAAGATGTGTCTTATGTTTCCCCCAACTCCTAATTGGGAAAAAAATGCCAGTTCAAATCCTCTTGAGGCGTTGTGATATTGAAAATCATTCAAATGAGACCGTTACTGGAATTAATTCTTTGAGGCGGAGCCTCGACCATAAATTTAGTAAAATCACTCCATGAAGAATAATTGCAGTTGTGGTATGATTAGTGGAGTGGTGAAAGTTACATGCTGGGGCTTCAGCTGAGTTATAATGGCTGGGGTTCAATCTTCACCCGTTTGGGTAAAGAATTGAGCTCTAATTTCTTTTCTTTCTTTTATTATCTCAAATGTTTGTATATATATATATCAAAAGAGATGGTATATAGTAAAGCTCCCGGCATTTCTAGGCAAATCAAAAGGATAGTTCGGTCTTACAATTTTTTCAAATTACGTTTACTATGAAAGTGTCATTTAAGGACAAAACAAATGGATACAGTGAAAATGACACTATATACATGTGTTTTTATCTGAGCAGTAATGGAGTTAATGTTCCGAATGCGTTCTTGGAAAATAGGCTCGTTCCTTACTATCCAAATAAAGTACAATGTGGCTGCCAAGGCGCCGCGCCTGGCCTTTTCAAGCTAGCCAGGCCCTCTTGTTTCCTTCTTGGGTCATTTGAGTGCGCTTCGAATTGTGGTCATTTGCCTGGAGATATGCAGCCAAGATCTAATGGAGAGCCAACCCTCGGTGCTGACCGGGTAAGAAAAGAATAGGTGCTGATTGCTCTCCCTGTTGTTGTAGCATAATGGGCATATTGGGTTCGTGAAGCCCAATCTATCCCGTATAGCTAGTATGTCTCTTGTGACAAGCCAAAGAATGAAGTGTGTCTCAGTGCAATTGCTGTGTGCCAAACAGTCGATGCCCATGGCTTCCTGCCAGCCTTTGGACGGAAGTACTCATAGGCGGCCGAGGGCCTGAGGACAGTTCCATCAGTCCAAGAAGTATGTCCCTAATAAGAAATAATCTTTTGAAGAGAGGGAAGGCCCGATATTTTGGACCTTTGGTCCAGCAGCCCAAATGCTTGTCGCATTCAAAACTTCCATGTGCGTCCGTTTCACCCAAAGGAAGTCTTTCTTGTTGTGTATGTTCCACAGCGTTTTGGCCATGAGTGCCAAGTTCCATGTGTAAGGATGAGGGAGTCCACGTCCTCCTTCAACCTTGAGAAGACAGATTTCCTTCCACGCAAATAGTGAATGCTTCCAGGTCCAAAGAAAAGCTTGACAAAGTTCTAATTTCTTGAATTTATAAGTTGAGTTAGTTATGCCTGTAGTACTTGCCCAGTTGCCCGTATGTGTTCATGGGGAAATAGAAATAAACTTTACATGTGTATATATATATATATACATATTCAATTCATGGTCTATAGCATAGAGAGGACCTAGAGTTTACTTAAAACACTTAATTTGTTAGGCTCAAGTCAAGTAATGTCTCCATCCTATAATTAGTGAAAGGGAATCAAATCTCGAAAGGGTCTTAAGTTTATGACGAGGGGCAGTGGCAGTAGCTTAGTTAGCTAATGCTACAACCCTTATCAACCAAAGAGGCATACTAAGCATTTGTACTTGAGAAGTGACATGTTACAGAGAACAATATATTAGAAATTTGGGGGGGGGGGGGGGGGAATTACTTGTGGCGAGGTAAAGTTTATATGAATTTTTTTTTCGAAAATCTTTTTTTTTTCTCAAGAAAAGAATAATTTAAATAGCTTCTGAAGCCAATTCAGTCCTTTGATTAGTTCTAATTATGATTCACATTCACATATCCATGCACAATTTCTTCTTCCCTTTTTTTTTCCTTTTTTTATATCTGAAAGGGGGTGTCAGTGTATTACTAAGTCAAAAACCTGTACAAATGTCATTTACACAGGAATGTGTTTTTCTTTTCTTTTTTCAAAGTTCTTTTATTCTTTTATTAATGCTGAATATGAAATACAGTAGGGTTTGAACTTTGAATAGGCTGTTTAGGTATTGCGGGCCTCGTAGAATGGCCCAATTGATTTTCACCTTAGTCTCCTAAAAAGAAGACCCGAAATCTGGACGCAGCAGCCTTTGAATTATGTACTGTACTCGTGCCTAAACTTATCCAAAATCTGGACAGTGGAGGTGAATGGTGATATATGCCTAACTATGGAAATGGACATTTTCCTACACAAGGATGGTACAAGAATGAAAGGATTGATATTACTAATAATAAAAATTAACGTAAAAAAAGAGAAGTCCTTTCAAACCTTAGGACCATATCCATCTAAACATTTCAATTGAAAAGAGAGCTTAGTTTAATAACAAATAAAACTGAGTACCTTTGTCCCAAGACGTAAGATTTTTCAATCTCCAACTTCTTGTATTAAAATATTAGTCATTTTATAATTATCTATACAAAATTACAATACTTGTTTGAATATTACTCTTTGTTTCATGTTTTTTTTCTTGTCAAAGAGAGTGGAAATTATAAATCACAAATGCAAAAAAAAAAAAAAAAATCAAATCTGAAGATATTTTAGGTATTCAAATATCTTTAATACATATAGCTAAAATGAATTATACATTGAAATTGGGATAGTATGTTAATTAGGGGGAGAGTTGTTTCTATACTACATATTTGCATGAATCAATGACGATTGATACTAATAATAGCAAGGAATCCCCACTAGGGATTCAGCAAAAAGAAAAATCTCCCAATTCTCCCCCACTCAATTATAAGCTCAAGAAAAAAAGAAAAGGGCAATGGGTTCTTTCCTCCTCTTCATCTAACCAGCAGCATATATGTTCTGAGACATTAAATCAGTAGGACATGATGACTGGTGGCTAATTTTTACTTGGTGTACAGAACACACAGTTGTCTCTACAACGACAATTCTACACAATTTTTATGCTTTCTAGGCAAAGCAGAAGCGTTCTTACTGCGCTGGTTTTGTTAATTTTGCTGCATATTGCTTTTTAGATTTAAAGGAGATCACCGATACCTGCAACCCAGTACAGGCAGTGGCAAGTCTCAGTCACAAATGACTTGTTTTGGGGTTCAAAGGGACCCATATATTAACAACTTGTAGTTAGTCAGCTGAGTCAGATGAGGATGGATCATCACAATAGAGTTCAAATGAGCCCTATTGCAACATTTACTATGATATTTCTAACCATGTCCTGAAATAGATTGGATTTGGAAGTGCGTGAAAATGTTGTTGTTTTCTTATGCTCAGGCCAAATTGAACCAAACCCAACATTAATAACGTGTCAAAATCCTCCATGCAAACAAAGTCAGTACACACCTAAACCCCTGAAGCTATTGGTCAAATATAAATATTAGGTCTGCTACTTCTCTTTCATTACTACTACCTCCATAGAAATTGATGATTCATTTTTTTATTTTTGTTAACAATTAAAAAAGTTATTAAAATATTTTTAATGTTAATATAATAGATTGTGTAATCTATAATTTAGTGAGATGCAATTTTTTAAAATTAAAACGGTAACGGATAAGTTATGAAAATCATGAATTAGTTATATTTAAATATCTTAAATTAAATAGGTTATTAATTAGCTTTTTATAAAATTATATTTATTTAAAGAAATTAAATATTTAATTTTAAAAAAAAATTAAAATAGAAATTTGAATATTCATACAGAGGGAGTATATTATATTGTATCAATTAACTCTAATGATACTTTAAAATTTTTATGTGACAAGATGATAACTCGTTTGGTTAAAAATGTCTCAAATCAAAAAATTTAGCAATTGAAATCTCTCTAGAGAACCAAATGCAAAGAACTTCTATATAAATACTATAAAAAGAGAGCTGATGAGTTTCCCACTGGAGCTACATGTTTTCACAATTTCTTGACCTCTTCTAGCACCTTTTGGGACTTCGAAAAGTTGTTGGGTTCCTTCATCTTCCAATTCAAAGTCAAATCCCTTTTAAGTACTTGTAATTAACCACTTTATTTTCCTGGTTTTCACTCTTATAAATTTAAGCACGTCTAACTATAGACAAATCAAATCACTAACTAATCACCAAGTTTGAGCCAATTGTATCTAAGCAAACTTCTGGTGGTCCCTTTCCTTTTTACTATATCATACCTGCAGCCGTTCATAATTCCAGCAGCATTGATGCACCTGATTAAGTAGACTTTTCAATAATATTGCATGTACACAGCAGTACAGCATGGCCAACCTTATTAGTAGTATCCACCATGACTAGTCAATCTAGCCCCTAAAGGCATGGTGCTGGAATTCTTAATTATTTCCCTGAGTGAAGAAGAAAAATATAAGGATCTTCTTGCATTTCGAAATCAAAATTATATTTGCAAAGTTATTCTACATTATTAATTATAGTTTAAAAAAAGAAGGGCATCCCTCATTTCAAAATAATAAGGTTGTCTCCGTTCAAAACTAAACCTTCATATTTTTATTTTTAAAAAATAAAAATATATTTTTAAATTAGATTAAATGTAAATATTGAATTTTGAATGAAAAGATTATCAATTAGTTTCTAAGAAGCTATCATTTAATTAACTTTCTGAGGCGTCAAACTACAAGATTATTCTAAGTATAGAAAAGAATATTACCCTCAATATAAAATGATGTCGAATAATTATTCTTTTGAGCCTCAAAATAACGTGATAAAGCAGAGTTTTCACGAGTGAGTTAAAACTAAGGTTCAATGTATTTAAAAAAAGAGAATCTGCTATAGTTAAATACATGAAGACAGGAGAATCTCTGCTGATAGAGTTGCCAGAGATGAGAGCAGAAAATATGGAGTCAATAAGAAAACCTCTCCACCAACGTTTGTAGTACAATAAATGCGTTTTTTGTTCCCCATGAAAGCCAAAAAAAAAACAAAACAAAAAGCGTGGGAGAAAATGAATCCTTAGTTGTAACCTCCTTTATTATAGCTTTTGGTATGGGACATTGTGATCCATGTCTTCTAATGTCGAGCAACATTGCATTTGGCATAATAATTTAATAGTACTAATAAAGTTTTATATTTTTAATTCAAGTATAAGTATCTTTATATATATATATATATATATAAAAAGGTATAGCAGTATATCTTTTCAGCTGAATCTTTGATAAATAAATGGCTCGTGCAAACACTATTACAGTTCAGATTTTGTAGTTTAGCCCAGGCAAAGGAGTCGTGCACACGAGTGCTGCCCCCGGCAATTAAGTCTCGAAGCATATTCTTCTTCTTCTTCTTTTTTTGTGGTTTTCTTTAATACTGAACGGATTGAGTTTTGTATCTTTTAAACTAGGAGTTAAAAACATTGCCTAGTTCTAGCCTTTAAATGGAGGGATTTGTGGGTAAATACATTTTTTTTCTTGTCGATAGAACTTTTAACTGTTTAATCGCTTAATTATTTAGCATATAATATTTCAAGTTATGCGATTATACTTTTTAAATAAAAAAAATCATTGAATAAAAGAGTCGATTGAAGTGATGATTGTGTATATACAACTTAATTGATAAACCGATCATTTTATCGATTCAAATATGTATTTAAAATATTTTTAAAAAAAAAGACAGCGCCCACGACTCAAGAGATCTCAGCGAAGAATGATCTGGAAATGCAAATGTCTGGTCCCTACAAAGATGTTTTCCTAAATCTTGATTTAGATCTAATAATGGTTCAATCATCTATTGAGTTGATGTGTAATCTCGGAATGAACCGTTGGCCTTTTCCATTAGCCACTTTGATTTGATTAGTTAAATTGATTATCTGCCTTTCTTTCTGAGCGTTGTCTCTCAGAACAATCCATTTCTTTTTGTTCTCCAATAGTATTTGCATTAATTCAACAAAACCAAAATGAATTGTTTTTTTTTTTTCTTTCTTTCATGATTAATGGTTTGGAGTTTAGTCAAATGACACCAAATCACAACATCTTTATGAGCCAAGCACAAAAGTGTAACACAAATTTTAATAGTTTACTCAAGTTAATACTCCTATTTTTACACAACTTTACTATTTGAACTTTCAATCATTGATGCATGTAAAAATGTGTGAAGTGTTAAATATTTTGACACAACATAAAATGGGTAGAAAACCATTTAATATGAAATAAAGGGAGGAATTCCTTTTAGCCATCTAAAACGGTCTCAATATTTTGTTTCAAATTGATGGATTCTTTTATTTTTCACAACGATAAAAAAATAAAATTAATGTTATTGAAAATATATTTTTTTCATAAATTATTCCTAAAATACATTCGTCATTTATAATTTCAAATTGAATTTAATGCATTTTTAATATACAAACAATTCCACTTTAAATAAGAGTATTTTAATCAATTAACAAATACATAATCTTATTAATAAATAAATAAATCTATAATTTGGGACCAAAATAAATAAATCTTTCAAATTAGAATGGATAGAGTAATAATTTTTTACATAATTATCCAAATTTGAATAATTCTTCCAAAATCTTAGAAACCAGAAATTATACTTCATTCGTCTATTGTTATAAGATATTTTAAGTAAAAGTATATAGATCAATAAATTTTTATAGTTCATTTATATCTTTATTTATATTAATATTTATTTAAAAATGAATATTTATTCTATTTTTAAATATAAATAAATAAATAATATACAAATTAATAGTAAAACTTAAACAAACATCGAATAAGAAAGTTTATTTAATGTATGGGTGAAATGAAGTATAATTATTTCGTAATTATTTCAAGCAGTAGCAAATGCAGCACACATTCCGAGCGTGTTTTGGTGGCTTCATGTTCCCTACCTAAGACACTCTCATTAAAAGCCACCACCTACCGCCTACTCCCACAAAACAATTTTCCTTAGTACTATGAATTACTTAGTCAAACTCTCTGTCCAAATTCAATTTTTAATGTTTAAAAAATTACACATTTGATACTTGTACTTTTAAAAAACAAATCAAACCTTTATTATTATGTTACTACTATTAAAGAACAAGCTCCTATAACAAATATAAATAGAATTACTTATTAAGAATAAGAGAAAATATTTAAAATCAAGATAAACAAGAATAATCATTTAACAATCACACAAAATTTCTTTTATTATTATTTTAAAAAAAAGAAGAAGTAGAACATGCCTGTAGTCTAAATATTAAAGAAAAACAAAATTAATTTAGTAGAAGAAATCTATGCTACAGTGAATAATCAATCTTGAATATGCTTCTTGTTTTTATGTTTCCACTAAAAACCAAAAAAAAAAAATTTTTTTGTTGTAAGTAAAAAATTGTAGATTTGGCTTCATTTGATGATGAGGTACTTGAGTGGAGTGGGAATTCCCAAGAACCAAAGCCCCATTATGGGAATTGGAGCCACGTCGGTGTCACGTGGTGGTACGCGTGTCAAATCCCTGACCGTAGAAGGACGAAAGGCGCCGGGAACGGCCTTTTACAAACGTCGGATATTGTCAGAGTGGAGCCCATTTTACACCAAAACCGGCCTGTAAATTTGTCTTTGACTTTCAAGACATCGACCCGTACGGTTCGCTTGTTCTTTCTCCCAAACTCACCTAATTGTTTCTATAAATTCCCATTTCACACCCCAACATTTTATTTACAACTTTTTGTAAACAAAATAAAACCAATAGATTCTCTTAATTACTAGTACCTCTTCTCCAAAATAATAGTATCATTTGAAGTTTTCACATAGATTAATCAAAAATAAAATAAAATAGATTAAATAGACTTAATTTAGTGGATCCGGCTAGATCTTTTAGTTGAGTCTTCATGTGAGGGGTAACTTCTCAACTACTAATTTTTAGAAGGTTTGAGTTTGAGACAAAAAAAAAAATTAAATGCCAAATCGCGTTTAAAAACAAAAGTGTGATTAGTGATTTGGAACAAAATAATACTCCAGCTCCTTTAAATGTGTAGTAGTTGAAGGAATGAATTAATTTCAAAATATAAGTTTCTTACACGTATTAAATGATTACAAATTTTATTTTCTTTAGTTATGTTATCTAAAAAATACTTAGACAAGCCATTTACAATATTCAAACAAAAAAGACCCGTAAGTGAGTAATAGTGATTTTTTAAATATTGTATTTTAGAATAATTTTTTAACTCTTAAAAAATATAATATATATATATATATATTACTACATCCTTTTCAAAATATTTTATTGTTTCTTTCCAATATTACACATATTAATAGAATAATAATATAATTGAATAAATAAAACTAGTAAAGTGAATTTCAAGAAAATAAATAAACAAAAAATATTTAATATAGGTAATTCTTAATAAAACCATTTCTATTTTGAAAGTGAGAGTATAAAAATTGAAGTCTCTAAAATTGGTAATGCGCAAGATGTCGGGTGCACGTCTAAGCAGATGAGTCAAATACTACTTGATTTAAAATTATTAATTAGTAATTTATATATATAGAAGGCTGCCTTAAAATTCTTGGAAGTCGAGGGGGAGAGCAGTGTGCACATGCTATTCACTCTCTCTTCAGCCCACTCCCCATACTTCCACTAGATTTGATTATCAGCATAGAAAATTTAATTATTAAATTATCAAATTTTGCCAATGGCAATTTTGTTTTGTGCAAAGGTATACAAAATGAGTGATAATTTTAATGTAAGTAAATTATAATTAGATAATTGATACACTGAATGCAAGAAATAGTTCTTGAAAATCTAAGAAAGGAAAGGATATGCAAGAGCAAGAGCTCTAGAAAAAGAAATCAAAGTACATGAATATCATGAGATATAGATGCATATATATTGTAGTACACCTATATTTTAATTTTAATTTTTTTTTCCGATAAAAGAGAAGATTATTAGTTTAATATATTCCAGAATTTAATTAGATAGCCCTTTTATTTTATTCTATTCTTTTTGCATTGCGTAGTGGGAGAGAGGGAGAAACGTTGTAGGTGGCTTAGCTACTTTTATAAAGTTTTGTAAATCAAAACTTTACACTCATTATTTCTTTTTTATTAGTAAAATATTGATATTTCACTTTTTATATAAATTTCATATAATTTTTTTCATTTTCACATTATTCTTAATTACTAATCATTGTTATCAAAAACAAATTAAATTTATATTAGATTCACGCACATTGAAATTAAATCATAAAGCAATTGAAAAACAAGTCTCTAGAACTAATTATTAATATTCAGCCACAAAGTTGTTTGAAATTATACTTTCAATAAAAAAATTATTACTTTTTTTTTAAATAATTTAAGTAATTAAGAATTAGTAATAATATATATGAAAGAATGTATATAAAATTTACATATCAACTAAATTAATCACAATTTTTAAATACGTGTGAAAAAAACTAACTAGCTATTTTTGTGGGATGAACTAAGTAAAAATTAAGGTATGAAATATTTTCTTTCATAATTTTCAAGAGTTAAACAAGAGGGCAATTATAGAATTATGAGAGTTAGAGACAACTTATACTTTTGATATTAGATGATTTTTTAATTACTCTATTTGTTAAAAAATATAAGTCGTTGGATAATTTTTGTATAATATCAAAATTTATGTCGTTTTATAACTTTTAGTGATATTTTATTATTTCTTTCTAATAGCTATATTGATAAAAGAGTAATAATTAAAGAGAAAATACTAGAAAATATTTTTTTTAAGAAAAAAAGCAATAAATAAGACCATTTTGAAGGAGAAAAAAGTAGTGAAATTTGGAGTCAAACAACTTTATTTTTCACTAAATTTGTATTCCTCTACAAATAAATTTAATTATATTATATTTAACTTTTAGTGATATTTTATTATTTCTTTCTAATAGCTATATTGATAGAAGAGTAATAATTAAAGAGAAAATACTAGAAAATAAATTTTATTTTTTAAAAAAGCAATAAATAAGAGCATTTTGAAGGAGAAAAAAGTATTGAAATTTGGAGTCAAACAATTTACTATATTTTTTTTACTAAAATAGTATTTTGTATTCCTCTACAAATAAATTTAATTATATTTATTATGGCATTTAACACAGAGAGACACATCCATATATTGTACAACAGTATATGATAATAGATAGGTTAATCCTGCTCTGGGTAATACCACTTGGTCAAATGTCATCTCTTAGCCTTTTCTTCTTGATTTCTTTTGGGTCTGGAAAAGGTAAACGTGGAAGTTGATGATGCATATTGACTTGAGTTGAAGGAAGTCATCCATAGAAAGGGGCTGTATTTGTCTAGCAGTTGGTGGCTCAACGTAGGAGTCCTTTAACCTATATATCTTGGGTATGATGATGCTTATTGACTTACTTACCTATACTACGTGATCTTGATTCTCGAGAGAGAAACTGAAGTTAAAAAGAGATAACAAGTTGCAAATAAACAAGAAATTAATAATAGAGAGAGAATTCTGAGTTCGTAGTTTGAGGATTCAAACAAATTTCCATGCAATCAATATATGATTTTTTTAGGGTACAAATCAAGAACGTCTATAGAGCAATTTGTCGAATCTCTTGTACTTGGTTTCTTGTCTTTAGTCGGTGGTTTGATGCATGTGGATGTTTAAACAGAGTCCAAGGAACTTCCACAGCATTTATTTTGTCTTTGGCTCTTCGCTAATCCCACGCTCTCTTCTTCATTTGGATCTTTCTAATCACGATTATCCACAGACCATAGCTTAATTTAAGAAAATTGTGGATCGTTCTTTTGTTTCAAAACATTTTCGAAACCCCCTCATGCATGCAGGGAGAAGTATTGTTAAGTGGGGGCGTTAATGCTTTAAAGTTTGTGTAATGGTTATTTTTATCTACAAATAGCACTAGGGAGAAAGTACTTAGTAACATGTGAAATTGTAACTAGTCAAATACTAACATTGGTGAGGCAGTAATTTAGTTTTTAATATAACAAAAAAAAATTCTCTAAATATAAGATATTTTGAGTAAATTATATTTACTTTAAAATATATTTTTATTATTATTTTATGTGTTGTTTTTAATATTGCTCTTAATTTTAAATAAGTTCAAAACTTTTAAGAAATAATAAAGCATAAATAACGGTATTTTTGTAACTAAATACCCTATTAATTTATGTAAAATACTTAAAAAATCTTACATTTTGAATGAAAAAAATACTAGGTATAAACTTTTATATCGTATTACTCTCTATGCCGGTCATTTTAACCTTTTATATCGTATTGGCATCTTTATCTTCCATCGATCGAGTGACTTAGAGTGTGAATAGTTTACTAGTACTACCACTAAGGGAAACACAATAATTAATACATTAATGAATCACTGCAGTCTTTTCTCAGGGCTAGCTCCTTTCATTCTATTGATATTAGCAGACTTACGACAAAGTAAATATGTACTAGAATAACCATTCTTATAAGTTGGAAGGTTTGAGCCATCGACATTCTTTTATGTTTTTTTTTCTTTCTAAAAGGTGTATTTAATTCATTAAAACAATGAAAAACTGTACAGTTGAGAGGGAAGATCCCCATATAAAAAAAAAAAAGCCAACAACATTCTTTTGTGGCCAACCACTAGCTTATTAAGAGCATAAAAGCATTTTTTTTTCTTTAAAATATTTTTCCACCAGATTTTGAATACTATCAAGGAGCACAAAATGCTAATGCATAATCCAAATATGATTAGTGTACAAAACGGCAAAAGAAAGAATTTGGATTTTTGCTATGATATTTTAATTATTCTTGAAGACAAAACCCGTTTGACAAACCACCTATTGTGATGATGAGATGCCATGCCAACAAATTAATCATTGATTGACGCCTAATATTTCGCGATAATATTATAGCTTAATCTTAAGCCAGGTACATCAAACAATAATTAATAAAAGTTAAAAACGTTTTTAGCATAATCCCAGAAGTAAACAAACTGTGGACTTATTTTTTGGATTCTCCTCGCACACCCGACTGGCCTTTTCTGTGAACCTACAAAAGTAGTACTTCTTACTTAATTTGCTTAATCAAGCGATTATTTGTTCTATACGGCAAATAATCATAAACTTGGAGGAATGTACGTAAAAGAACAAAGAACTCGTAAATGCAATATAGAATTTGTGAGAGTGTATACTTTTTTCGCACTTGAATACACACTTAGTTACAAGGCCGATTCAGTATCTACACCTAAGACGAACTTTAAAAAAATGTCATTATATTTTTTTATAAACAAACATATAAAATAACCACGATAACAATAAATTTAAAATAAGAAAACAAATAAATATTCTATAAAAATTCTTTGCTATAAAAAATTCCCTTAAAAACTATACGTCTCGTAATTTTAAAAGCAAAAACACTAACCTTGTCAAATTATTTAGGTTTTTTTTATGACATGGTTGATCAGGAATAGATCTTGAGCAAATTAAGTTTGAAAAAACTTTTCTTGTAACATGTATGATTAGCATGATTTGATATGTAATAAATAAATGTGGAAAGATATCATTCATAATAGTTTTTTATATACTGTAAAAATTCTTAATAATATTTTGGGTCCTAATTTTATTTTATTTTTTTAAGTACATTTAAATAAAATACTGAGCCCTTATAATCGTGAGGCCTGAGACGTTTGCCTCACCAGCCTCACGGCAGGACGGACCCTGCGTAGTTAGTTAAGACGGAAGATAGTGAAAATTTTCATTTTAACTTGAGTTTAAATTTCCCCTTCTGCTTTACAAAATTTATCGAGTAGCTATAGTTAATAATTCTTTTGTCATTTTATAAAATAATAATAATAATAAAGGGTATTTAAAACATACACCTAATTAAAAGAAGCAGCGGTTAAGACGGCTTATTATTCAAAAAAAAAAAAAAAAAGACGGCTTATTTGTTTGATATGTCGTTTTAAGAATAATTAGTTGCGTTTGGAGAAAGATGCTATCCAATGAGCTTGGGCCGGCCCATTTATACCCATCACTGAAACCTTGGACGAGTGAGTCAAAGTGACCGTCCTGCCCCTCGTACTTCACGTTTGATTTTGCCTTGTTGCTTAATTTGAAACATGTTTCTAGGGATAAAAACAGGTATGCAGTGATTGATTGGTTTCACCAAGTCCGTCACTGCTGGTTTTTGCCGTCTTCGTGGCATATTCAAGTTGTCCGGTAAATAAGTACAACTAATACTACTATTTTCTCTCTTTCTCCAAATATTAAATTTACACATTTTTATTTTAAAATATATAAAATTAAATATATTGTTTTTAAAAATAAATATATTTTTATTTAAAATTTCATTAATAACATATTTAATTTAATATATTTACATCTCACTAACTAATTATCTCATGATTAATCAAATTAAAAGTAAGAATAATATGATAAATTATTAAAGTAAAAGATTCTTCTTAATTTTTAAATTAATTCAAACATGAATATTCAATTATTCAATTTCTAGCGTATGAAGTATATTATTATAAGTAATCTTGATACTCTTCACATAAATTAAGGGTATTTATATGTTAATATTTTATACTTAAAATATCATTGAATTTAATTTTTTCCTCTTATTTATTAGTCAAATTTTGTACTTTCTATTTAAATAAATAGTGAAATTTAAAAAGATTATAATAACCTATTATTAATTGGAAAACTATTAATAAAATATTGAACAAAATACAACTTAAATATTTTAGAAGATAGGTAGTATTAAAAGTACAAATTTAGCCCCCCTATCGCGTAATTATTAATTCAACAACTTTCCTTCCATTCGTTTAAAGAAAGTTTATTATTGGAAAAAAATAAAAAGAGCCTACTATGCAATTGAATTTTGGGTTTGTCTAATAAAGAGCATAATAATTATTTGAATTTAGAAAGTACACAAATATATATATATATATATATATATATATATCTTTAACCAAACCGAAAGGAAAATAACAAGTAGGATTTTGGATTGTACTAGAGAGAATTTTGGGATTATAAGTTTTTAGACTCTGAGGGTTTAATTTCTGATCTCTTAATTTTACTTCTTCTTTTTTTGAAGAAAGAAAGTAATATTAAATATTGATAGTTGTAAAACAATTTGGTTTTTTAATAAGAAATTAAAGCTAAAAAAACTATACTCCAATAATTTAACGACAAAGGAAAGTACAAAAATTAAAGAGCAACAGTAATAGAGCATAAGAATAACAAAAATTGAGCAACAGGCTTTTAAAAATAGCGCCAAACTCGATGTTGCCTGCCACATTGATCGTAGCAGTAAATTCAGTAGACAATACAGTTAAAAATGCAATATAATACTGCAAAAGGCGTCGTCGCATACACTATCTTCAAATCCTTACACGATTAAAAATATTGTATTCGTTATTTGTCATGGTTCCTGATTAAATCATAATTGTTGTATCCCTTACGGGCCTTGTAAGTATGTAATATCTTTCCAATCAAATTCGCTTCAAAGTGTGAATATAAAATATAACTAATATATTAAAAATGTAAAATGTTCCTAAAATACATTAAAAAATTTACTTCATAAAATATATTCATATTACATATTTGAAATCTTTCTAATTAATTTTTTGTATAATTTGACATAGAAGATCATTTAAAGTAAAATTATTTATATTATAATATTATTTTCATATTTGAATTTATTATATAAACTGAAAACTTATTATTGTACACGTCCATCATAATGCGTCTAAAAAGTTAATCTTATGTTATCAAATGATTCATTTCTAAGCTCATCCTTTATAAATTTAATTTTATCTATTCGATTTCTATATATAAATTTGTTTGAATGACATTATATATTACAATCTCATTTTTTCACACTTTTAATTATTTACCTTTTATTTTTTTTGCAAAACTAGTTTTTATCCAATCCAAGCAAGTACTTGAAAAAATATATAAATGTTTACAAATTTGTCATACATTGTCTTAAATTAAGAATCTAACATCTTGAAGCATTCATTTGGACATTAGATACTTCAATCAATCTGTTATCATTCGTTCAATTTTTCTTAATGTATTAATAGAAAGTATAAAGTAATACTTTTATAATTTATGAACTAAAGCATCCATTTTCAAAAGAAAGTAAGAAGAAGAAAAAAGATAAAGAGATAAAAAAAAATCTATGAATGAAGAAGAATAATAATTTATGTCTTTAAGTAATTTAATGGATAAGAAGACAAATAAATGAAAATATATGCTATTTAAAGAATAACAAAATAATACAAAAATATTTGAAAAAATTGGTAGAAGATAAATAAAAAAAAAATGATAATATATAATATATTGAAAGAGTTTATGAGTTGCCAAGAATTCGTTATTCATTTATTTTTTATTACAAAACAACATTATCTCTATAATTCTTCTTATTTTTTTTTTTATCATTTTTTATCTTTTACATTTAGCACGTGCAAATGAAAACAAAGTTTCATACGTGTTTGTTGTACTGAAATTGATAAAAATATTATTCACTCGCAATATTATTATCATTTATGAAGGCAATTAGTTGCTCAATCATCTTACAATATGAATGATTTAATAATAGTTATAATTCAAATTGCATATAGTACCGTTTATGACAAGATAATTATCTTTGAAATACAAAAAAACTCTAATGTATAAACGAATTGTTATAATGATACAACATGTTGATGCACTCATATATTTACTAGTATGCTATTATATGTTAGAACAATTATACAATATAATTTATTTTTCCAACATCAAATTGCATACTAAATCAATTTATATCTTGAATGTGAATAATCTTTAACGATTTACTATTATTTATTGATTTTTCTATTGGCACTATATTTGTATCTTTTATTGGATAAAGTATTATTATTGTATCAACCTCAATAGAAGAGTTATTAGATAAATTAGAAACTTTTATTGTGCAATTTGATATCAATATATCTCTAATCATGTGAAACGTTAATAGTAACATACAAAACAAAAATACGAATGAAGTTGATTTAGAGGTAAAATTATGAATGAGATTGATGTTGTATTTGAAGTTTTTATATGTACTTTTTAATTTATGTATCAATTTTTTTATGAATTTTTTAAATGTATTGTGTAATAATTGAGATGATTTAATATAATGTTTTTTTTCTCATTTTAATGTGTATCGTTTTATATTTTATTCTTTAAAATGTTTAATTAACTTAATAAAATAAAATTTAATATATATACATATAAACACACACACTTAAATTTGATTAAATAAAAATAATTAATAAAATAAGTATAAAGCAATTGAGAATATCCATTGAATACAGCATTTTTCCTATACACTCTAAAACTCATAATTTCTACTCTATTTTCGTTTACATACCTAATAAAATTAAATATTCTTTTTCCCATCGAAATGGGTACGGTTTGAGAAGTGTTTCAATCCGACTTACGTTCACTATGTCTGCAAATACAATTTTTTTTAATAAAAAAAACTAAAATTGAAATGGTAAAACTCCAGCTTCCCTCGTATTATAACGGTCTCTAAAAGTGAGGCGCTAAAAGCTCCGCACTCTGATTAATTAAACGTAAGTAATCATAACTTAACTTAATCTCATTTAAAATTCTTAATCTCTGTTTAAATTTTTAAAACTCACAAAGTTAAAAAAGATAAGAAAAGAAAGGGTAAACAGAAAAAATCATCAGTCAAAGATTGACTGACGTATCACTAAACTAGAGTGGCACTGTACCCTCGCTGTTATTTGACCGACTAAACAAACGGGAACGGAACCGCCCTCTCCGGTGTCACGTGACCTCAGTCACAGATTCCAAGGCCTTCTTTGCTGACTCAGCATTAACCCCTTCTCTTTTATTTATCCATCACCGTTTGCCTCTTGTCAGTCCGTTACTTTTATCCTGGCTCCCACCTTCACGCCACGTGTCAATATGAAACTACCATTTTCCCCGTTTGATGCGGCGGCTCGATGAAAATATCTCCCGACCTTCCTCGCCGGACTCTTGAAACTCCGGCAGCTACTATTTATTTTGAAAAATGTTAAAAAGGAAGAAAGTGAAAATTTGTGGGGGCATTTTATTTTTTAGTTTGGGACTATCGTATCCTATAAAACAGGATTTGGAGCACCAGTTTCGGCCTACAATCCAACTGAACTGAGAATTTCCTATCTTTCTTCTCTCTCTCATCTCAGCTCTCATTCTCCATTAACTTCTTTCTCTCTCATGTTCTTCAGAGGAAAAACTACCTAGAAAGGCCTGCGAATCCATAATTGCATTTTGGGGTTTACTCTTTAAAGCCCAAACACAGAGTTTGCTCAAGAGGAAAAAACCTCTCAGAGAATCAAACCATCCACTCCTGTGATTCCTCTCACCAGTCGGAACATATATTCCCTTTCCTTTTTTCTTTTCTCAGCTTTCTCAAAAATTCTCTGCTTTACCATTTCACTGTTTCTTTTCTTCTAGATTGCTCTTCTCAAAGGACTAATTTTTACACACTCAAGCCCACTGAGTTGCTGTGTGTTTTTTCAGAGTCACAGTCGTCAATGTCCAGTGTCCACACTCAAAGCTTTTGAAGCTCACTTTAACTCTCTTTCCTAGTAGGCATCCTTCTTTTTTTGTTACTTTCCTCGAACTTTCTCTTCCTTTTTAGTCTCCTCTTAAACCTCCTGTGGGTTTTCTTATCCCCCGTCTGTAGAAGGTTTGTATTTCCGGTGTTGATTTCAAGGCTAATCTTTAACGTGCTCTTTCTCTTTATTATAAGAATCTATCCTCCTTTTCCCTCTCCACGCTCTAATACTCCTTAGCCCCCTTTCGCTTTCAATGCGAATCTGACCGCAATCTTTCTCTCGCTTGCTCTTGATATCCCTCTTGCTCTACTCTCAAACTCTCTCAAAGATGGAGCCAGAAAAAGACCCGAGTTTGTTCACTAATAGAAGAGTAAAATACACTGAGCACAGAAGCCAAACCACCATAGCCAGACCATCCCCTCCCGCCGCACTAGCCGGTCGCACGAGAAGGTCACCGCAAATAAATGCAGCCGGCACCAGAGTCGTAAGAATAGCGGTGACAGACGCTGACGCCACAGACTCCTCCAGTGACGAAGATGAGGACCACCTCCCCTCCAGACTTCACAGAGTGAAGAGGTTCATCAACGAGGTCAGAATCGAACCATTTTATTGCAGAGACAAAGGTAATGGTAGCAGTGGCAGCATTAGCGGAAGTGTTGATGGCGTTTCGAGAAGTAAGTCGATGGCAGCCGATCATAATAATAGTAACAAGAAGCGGAAAAAGAGTGGGGGAGCCGCCGCCGCAAGGCAAACGGAGTCAGGCGCTGCTAATAATATGTTGAAGGTTGGTAATGTCAAGAAGTTTCGCGGTGTACGGCAACGGCCGTGGGGCAAGTGGGCGGCAGAGATTCGAGATCCCTTGAGACGTGTACGGCTATGGTTAGGCACTTATGATACTGCCGAAGAAGCTGCTATGGTCTATGACCACGCTGCTATCCAGCTGCGTGGACCGGACGCGCTCACTAACTTCACCACACCTCCGGATAAAGTCTCAACTCCACCACCGGAATCCACCTCCTCGGGCTACAACTCCGGCGAGGAGTCTCACAACAACCTCGGCTCTCCCAAATCCGTTCTCCGCTTTGTCTCCACTTCCAATGAGGACTCCTACCTTAATAACGAAGACGCAGAAGCTGAGTCATATTTGCCAAGTCCCCAATATGACGCCGTTAAAGAAAACCGGGAATGCTGCGATGACATTTCCGTTTCGGAGAACTTTTCGGATTATTCGTTATTTGCAAATGACATATTTGAGTTTGAAAATCCGGTTCCCGATTTTGGCGACTTGTTTGGCGTAGAAGGAGTTTCTGTGTTTGAGGGAAATGAATTTGAATGCGGAAATATGCTTATCCAAACAAGCAATGATCATCTGGATTTCGGATTCGGATCATCACCGTGGCCAACAGATGATTTCTTCCAAGAATTCGGTGATATATTCGGGTCGGATCCTCTAGTAGCCCTTTGAGCTAGCATAATTTTTGCAGTTTTGTATTATGAGTGAAGTGATTATGTGAAAATCTGTTCGTAGATGTTTTTCTTTTTAGATTTTTTACCAATTTTGTTTATGTTTATTTGTTGATGAGTAGCACTATTGAGAGAAGTATAAAAATATGTTATTATTAATTTTAATGAAACAAGTCCCTCCTATTAACGTTTGGAGACTAAATCTGAGCAAATGCAAACTTGCATTTTTTTTCTTTTAGAAGTACAATAAAAGGAATAAAACTAATCACTTGAAACAGTGGTACTTGTATGGTATGGTAATTTATTTGAGTAATTTTTCTTTCTGAGGAGTCTCTTTTGTGTATATATATATTTTAAAATAAATATATTTTTAATATAAACAATGAGTAAGCAATGTTTGAAATTGGTACTTGTTGCGTGGCACGTGACAGGGAGGAGATGATGAATTAGGTAAAGGAATGAAATGGAATGGATGCTTAAAGCTTGCAGTAACATATGGGTTTGGGTTTGCCCTCAGATATTTTTGGCTTCAAGTTGTGTAGAGAAATCTCAGTAAATCCATTTTGTTTAGTTGTTTTTGGCATTCTTTAAATACCCGACAGTGCCTCTTTCAGTCAATTTATGGGCCTCTTTTGCACCATTTTGCATTTTCACCAAACAAACTCACAGCAAATTCATGGGCTCTTCCACCACTAGCCCTTTCTGCTTCAGTTTATTTATTTATTTATTTAAATTAAGGATTACTTTGGCGTACTGTACATATAATTTTGTCATGCCATGTGCAGTATACGATAGTTTTGAACTCTCTTTTTTTCCCCTTTTGTGGGGGTGAGGATCGAAACCTGCATAAAGGACCATGTCACCTGTAGTGGTAATATTTGGTGCCTGAAATTACTTGATCTTCTAGCTGAAGAAGGTTAGAGAATTTTTGTTCTAAATCAAGAGTGTATTAAATTACTTGATCTACTACCTATTATTGTTATTACAGAACAAGGAACAGAGATCATAATTATGGCAATATTATGAATATGTAGTAGTTAGTAGTAAGAAAAATGATTGAAGGTCCTTAAGTATCTTGAAAGCTGAGAAGTTATAGCCTGATATTTATTGACAACGGTCGTTGGGTTTTTTTTTCCTTCTTTCAGACAGTCAATCAGTTGGCCGTACTTTTGTTGGTGATTCTTGGTAAGGAAGATATTAATGCTCACTGTGAACTTAAAACAAACAAGTGTAGTGCAGTAAGCGAATTAATTCCAGGAGATGAATATGTATGGGTAGATATTAATTATAGCTTTGATAACATCACGGATTTTTTCTTTGGAGCACACAAAACATTCATCAATCGTCAGAGGAGAGCATGGACGTTGAGTTTCTTTACACTCGGCTGATGCTCTTCAGGGCCGGGTACGGCAGTACCCATGTGTTTCTCTCTGCTGGCCGAATTTCAGTGCTAACTATATTAGTAGCTGATGCAAATTACTCCTAATTTCGGCATTTACTAGGCTATAATTTAAGGTTGTTCTCGGTTCGTATTAGTTTCAACTTCATTCTCATTTTGTACTAAAATTGACAACTTGTACCCTTGGACATATAGACCAATTGACAAATACTTGGCAGATGCAGTGCATTGACCCTTTGATTAACTGAATTCTGATGATGACTGCATTCAGCCTTAGTATAAGATCATTACTTCTAACTAACTTAAGTTCCTAAGTAGCTGGTGCATATTTCAAGATTTAAATTCATCAATGTATCAGTGAGTTGATGACAAAAGTTTAGAACTAGTCGAATATATATATATATATATATATATATATATATATATTTATTGAGAGCTTGAATCAATCAAGGAAAGATTTCTTGATAGCGAAATTACTCTTCACCAAAACATTATTAGGAGAGAGAAAAAGATTTTTTTTTTTTTAGTTTAAAAATAAAAAGATATGGGGTTTGGCTATGGTAATATGAAACGTTAAAGTTAATGGATTGAAGGTCTGAGAAGCAAGAATTCCAAGGCTGTTAGCAAATTGCTTGATCAATTTGATCGGAGTGGTCCTAAAATGAGCTGGAGGATCTGTGAGATGACATAGATTTGTACAAACAATTTGTTTGAATACAAAATTGCAGCATCAGAGACCTTCAGGTTTGTTTTCAACCTCAGACAATGCAAACGCCAAATCCCCGCTATCTTTTATACTTCATAACACCACAGAATTTTATTAATTGCTTTTGGCTCTATATTCCTCAGTTTCCCTGTAATCTCTAACGGACTCTATTTGTTATGTTATGTATTACTTTCACATTTGCATTTTGCAGGTTCTGTTTCCTTCATTGGAACTATTGTCAATTTCTACATTCTTGTAAGTCATGACCCTCAAATCTACGTATATGGAATTGTATTTGATCGTTAAGTTATTACATTAGAGACACTAATATTTTTCAAAAGAAAATTAGACATGTAATTAGGCTTTGGATTGGATATTTGTTTGGCAAGAAAAGAGCTTTTGTAATAGAAAGTGGAATAAAAGCATAAGGCCTACAACTAGGATCTTCTGAGCCCTTGTAGATTTCGTATCATATCATAGAGACATGTATCAGATTCAATCTTCTTTCAACTTCGTATCTTCAAAATGGGGTCCCCCACTAAATGATATGCCTCACGTAAACGCCATGATGTTGCTTGAAGAAACTTAAGATTAATAAATACATATTTCATAACTATAAATAAGTATAATTTAAGAAGTTTAGTACTATAATTATTATATTTTAAAAATTTATATTAATTTTTATGTAAGTTTAAAATGAACAAATGAAATGAAAGTATTTTAAAAATTTATATTAATTCTTATGTAAGTTTAAAATGAATAATTGAAATGAAAGTAAGAGGGTATATGATTTACACATTAAAAAAAGAAAAATAATTATTGATGTTTTAGTTTTCTTTTTAAAAGTTAATACTTTAGTTAATTATATTCTACTGTTCCCATGAATCTAAGCCCATACTTGATAAATTCATCTTTATCAATAACTAAGTAACCAGAAACTCTTAGGTGAATATGATATTTGTATTACTCTTTTTAAAGTATATATATTGATTATTTATCTTTTAGATTGGAATAGTTTGCAGTTCACAAAAACCAAAATTACATCATTTTTTTTCTTAATTAACAATCTATATATTTTAAAATAGGTTAGTATTAATATGATTAATAGTGGAATCTCATATATTAGTGTGATATAAATTTTTTACTTCAATGAAATTTTTAACTTGATGGTAGATGTAAAACATGTTTATTTTAATAAAATTGAAAATAATTTTAAATATTATGAAATAAAAATAAAAATATTTAATTTAAAATGGATGAATTAATCTTAATTCTAATGGTTCGTGGCATCCAACAAGCTTCCAGTGGGATATTTGTTTTAAAGGATTGCACCCATAAACCTTTACTAGATGGTACCTTAAGTAGTTAAGTTTGGGCTCCTTAGCATCTCCTTCACATCCAAAGCATGTTATGATTCCTTGAAGGTTAGGATTTGATAAGATTCATGGCTTCTCACCCATCATTTTTCAATGCGAGTGTTTAGAGTTTGTTAATGAAATTAATAATCTTTGTATGCCCTTTTCACTTTTAGGTCAATATTTTTCATCTTATTATAGTCAATTGAATTGTTTCCTCTGTTTAGTCATTTAAGTATGTTTCTTAAGAAGTTAATAATCTTGTTATGTTGTTCATAGACTAGCTAAACATGCTTAGGATTGCTCCACATGACTACATCACATCACATGTATGGCTTAATTTGATTCTCTCCTATCCTGTATACTCTAATCATGGTTTTAAAGAATTTATCCTTTTTTAAAAAATAATAAAAAAGAGAGGTAGAGACCAAATAAATTTGAAGCATAATTATCAACCAACCCCACCAAATTCAACCCAAGAATTAGTTCCATTGATAGTAAAGCATGAAGGATTTTCATAAAGAGGTGACAGAGAAACGTGAGAAAATCTTCCGTAGTACACGTTGCTTGTGGAGTAATTATTTTGATGGAGAAGACTGACTGGGGAGTTGTTGTGGATTAATATATTATAGTACTCCACGGATGAGAAATTGTACGACCAAGAAACAACATCGTTTTCGTAACCAAATCCTAAGTTATCATTCAATACGTGACCATGGAACTTAGTAGAATAGGATAATAATGGCACTTCAATAACCCTTTTTTCCTATTAGGGCAGTTGCTCTAAAATCTGCTTGTAACTAAATTTTATTTGCCTTGAAATTGAAAAAGAAAAAGAAAAAGAAAAAGAAAATTAATCCATGACTAATAGTGTGTGATAGAATAAGGATGTGTCCTTTAGGGTAAAAAATTCAGCATGTCTAGGTAGATTCTTATATAGAAAAATTGTGAAACATGCCATTAAATTATTTACAATTAATCATTATTTATATTTTATTTTAACTTTTTATATCATCAATAATTTTTAAACAATTTTTTTTTATATATCTATCCATCATCACAAATAATAGTATCTTCTTTATCATTTTAAAATAAAGATTAGTCTTATATATTTACCTCCAAATTTTGTGTGCTAAACTATCAAACTTTTTATTTCTCCTTATCCCTTTCATAAACCTTAAATCGTTGGAAACCACCGCTTGTAGTGATAAACAGATAAAGGATAAAAGATATAAATGATGAACAATCTAAGTGTAATATTTCATTACATTTACTTCTTCTTATATGTATAGTATATTAATGTCTTGATCATTTTAGAGGCCTAAAATGCTAATTTTACTTTAGAGTTTCCTGTTACTTTTTGTTTTACAATGAAAAAAGGAAAGGAAAAAAGAAGAGGAAGTCCTGCTGTATACTTTTCCTCACCAGACCTATAGAGGACAAATCTTATTTTTTTTTAGCTGTAAAAGAAAATCTGATGGGCCCTATAACAGTGGAAAGCCTAAATTTAATTATTGCACCTTCTTCTTTCCACCCCTTTCATCTCTGACTTGAAATAGTTAAAAGAGGAAAAGAAAATATCACGCAGATATCAGATGAATGCTTCTTCTTCTTTTTTAGGAAAATCAGATTGATACTTAAAAATTTAAATTTGAAATTCCAAAATATTAATTCAAGTTTTTCTTTTTCTCTTGTTACTTAAACCTACTGCTTTCGTTTTGAAAATAAGTGTTTATATTTTAATTTTAAAATGTATAAAATTAATTAATTATTTTTATTTTCAAATGTATAAAATTAATTAATTAATTTTATTAAATTACAATTAAAACATTTAATTAATTTAAGACGAAATAACTAGTATTATGTAAATACATGCCCCGTGTGTATCTTCCTTCCATTGACCGAGTGAGGATTGCATACTCAAGTCTCAACATTCATAGAGTTTAATATAGGGATAACTTTGTCACTTTGTATGATTGTTCTAGCTGATTTTTTTTTAAAATATTTTTATTAATTTTAGAATTATTAGTAAGACGCTTGACTACTTAAAATCTTTAACCCAACATCTATTATTGTCCCAAAGTTTTTCATGAAAATTGATTTCTACAATGAGCTTTTAACTTAACCTATATAGCTTAGGAGAGGGCTTGATTGGTTGAAACACCAATGCATCATTGCATTCAAATGGAAGATTTGTCACAATATAGTACTTTTTTGTTATTATTAATACTTTCATTGATATAAGTAGGCTCATAACATTTTGATGGAGCACACTATATATGTGTCAACTACTGAATGCAATTGAAATGACAATTATCAAATTTTCTTTTTCTTTTTTTTGCTTTCCAAGTGAAAAACTCTATTGCATTGTATAACATATTATTAGTCAAAAGAAAATGTTAAAAACTTTGTTTTATACATATATATATATATATATATATATGTATGAAAATAACAGAAAATCAAATATCGTGACGAGAGGCAGAAAGATTCCAAAGTTCCCAAAGATTGTAATCAAAGAGTCACAATAAGCGAGATCTTCTTCGTTTGACACCCGAGAAGTAGCAGCCAACCACAAAATTACATGTACCGTGTCATCTTCTCACACCGCAAGCAGCGCCGGCGGTCCCCAAGACCCACTTGCCCCTCCGCAGCCAGCCACCACCGCCGCTGCTTCGTCTGTGCATAGTAAATTGTGCAATTGTTAACCTGCACCGGGTGCGTACAAAAAGTAGTTCAATTTAGGCGCGTATTTTTAAAGGGGTGGGCCACCAATGGACTGGGTGTGTGCATTGCGCATCCATCCCAATCCCCTGTCCACTTGCCCTTTATTTCTTTTGTAAAGGCGAGTATGCAACAGCAAATAACAAAATTGGCCCGACAAATCTATTATGGTGTCAATGGCTAATTTGCGCCGTTCATTTTGGATAAGCGATTGTGATTATCATTAGATAGTAATCTCAATCTCCTCTGTCTACTCACTTCAAATGCCTTCTCTAGTTTTGCCATGTATATTTTGTCTTGCTCCATGGACAAGGGAGAGAGCTCCCCATCAGAATCTCTAAGAAAAGTTTCAAGTCAGAGGATAATTATACTTACAATTGTTTTAGAATACAATTTATTTTATTCTTTTATATGTGAATTGAAACTTTGAAAAATAATTCTTTTTTCGTTTCAAATTAAATGTTTATATTTTAATTTTGAAAAATATGAATTTGAATATTTACTTACTCTTGAATAATATATACTTCCATAAACAACATTTTTAATTAAAAAAATACATTATCATTATTAACCATATTAATATAAATAGGATAACATATCAACCTTTTTGGGATAAAAAAAATTACTTAATTTTTGCATTGATTCAAATATGAACATTCAATCCAAATAAATGAAGTATATTTTTTTAGTCAAGTTACTTTAAAATTTTAAGTAATAATAGTAGTAAAAAGATATAAATACTTAATACATCAATTTCAAATTGATAGACTTGTTTGATTTTTTACATCGATTAAAAAAACACAATTAATATTTTTAAAAACATATATTTTTCATAAAGTATTCATAAAATACACTCACCATTTATCATCCCAAAGTGAATTTTATAATGAACCTTTTAGATACAAACAATTCACTTTAAATAGAGTATTTTGATAAATTAATAAATACATATACTTTTAATGATGACATTGATTTATAATTTGATACAAATAAAAAAGATAACAAATGTAGGACAAATAGCTGTTACACGATTGAATTCTATTTTTACTTTCACTACATAAAAAGAATGGATATATGAATCAAAATAATCACCGAATGGAGCAATCGTTTTTCTCCTCACACATGTTGAAAATGTAAGAATATAAATCAAATTAAGATATGCAGTAAGGAATTATGATTGAATTACACTTTGAAGCACTATGTATTTAGGTATGAATATCATGGTTGGAAGTAAGGTGGTTAAAAATCTCTGTCAATAAGGGAAATATTTAAAGGTATTGAACTTTATTCCATCCATTATATATGGAAAGACAAACAAGCATAGGAAGTAAAAGCATATTTAATTGTGCAAATAATGGAAGAATGGTTGACATTGCTCAAATAAAAGGCTGATGTTATCGTCACATTGAGATGCTTTGCTTTTTTGTATCTTGTATCTCAAGTATGTTCCAAACATATGGCTTTAAAACATAAATGACAACCCCTTTTCCTCCGGATATTTTGTTTGATTATCAAGTACTTTCGTCTTACCATAATAATTCATACTATTATTATTAATTTAATTAAAAATCTACGAATATTATCGTGATTAATCTTAGATGATATAAAATCTACTTTGAGGGAGAAAAAAAAAAAAATTTCAATTTTGATACGTGGGGCAACAAAACTCTTTTTATATCGAACTTTGCTCCCCTGGCCCCTGGTTTCCTAAAAAGGAATGAAGTACACGTGGCAGAAGAGGGAAAGAGCAGATGGGGTAGGACGGGTAGGCCTGTGGCCATCGGCGTTTGTCTGATCATGCAAAAGAACTGGGCTTTACCTTTTAAGTAGGGCCCAACATGTCACTCTCACCTACCGACAACAATAGTGATGGGGCGGAATGAAGAGATCTCATTTTGGGAGGGCCTTTCGTATCGTAGCTCTCTACACTTGTTAGTTGTTATTGTTACTGTAGGCAGCCTGCTTTTTTTTTTTTTTTTTTCTTTTGCCATACCCCAACATGGTAATAATAATATTTGGATACGGTCACAAATATCACGCAAAAGCGCAGGCCTTTAATTAATATGTGCACGCTCCACATGCTCTTCTTTCTGTCCATTTTCCTCTTCCATCGGATCCCTACCGCGTTGTTTAATTGTAAAATCTTACTAAAAAAAAAAAGTTATTTCTCATCGTGTTTTTTTTATCTCATTTTAATTATTCACTTTGTATTTACATAAAAATTAATATAAATATTAAAAATGATAATGATGCAACTAAATTTTCTAAATTACACTCATTTAATAACTAATGTATATGTATTAATCATCCATAAAAGATGCATTTTCTAATAAATAATTAACAACTCATCTAAATCATTAATTAATAACAATGATATAATTATAAAAATACATATTAAAATTAAAAATTTAACAATTAAAATATAAACACCTTAAAAAAGAAATGTGAATAATTGAAATGAGACAAATAAAGTATCTTTTTATACTATATTTGGATTAGATTCAAAATCAATTCCTCAATTTTTGATAAAAAAAAAATTTCAAAACATTTTTTTTCTTCTAATTTCACATACATGTCTAACTCAATTACATAAACAATTTTTTTTCATTCATTTTTGATTAAATTTTAATTAAATTTTACACATTTTATATTATTATTAATAATGTAAGACTCAAAATATGTTAATCAGGTTCTAATTCTTAATAATTTTTTTATATATCTAAACATAATTCTATTTAAAAGGTCAAAACAATAGATACTTTAAAAAACTAATCCAAATATACCCTTACTGTTATTTTTAGTGTGCTTTGGCTGCAACACATGAATAATATGTTATATTAATAATGCGTTACTGTTTTTGTTCAAAATTGGGAATTCAGAATAATTAATAAAAGCCAGTAATCTTGAAGAAATTAAATAATGTGTTTATTATTAATGTGATTAATAGTAAAATTATATAAATTATTGGGATTTAAATTCATTATATTAATTTAGAGAAATAACATGTTCATTTAAAAATACGAACATTTAAATTTGAATATATTAGAAACAGTGCTAATTTGTCATAACAGTTCAATATTTCTTAGGCCCATCTTTTTACCCACTTCAAAGTACAAACTCTCCTTATGGCCATCTTCTTGGAAAAGGAAAGAAACCGCATTTTTATTGAAGTTTAAGCCCATCAACCGCATTTTGGATTGGATTCAAAATCAATTTCTCAATTTTTGATAAAAAATAAATTTCAAAACATTTTTTTCTTCTAATTTCACATACGTGTCTCACTCAATTACATAAACAATATTTTTTCATTCATTTTTTATTAAATTTTATACATTTTATATTATTATTAATAATGTAAGACTCAAAATATATTAATCAGGTTATAATTCTTAATAATTTTTTTATATATCTAAACATAATTCTATTTAAAAGGTCAAAACAAAAGATACTTTAAAAAACTAATCCAAATATACTCTTACTGTTATTTTTAGTGTGCTTTGGCTGCAACACATGAATAATATGTTATATTAATAATGCGTTACTGTTTTTGTTCAAAATTGGGAATTCAGAATAATTAATAAAAGCCAGTAATCTTGAAGAAATTAAATAATGTGTTTATTATTAATATGATTAATAGTAAAATTATATAAATGATTGAGATTTAAATTCATTATATTAATTTAGAGAAATAACATGTTCATTTAAAAATATGGACATTTAGATTTGAATATATTAGAAAGAGTGCTAATTTGTCATAACAGTTCGATATTTCTTAGGCCCATCTTTTTACCCACTTCAAAGTACAAACTCTCCTTATGGCCATCTTCTTGGAAAAGGAAAGAAACCGCATTTTTATTGAAGTTTAAGCCCATCAACTAGACCACAACATTGCACACACAGATATATATATTTTGAAATAACACATATTAATGTGACTCGAATTTAATGATTATTATTTTAAAGTAAATATATTTATATAATTAATTTATTGAATTGTCATTGCTGAACAGGAATATGAGTAACTAATTAAAAAGGCATCCTACTTTAATCATATGACCATGCACAAGCAGCAATGGCATCCTACTTTTAATGAAAAATGGTAGAGCTATCTTGGAAGAGCCTTAAAAAGACCCACCTAAATATCCTATGTGAAATATTTATATCAAACCAGTTTTTTTTTTTTTTAACAAAAGAGAAATAGAGAGGGATGAAAGAAGTTGAGAACAATAAAGAAATTTCTACTAACTGCAGAGTGTAAGAATCTTGACCCTATTATAACTTATTATTAAATGGTGACTCATCTCAAATTGATGCATTATGGGTGCGCTTTATATATTTATTATGAAAGGCCTATTTTTTTTTTGAGGAGATATGAAAGGCCTATTATGTTTGATTGATATTATTACTTTTTTTAAAAGTCTAATATATTTTTATATTTACACTCCGATTTATATTTATTTAAATACAAGAAATATGTGTCAACATCCACCTTATTATTTTGCCCCCCTAAAAAATTCCACCTTTATTATTTGCTCAAATATTTTATTGACTTCAATTTCATTCTCGTCACTTAAAAAAGAAGTAATTCATATATATTTTTTAAAATTGTTTTGAACTATTTTTTTTTCTCATTTGCTTTCCTGCCTTTTTGTTTAGAATAAGTTGAAATTTATATCAATTTTTAAAATAACGTTTTCTAAAAATATTTTTCAATCGAGAATAAGAATTTTTATTATCTCACTTAAATGTGTTTGGCATTAACTGGATATGTGGTTTTCTGCATTGAAAATTACTAATTTGTTAGTATTGTATTTGTTATATCGTCCTTTTATCAATACTCATCAGAGCCTTTTTTTCAGTATATAATTTTTTATTTATAATTATGAGGAATTCTTTTTCTTGAAGTAGAAGAAAATTGGTGGAGTAGCAGTGGTTTAGTACTTCTTGACACACCGGAAGGGGTAAAGGGGGATTCCACCGTTTTCTGGTAGGAGCCAATTGAATTCCCCTCTTTTAAAACCCTAAATTCTAAAACCCCAATCCTTAATCAGAGTTAGAGACGATGGATTCTTCCCCGAATCCCCTACCCCATTGTGCTAAAGAGGCACTCGATCTTCTCAACTGCTCCACCGAGTCTCCTTATGATCAAGACAAATGCCTCCTTCTTCTTCAATCGCTGCGTCAGTGCGTCCTTGACAAAGTAAATTTCCGATTCTTCTTGATGTCTATATTATCTGTTAACACGAGCTTTTGTTAATTATGGTGAATAGATACGTGTAAATGCAAGAATATTTGTTTAACTTTGAAGGGTTATTGTTCTTTTTGCCTCGATCAATCAAATATCTGGAAAAATTTTCATGGAAGTCTAGAACTTTACATTTGAAAGCTGCTAAATGTAATTGCAGTTTTTCTTAAATTTGGTTTCTCTCCCCCACTGTTCTTGATTTCCTTAGTTTGATGTAGAAATAGCCCATAGTCTTTAATTTCGTGTAGAGTCATTTCAATTGACTGAAGAAGAGGAAGATGATGGTTTTACTGTGTTTCAAGCTTCTTTACTGATGCTATTTTGAAGTGTTTAATTTTTTTTTCATTACAGAAAGTGAAGAAGTTTTCGTTGCCGGATCAAACCAGAGCTAGAGTAGAAACCAGCAGCCAAAAGGAGAAGGGGTTGTGAATTTTGTGTTCTTAGATCTCTAAGAGCGGTGATATTCCAATTAACCATCATTTTAATTTCCGAAAATGATTGTGCACTGAATTGAATCTGCAGTTTGCAGAGTTTTGGCTTAATGAACTGTGACTTAAATTGACAATGTGGGATCAATTTACTGCTCTCTCTAATCAACACTTCTTTGTTTAGTTTTTGATCTGTACAATTGAATTGTTCATGAATGACTGTTGTTTTTACTTTTTACCTTGTAGTTCTGTAATTCTGTTATTACTGAAGTGAGCTTTATCATCTGGGTCTCCTGACTCCCATACAGTTCTACAATGTGATGTTAAACAGAACATGTGTTTTGGGCATTTTTGGCTCCAAAACAAAAGTAGCTGAAAACAGCAAAATTATGCCACATTTCTTTCTCTTTCTTCTGATTACCCGAATGACCAATAATTTCATGGCTCTCATAGTTCTTTTTTGGGGGAGATTGCGAATGCTCAAAAGTGTAGTAAGAACTGAATATACCTATATTCTCCGAAGCAGTAGTTATTTATCTATGCTTTTTAGCCCAAACAACATCTCTCCGAAGCAGTAGTTATTTCAATCATTTCGAGCTGTTCTTCTTTCACATCCTATGATTGCGGATGACCTACTAATGTCACATTATTGAGGTTCAGAAATCTTGACTAATCAGTTTTGACTGGAGGATGAGAAAGTATACTTCTTGGGAAATAAGGTTATATAATTTAACCTGCTTGAAAATGAGGCAATACTGAATTGATAGTGGAAACAAGAACAAGAAATACATAGCAATAACTCCATCAACTTGTCAAAGATCTCTACATAAATGCCAAATGGTCGCTACGATATATCCTCTTGATAGTATTTTCACAAACTCAATTCATTCAATTAATTCGTGCCTTCATTAGTTCCTCAATAGGAATGAAGCAATCAAACCCTCCAGAAGATGACTAGAACCTGATGGGGGCATCTAAGGTGTGGATGATATAAGTCAGCACCAGAGCCAATAACATCAGAACGCATGCAATGCCTTGGTCTATTGTTGTCCCTGAAATAAGATAGCAGCAGAAAAACATTCTAGGAAATTCATCTTCTTTATCTGTTGAGTAATATTACCAAAACAAAAAGAGCTCAAATACGATAGCTAATCAAACAAGTAGAAAGGGGGACCTTGCCTAAAGTAACACAGACCTAATCTGAACTTTAGAGATAACCATATTCAGCAAATGTGAGAGAAGTAATCAGAGATGTTATGATTCCATCTTATTCAGAAATCCACAGTAAACCAGTGAAAATTTCACAAGCAGTTAATTTTTTTAGATGTTTACTAGATTGAAACCTGTCCTGAGGGACCAATCGGGGTCATTTCATATGCCATTTCTACTTTGCTGGAAGCCAATGAATGAATATAAGGTGAAAATATGATCTGAGTGAAACCGTTCGAGTCCACTTTATGGAAAAGTTTTAGAAATAAAATTCCATACTGACTCAGTTAAGGTGGCCAAGTTACTCTGAGAAAAGCTCAGTTTATGAAGGAGAGAGCAATGTACTGAGTCTGCAAATTTCTCTCAAACTTAGCTTGTTTATACTATGAGCAGAGCCTGAGATCTCTAAAAGCTCAGACTACTTATGAACATGAGTCTTTTTCTCTTGTCTATTAGTAAATACAACATCAACAGTATTCGGATAGCAGAGCTTCAGATAAATGATTCTTGAACAGACATTATTTGTCTGAGTTTCACAATTAACAGCAATGCATTATTAGGGGGGGGGGGGAAAGATCATGCATGAGAGAGAAAACTTTCATGTTTAGGTTAGAATGGTTACTCCAAGGTGTATGATTGTATTGATAACTGGTTCTCCCCGGATTTTAAAACAAATATCCTCTCTTTCTAATATTTCGGGAAAAAAGGATCAGGGTAAAAATCCTTCTCTTTGAAAGCAAAAGATATGAAAATCTATAGCCCTCGAAAGCTTCAAAGCATTGGGGGGCGGGGCGGGGTTCCTATGTCACATGAAGAAATCTAAACCAGGAAACATAGAGAAATCAAGAAGAACTTCTAAGCAGACCAAGATTTGAATTTGGCCTGGAGAACATACAGACAAAGATCATTCTTTCTTGCTTTTCTGATATCTCTTTTTAGCCTTTCTTGACATTTTTCCTACAATCTTTCACAAATTATTTAATAGAAAAGAAAAACACATATCTATAAGACAACCCCTTTCCAGTTTAATCAAACAGCATTGCTAATTGATTTAAAGTTCTCTCCTTTCCCCAGCATCTTTTATGACAAAGACAAACAAATAACAATATAACCAACATTAAAAATTTCAAAATTTTCTTCACAAATAATAATAATAATAAAAACAAAGACAACAGAAAAAGAATCCGGTGTTTATCTGAAAAACTAACCGTCGCTAGCCGGAGCAGGAGCCGGAGCCAAAGTTTCATGGCCATGACCGTGCACAGCAGACATAAAGACGGCGAAAACAATAGCCAAGAAGGCAATAACACCAAAAGACATTCTTGAATTGATCTCCATTCTTCTTCTTTTTCTTCTTCTTGATCTCCCTTAACCACCAAATTGAAATGCTCCTTTACTCTCCTCTCTCTCTGTGCGCTACAACTCGATCTCAAAGGCCTCCCGAGAAGAGTGCCGCAGAGAGAGATTCAGCATACAGAGGCGGAAGATGTTATTGCTGACAATTGCTTTCTTTAAATATTCTCCTCACGGGTAAAACAGAAAAATATACTTAGAATATTACAGTTCGGCGGTAGTGGCGGAAACGTTGGTTACCTTTGCAGCTTTATTCATCAACCAGAATTCTTTTTGAATCCAATTTCACCAATCACGCGGATATTTTTACCTATTTCATTTAAACGTACTTATGTCAGGTAAAAGATACACAAATCATTAGGTTGGTAATTTTAACAATAATAAATCAAAAATAATATTCACTTTTAACTTAATATAATACATTTTTTTAAAAGACTTAATACAATAATTAAAAAGATTTTTTTATCTTAAAAAAATAAATATATTATTTTTATTATTAAGGTGATAAGAAGTTAAATTAGTATATATTTATTTTTAAAAATTAAATATTTAATTTTAAAATATACAAAATAAAATAATAACCATTAGATAAAATATTAGATTATTTTTGCCGATCATTTCCAATTACGTTTCTCATTTTTACTTTTTAATTTATGAAAAGAATTGTTGCTAGTAAAACATGTGTATTAAGTGAAATTCATCCCTTGTAGTAATAACTTATAAAATCAATAATAAAAGGGTTTGTAATTAGAGAGATGTGCATAAAACTATAATATGGTTTCTTTCTTTTTTTTTATTTTTTTATTGAGAGTTGAGACTTGTAGAAGAAAGCAGCAGCAAGGATGATTTGTTGGTACAAGGCTTACTTTTTAGAAAAAAAGAATAGTACAAAAGATAAAGGACATGGAAAAAAGGAAAAGTATTTTACTTTTTCTTCTTCTTTTTCATCTCCCCAAAAGTAAAATCACATTATAATTGTATTTTATCTTATCTTTCAACTCAAATATGTGTTGAAAGAAAATTTCATACGTTTATTTTATATCTTAAATTACAAAACAGAAGAAGTTATATTTCAATAGTTAGTCTACAGCAAGAGAGAGAGGCCTTTGTGTAATTAAAAAAAAGAATACAAGTACGAGTCCTTTTGTTTTTTATATAAAAAATATCATCCTTCAAATAGCTATACATTTTCTTACCTAAGTCATAAGTTCTTGGCCAAGCATGGATTTTTATTTGAATAATTTGCTTTTAATTACCGAAGGCATAGCTAAAATATGATTTTTTAAAAATTTCATAGTTAAAATATTGAACAAAAAAACTTTTCAATATGTTACTGGCTACATATGGGCTTCGTCTGGATTTTTTTAATAAAAAAAATAAAATTGCTATTTTATTTGGATAATAATTAGTTTTTTCTATGAGATTTATTTTTATAACACCCTTAACAAGATATTTATGAGTATCTTCATAAAGAGGTAGTAAATCTTTTTCTTTCCCTTCTCATTTCTTGATTCCTAGAAATCAATACCTTCCCTCTTTCCTATTTTTGGTAAACAATTTGCCACATTTTAGTTGAAATTATAGAATTAAAATTGGAATCGTTGGAAAAAGGAAAGAAAAATACTTTGGAATTGAATATCCACTTTTAACTTTGTTTAAAAATTAGTGAAAGTTATTTACTTTAATTTACTTATTAAATTATTTTTGATATTACTATAATGGATTGTAAGATTTATGAGTTAGTGAAATATAAATCTATTAAATTAATGAGATTATTAATAAAATTTTAGATAAAAATATGTTTATTTAAGAAAATTAATATTCAATTTTGAAGAAACTAAAATATAAATATAAATATTCAATTTATTACTAAATGAGTAATATCATTCTCATTTTGATAATAGAAAATATTAAATAATTTATTTTCTCAAAATTCTCTTTCTTTCTCTCATTAAATTAATTTCTCTTTTCTCTGTCTTCAACACTATTCCATTTACCTCTTAAAAAAAGCAAAAAACTTTTTACATGTAAGAAATTTATAAATTCGTACTTCGTACATCGTATTCATCGAGATTCCGTTACCGCAACGGGCACAAACGGTGCTCGGTAAAAGAAGCTGG
Source organism: Apocynum venetum (assembly GCA_019593545.1). Classification (NCBI taxonomy): domain Eukaryota; kingdom Viridiplantae; phylum Streptophyta; class Magnoliopsida; order Gentianales; family Apocynaceae; genus Apocynum; species Apocynum venetum. The sequence continues at coordinate 2,807,090 of SRSM01000337.1, forward strand.
GACCTACACGTGTTCTGGTGCCTGACACACGTGATAAGCCATGTGCCGGTCTGGCGGGAATCACCTAGACTGATTTGCGCCACAGTCATCCAATCAGTTTGTACACGTGGCGGAATGTGTTAGGCTATATCTAGATTGTTTCTTAAAATCATTTTTTTAAAAATAACGCATCTAAAATTTTTTTTTTAATTCATCTATGGATTTTACTAAATTACATAAATAATATTTTTAATTAATTTTTAATTGAAATTATAATAGTAAATAATTTATTAGTATATTAAAAATAAAACAAAAAGTAATTTCAAAACTGAATTTAAATATAGCATTAGTTTGCATAAAAGTATTGAGAGCAATCCGCTCCTCTGCACTGAACTTAAATATAGCCTTAGGAAGACGTAGGAATACGAAACGAGAAATTTTAGATTAGAAGCAAAATTATAGAAAATATATTGTAGTTAAATATTAAAAATTAGGCCAAATTCTTAATATGTTATTTTTGGGTAAAATTCAGCCCAATTTATTGAAGAACACTTTGAAAATAGATGTTTAAAAAATTGAACAAAATATATTTAAATTTATTAAATTAAATAAGTTTCTAGTAAAATTTTAGATGAAAATATGTTTATTTTTTTTTGAAAAAAAATATACAAAATAAACAACGCTACAACACATTTAATAAATGCATAGAATTTTGAAATGGATAAATATATAAATTTTTTAAGACAGCAAAACAAGGTATATAAAAACGAACTTTGAAAGTTTTGAAACTTTTCCAAAGGAAGCTACATCCTCACCCCTCAAGAAGTCTTAAAACATTTTTTCACAACATAACTATAAGAAGTCTTAGATTTTTTTTTTCTTCTTTAAAATAAATAAGAAGTTCATATGGCTCTTTTTCTCACAAGTATTAGGCTCCCTTCATCTACCTATCAAAAAAAAAAAAAAAAATTAGGCTCCCTTCATCTAGCTGCCCACATTCAGCTAATTTGTACACAAGAACAACACAATCCTAATAGTCTCCTATCCAAATCAATTAAATTGACAGCAATCTACCCTTGACAAAGATGATCAATTGAGAAATTGTCTACTTGGAAATGACATGCTCTCTTAGACTTAGTCCATTGTTTCTCTTGATTTGGTATATGGTACTGCATAACTACATATCACATCTTACTCCTGGCTTCATCCTGCAGCTGAACCAAGGATTCGTCATTGCAGATTCGATTCCCATTCCACCGGCATTTATGTCAAGCATGAGATTGCATTCAAAACAAGATTTCAGTTCTTTTGTTTCATTACCATGGTTTTAAAATCTGAATTCAATGTATCTTTGTCGAAATTAATTTTAGCCTCTGATCACTTCGCGGCGGAACAAATCCATTTGAATCTCCATCATTGTTCATATATGATCAGAACTGTGGATATCAAGCATTTTGATCTCCACCTGCATAATTTATTTTAGATGCTGCATTTTGAAGAGTGCCCACGAAGGCTTCTATATATTTCTTTCTGGACTCCATGATTATAAGAGAAAATAGTGCTACCATTACCAATCCTGTCCTGACCATAAACACTTTTTATTAATTTATTATTATTATTATTATTCTTGGGAAGAAAGAGGAAGTTCTAAGTGCTCATCAGAAAGCAAAGAATCTCTCCATAACCAAATGGAAGAAGTGGTCTATCCAGATACCAAATTCTGTTCCACCTTAGTGGATATTCTTCTAGTAAGTTGCTGTCAATACAAGCAATAACATTAATAGTATTCCATACGCTTGGAATTTAATTCGTTTTTTACTTAATACAAGAATTAATGAGAGTTTTAAACTTTTTTGAATGAAATTATTAGTTATACGTAAATCTCTTTATATTGTAACTTTTAAATTAAAATATGCTTACGTTTTTTTAAAGTAGAGATTCAGTATTTTTAAACGGATGAGGGAGTATTAAACACAAATTTCTATAATTTCTTCGGTCTTGCTTATGAAGATCCCATTACTTTATGGATATAGATGGTCTATCGACGGGATAAAAGAATTTCCTTTCATTTATTGAAGCTATGGAGGATAATTAAATCAATAGCACAAATCAAATTTCGTGCCCTCTAATTCTCTAATCAATGGATCACTAATTACAATTTGTAGTTTGATTACTTACATTTTAATATGTTTTACATACGATAGGACATCCTTCTCTACATAACTTTTTAAATTAGTTTAGAGTCTTCATCAATAACCAGGAAAGATGCAATTGCACATTACGGAATCAAGTCTCCGCAAAAAGAAAAGAAAAGAAAAGAAAAAACTATATATTTTCATTATTCAAACAGAAAATAGGAAGGATTAAATTAAGCTCGTATTATACGATATAAAGAAAAACTAAGTTTGAATTCTAGCTACGCATGCAATAACACTGTCAAATACAAAAATTGATGCATAAATCTTGCTGCTCTACTTGGTTTTCTGACCTCTACTGAGAATGAAGCTGGTCGGGCCAAAGGAATGCTCCCATGGCAAACTTCCTCTTCTGATCAACATCTCCAAAAACAGGAAGTCCATACTCTTTCAGAAGGCTATCAAGTTGCCATTCCCGCATCTTTTCATAGTCAGATTTCTTGTACCTCGGGTAGTGCAGTGGCATCTGGAACCCATAGCCTGAGGACTTGTTGATTTTGATCTCTTGATTATGATGCCCGTTTTGTCTTGACCCGGACATGCTGCAATAACAATATGCAGGGTTAATAATTAGGACTTTGCTTAGTAACTGTCCTTCTTTCTGTTTCTTGAGAAAAACAAAAGGAGGCTCTTTATATAGGGGAGTTGGCTTCTGGATCAATCAATTTTAGGGAATACAACGCGTTAAAGTTTAGAAACCTGCTTCTAGTTCTTTCCCGAATTTGATTCTGCAAATCACAAATATAGAAACGTGCGTTTTTTTTTTCTTCTTTTTTTGGAATTTTCTTGTGGAGTAATTTTTCTTGAACGAGAGCACATTTACAAATTTTGGTCATGCAACTCTGGTCAGTTTCCTCGAATATTGTCGCTAGCCTCTTCCTCATTTAAAAAAAAAAATATTTAATAAAAAAAATGGAAGGGGAAAAGGAACAATGAATGAACATGTATAGTAGGTCATGTAACCCCACTTCAAAAGGTGGTCACAACAACCACATATATACCACTAGCTAGGTATTCTTCTTCTTCTTTTTTTATTTTTATTATTCCGGTTCGAACTTATATTTTGAGGATAAAATTTTTAATCTCTCATAAATTACTTTAGCCGGATTGGCCCTTAATTGATTTATCATTTGGGGAAGATATTCTTCTTTCTTAAGTATATCCAAGGGTTGCAGTCCTTTGTACGAAAAAAAGGGACATGTGGGGTTCGATTGATCTTCATCTAATAAATTCACACACTCTTACATTTGGTTTGTAGGTTTTTTATGAAGTTTCACTTTTTATTTTATTTTACTAAGTTCTCCGTCCTGACATGTTCACTCCTGAGCAAAAAAATAAGTTTCAAAGTCTATTTGTCTTTCTAACGAAGTCTAGTTCATCTTCTATCTTTGACAGGAAATTAAGTCTCACTTTTTTCGACATAAGTTGTGGAGTTAGGAGGAATGAAAATGTTTTACACCTAGTTTTCCCTCTGTACATATTAGAGGCACTAAATGTAACAAAATCATTACTTCAAGATTGAAATTGAAACCAGAAAAAAAGTTCTCAGTTTGATGCTTCTGAATGGATAATTCGAGGGCCAGGATGCACTTTGCCTTTTCCTTCAAATTTGCCTTGGATTCTAGGATGAAAAGACCGGAGTTAGATACTTAACGGCTGATGCGTGGGGGAAACTTCGTGTCCGATACCAAGAAGGCATGCGGGTGTATTTGGATTGAAATTTTTGATTGAGTTTATTGTTTTGCTTCTTAATATAATATTTTTTTTTGTGTTTGAATAATAATTTTTTATTGGGAATTAAAAAGATTTTTTTTTGGGAATTAGAGAATTGAAAGGAATATTTTTTTTTTGAGTTAGAGAATTGAAAGTTTGATAATAATATAAAATATAATAAATAAATTGGATGAGATTGTGTTTTTAATTTAAAAGTAATGAAAAAAATATTGTTTATGTGAATATTTGGGATTCATTTATCGGGTTAGGAAAAAATTAAAATTTTGATATGATAAAAATTTTAGAGGAAAAAATTGTTCATTGATACGCTTTTTAAGAGAATTGATAAAATTGGTAAAATTTTCCTTTTTGATTTTTGATAAATTATACTAACAGTTTTCCCTATAATGTACGCAGATATGATAAGTTTGTCGCAGTTAGGTTCATCTCGAAGACATTTTTTTTTTTTTTGTTGGTAAAAGGTAAATTAACCATTGAAATGAACTTCAACATCAGAGGAATTACAAAAGTCTAAAGGAAAATTATATGGCAGTTCCAATTTTGGTCTTTATGTCAAGGACGAACTAGACTTATTCTTCTTGCATTAATGTCCAACGGGACGGGACACTATTTCATCCTTCAAAGTATAGTATAAGTATATGATATCAATAAATATGTGGCAAGAGTAGCGAATAGAAATCAAACATTTTTGGCCACTTGCCTACTTAATTTCAGAAACAATCTGTGAAGAAATTCTATCCACGAGTGTACGTTACATATTGTAATTCTCTCCCCTATAGATTACCTAGATAAGATGACAGAAGGAAGTATCACTCTTTGAAACCAGGGCTATCTATGCACTGATACTCAGAACATTAATTAGTTCTAGTGTACTCTATAAAACCTTATGGTTTGTGATGGAATCCTAACGTTTAAGAGACAACTGACTAGTCATTGGCAAACAAACTGAAGCAATCTGGATCATCTTTTTTTTTTTGGTTAATCTAAACTCAGTACAGTCTATACTAATGCTATGACAAGAATTTGATTAATTAATTGTTTACATTAATCAACATTTACAAATGTAACATTGCTTTCAAAACAAGTGACATAACGAGGATATAGTTGGCAGATCAATATCCCCACTTCTTTACAAATTTTTATTTTCTTCCATTTCTTCCCAAAATTCCTTCTTTTCTCCCCAAAATTCCCATCCAACCTAGAGGTAAAGGATGTAAGACGTACGAGTGCAGACCTTGCTGCTAATTAATTAATGATGAAATTTTTGAATGATTGTTTTAGATCATGAATTTCTTTCTTTATTTTATTAATACCGATCCTATCCCAATACATGCTCCTGAGGGTCAGCCCACTTACATCCCCAGCCTTTGCCAAATGAAGGTTTATACCTCAGGAGTTTTGTACAACACATTTTAATGGGGATATCTTTCATCAGGTTGCAGTTTCCAACCACGGTTCTTAATTCTGGCATTTATGTAAAAAATTAACTATGTCTAGATCCATCGCACTCGACGGGGTATTGATAACTGGAGTGTCATATATTTCCCCATATTATCATTGTCCTAAGGTCTGTATCTAACCTCTATATGTAATTAACCATAGCGTTATCTATTATCTATGCTTATCTGCGCAGAAGTAAATGGGATTCAATGCAATATATATATTTACTACTCAATGTATGATCATGTACGTGGTGGAACTAGCTACCATATATATGATAGATAGAAGCAATAGAAAATGTATGACCACGTAGGGGGGCGTTTTGCTACTAATTCCATATAATTGATTCTAGAAGAACCTTTGAAGAGTTTGGATCCACAAGTGTATCAAATTTTGCTTCCCTCTCCAAGAGATTACCTAGATAAGACGGCACAAAGTAATTGTCACAATTATAATAGAAGAGCTAACCAGTAACGTTAATTCACGTACTACTAGTACCTACATTCATGATCCATCCAAAAACATAGACCTATATATTTAGTCTCATCCCGTTTTAAAATATAACTTTTCAATTGATTTAGTTCCTAAATATATTTTTTTATTGCCCTAAATTATAAGTTGTTTTTCCGAATTTTTAAAGATATTTTGTTATTAGTTCTCAATATCTTTTAAAGAGTGAGTTGATTTAGAATTCCAATAACAAAAAGGTTGAAATAAAGAATGTTATTTAGGGAAAAAATGTACATATTTATTTTAATTTTATCAAACTTAATATATTAGAGATATGTGTGAAGTAGTGTTTTATAATTATTAGTAATACATAATTATGATATTATTCTAATTTTACCTTCCATTTAATTGATGTATTTCTTTGATAAGAGTGTGAAAATTGTAGTTATAATTAATGGTGTGAAAAAATAAAATTCAATTTTTTTAAAGTATGATATTCTTGCATCTAAATAGTATTGTAAAATATTAAATTAACCTATTATTTTGGGACAAAAATAGGACTTAAAATATAACCCTCATGTCCAGTACATTGTTCTATATAAAGTTATAGAGAAAGTTGAGGCCTCGTAATCAATAGGTCAGGAGTAATTAGATTAGATGCTGTCAAATTCATTCTCTTGTACGTTTTCTTTTAACTGAGGTTCATTATTCCTTAATTATGTAGTATATTGTTTGTATAGAAACAAAGAAAAAGGAAACGAAATGCCTTTGGAGTGCCCAGTAACCCTAACCCCATGGCAATGCTACAATATTGATATGGTAACTCTGATTATGTTATTTCTAAATTAGAAAATTTTACTCTGATATCAAGCTCAAAAAAAAAAAAAAAAAAAACCAAAAACCTTAATCTAAACTAGTACAACAAAAAAACAAAAATCTTGAATTAAAACGAAAAAAAAAACTCATACTTCCATTAAGCATGTTTTCTCTATTGTAACATTAGAAAGCCATATCCATCCAAACCATTCTTCTAAAGCAAAACACAAAAACAAGACCACAAAAAAGATTCACATACACATACTTATAACGAAGAACATTAGAAATCATGATATCAAATTAAATAAATGGCTTCTACAAATTTCTACTCCCAAAGGAATGCTCCCATGGCGAACTTCCTCTTCTCATCAACATTACCCTTAACTGGAAGTCCATACTCTTTAAGCAAACAATCGAGTTTCCATTCGGGCATCTTCTCATAATCAGCCTTCTTATACCTAGGATAGTGCAGAGGCATCTGGAACCCCCCATGGAATGACTTGCTTTCTTGATTTTGGTGGAACCTGGACATGTTTTGTCCAGCAGCAGGAGAATGTCGTCCGCACATCTCTTTCTTTTTTGATTTCTTGAGTAATGAACAAATAAATCCAAAAGCAAAATCCCCTCTTATATATATATACATGTATAGTTGCTGTCAAAGGCGGCTTCTCATAAACCCCTACAGATCTCGAAACCGACTCTAAATTCATTTCGTGGTTCCAGTTGTCAATTGACGGGTCTCCAATATTAGGAGTCTCATCCCTTTATATACTTCTAATTTCAACTTTTTATTTTTAATTATCAATTATTTTAAAAATTACCGATACATGATTATGATACTTTTTTTTTCAATCTTTCTCTCTATTTAATATTTTTTCCCTATAAAAATTGTAGTCATAATCTCGCTGTTTTATTGGACAGTAAGAACATAGAGTTCCTTGCTTGGTAGGCTCGTAAATTGTGGTGGAAAAACTCAAAAGTGTCAAAGATAAGTACGTATACAGCAGAGGACAACCTGGGAATCTTGAGATTCTTGATCATATACTTATATTAATGTAAGTAGATCTAACAGCACAAAGTTCATCACACGTTTATTAAGGAAACTGCGGAGCTGTTCCAACTTCCAAATGGTATAATTCAAAGTGTAGTATATAAATTCGGAGCAACCATATATAAAACAAGTGTTGGAACTGGACAATAACCAAAATGTTAGGAATATGTCGGTCGGGGCAGGATCGGGCACGGTAAGATGGCATCAATAAAGTTTTTTTTTTGGGTCCAATTTTAATATCATATTTTATTAAATTTATTTACCTTTCCAACTAATTATTAGTCCCCCTATTTCAAAATAGATGGCTTTTGGCTATTTACACAAAATATTAGGAATGCTAAAAACAATAATTTTAGTTATGAAGTTCCATATCTATCCTCTCTTCAATTAAATGAGGTAAATTGAAAAAAAATGGTCATATACATTAAAAGAAGTGTCTAAAAGGTCATCTATTTTGAAAAAATGGTAAAAATCACTTATATGAGAGAGAAAAAGTGTAGATAAGCCTTAACAGTTCTACTTTTCCAATTAACCATTGATGTATTGTTAATTCTTATGCATCATGATATTGTAGTCATTTTTACATTTTTTTTAATCAATTTTGATGCTTCTTAGATTTCATGTGTGTTCTAAATTAACAAAAAAGAAAGAAAAAAGAAAAAGTGGAAGATGATTTTTCCTTTTTTCTGGGATGATTGGTCATTTTAGTCCATGATGTTTTCTTTTTTAGCCAAAATAATCCCATGTGTTTATTTTCAGTTATAATAATTCATATACTGTGCTTTTTATATGTGAAATTGACCCTTCTACCATCAACAAAAAAACATAGTACATAGATAAAAAAAAAAAGTTTAGCATATAAAAGTAAAGTACATGGTTGAAAATAAACACAAATAATTACTTTGACAATAAAAATACATGACCAATTATCCTTTTTTTTTTATATAAAAAAACATCAATTTCCCCCGTCCCCCCAAAATCCAATCTTTTTTAACTTAAGTGATCCCAATCTTCTTTTCAATTGGCAATAGTAGCCCTTAGAGGCAATACTTAGCCTAAGCCCAATAGCATGAATGATGCCAAAAGAAGAAAAAGATATGATAGACTACAAAAATTCGCGAGAAAACATATTTAAGAAGACTCAAAAAAGGAAATGAAGATTTCAATAGCCGGAGTCAAAAGGCATTCAAAAGTTGATTTATAAATAAACAAAAGATTAAATAAAGAAAATTTGTCCAAACAACAGAACTGTTGGAATTTTTCCTAACAATCAGAATGGTTGTATTCTAGAATGTCAATGGATTTGGGTGTGCCAGCTGAGAAAGTGAGTTTGTGATATTTACTTAAAATGCAACAATCATAAAAATCAATTAGCTCAATAGTATCACCATTTAAAAGATTTTGTTTACTTAAAATTTGTAAACATTTCTCACTGACTTATTCTCTTATGGCACAACATAGACTTATCACTATCATCCTTACCAAATAGAGCACAGTTGTTACAAATAATAGAACCAATTAAAACATACAGATCATTCACTTTCTTACTTTTTAGAGTGACTAATGAGCCTTTACACACTTTAAGGCAACCATTTTCAGCCTTATAAGAATAATCAGCAGTGTCAAACATGCCAAGAGATATCAAGTTTCTTCTCAAACCAGGAAAATATCTAACATTGGTCAGTTTTCTAATTATGCCATCATGCATTTTTATACAAATAGACTCAATGCCTTCAATAGAGTAGTATTCATTGTTTTCCATATATACCTATAGCAATAGAGATGTCAATGAAGCGGAAATTATTGGGGATTCGATTCGTCTCGTCCCGTTAGGATTTAAGATTCCTCAACTTCAGTGGGAGTGGGTTTTAAAATGTGAGGATTAGCGGGGCGGGAGTGGAGATTGATTTGTCCCCACTGAATCTCCACGAGAATTCACCTTCGTAAATCATCGATTTCGACTTCAGTTCTATCTCTAATAAAAATACTATTTTATTCATAATATTTTTTTTAAAAAAAGAAAACTATATCCATTTGGTTACTTTTAAAAAAATTAAAATAAATTGAGTTATATTATTAAATGAGTTTACATTATTATACCTAACTAACTATAAATTTATATGATTAACTATGTGGATTCAAATGAGTTTATATTATTAACTAATAAATTATGAATCATATTATTAAAAATGTAAATTAAAATAGTTATATTATTATTTATGTAACTATATATGAATATTAAAAAAACTATATAACTATGAATATTTATTATATTTATTTAAATGAGTTTATATTATTAAATATATACTTAACTAACTATGAATTATATTATTAACTGTATTGATTAAATGAGTTTATATTATTGACAAATTAATTATGATTCATATTATTAAAAATTTAAATTAAAATAGTTATATCATTATTATTTATGTAATTATATATGAACATTAAAAAAACTATGTAACCATGATTATTAACTATATTAATTTAAATGAGTTTATATTATTAAATATATACTTAACTAACTATGAATTATATTATTAACTTTTAAGGATGAAATTATTTATATTTATATTAGTTGTTGTATTTGATATATGAAATATTTAATTATTTTGTATTTGATGTTTTTAGTTTGAAAGCTTTATTTTTTTTTTCCTTTGAATGTATGGAGTGACAAGTATTTAAATTTTAGTATGAGACACGTTTAAACGAGCTCGTGCCTTCATATTTATAGTTTACTTGAATTTTACTTTGGTGAAATATGCATTGAGTTTATTTTAGTGGTATGATTAAATAGTTTTTAAAAAAAAAAAATTAAAAGTTAATGGGGAGTCAAATAAAAGTCAAAACGGGATACAAAGGAATCAAAATGAAGCTAAATTTGGAGCGTGAACGATGTTCTAAAACGGGTTGAAGTCGGGCCAGAGGTAGGAGACTCCGACTCCACCATGCTCCAGTGACATCCCTATATAACATAGCTTTTACCTGCTTAGGACAGTTCAGCCAATGATGTATCTGCAATTTTGTCTTTTTCTTATATTTTCCTTCGCGTCCCATACTCGTAAGCTTGTACAAATGAAGGGATTGGGATCTACATTTTCCCATAACTGCCTCAGCGAGATTCAAGTAATACTAGGAATGTGGTTTTGAGAAGTGGCCATGATAGTTATTTATTTATTTATTATTCTTTTTTTTTCGTTTCTTTCTTCCTCTGTCAGCCATAAGATCTCATGTAGCAGAACCAGCAACTTCCATTGGCTAGCAAGTTCAACTGTTTGACAATCACAAATTCAACAGCTATGAGAGTCAACCTTTATGTAAAGACCATTTACTGTCATATATAAAACAAAATCGTATGTACATCGAAAAAATAATTAACTATACAGAGTTGAAATGAAGTTTGAATAAGTGCTACAAGCTGAGCTTCTGCACTAAAAAGATATCTATTAAAACCTAAAGAATGCTAGCCAACAGGCCGCTTCACCAAAAGGATACATCTACATGGAAAATTCCGATCGTATCAAGAGGTTCTGTTTCACAGAGAATCTGCACAAAAACCACATTTTCTCAAACTGGCAACAACTGACCTACCCAGGATTTCACGTTCAAGGCAAACAATTCCCCAAAACTGGGTTTTAAGCGGTCTCCAGAACCAGAGGACATTTCATTTTGATTGCTATCGTGTCGCTGATCCAGAGACAAATTCTTCAGGATCCTCATGCAGCAGCCTTATAAAGCTGGTTTCAAGCTAGTCTTCTGCAGCCAATCAAACTTTGGATATCATAGTTCTTTGGCACGAAATCTCAGTTGTATAGGATTGAAGGCCAAGTGGCTAAACCAAACAGAGATTGAATAGATAAGAGGTTCCCAGAACCACCATAAGTAAAAATTTGTGATGTCTTTTTCCAATTTTCTTCCTGGCTATGCAGCTCTAAGAGAAACCAACCACCAGGAGGATTCTCAAGACATGAACATTTGTACTTTTGAGAAGTGCATTTTCTTTAACCAATCACATAAAGATGATTGTAACCTCTAAATCATCTGTAGTAGTTTTATACACCCACTGGAGTTTGCAGCAACAACCATGTTTGATTTTCGTCTCCAACAGACACTAGATACAAACTGTCCATTGTCATTCTCGGTCTCTTTACCAGAAATGGGATCAATAGAGCCAAATTTTTGGGCAGTGATAGGCATAGGAAAAGAACGATAATAAGCAAATACCTACAGGACAAAAAAGGCTCATTAGTGAAAGGAAATGAAGCACATCATGCTTGAACAAATAATGAGCAGTCATTGAAAAAACAGATTCATACTAACTATACAATAAGCAGACACGGATATGATACAAACAAACTCTATAATTTTAGCTACGCTTTTTGCACTCAGAAATAAGATTGAGCAACTGATCCCACAACATACAGGATGGAATTTAGATGCTACTCTTACAACCCAGAATGGGCCTAGTATAACAAGTAAAATTCACCTCTTCTCCTCCTTTAGTAATTTATCCAAACTACTTTATATTCTTAAAATCTATGAATAACTTCAAAATATTTTCCTAGTCTTGAAATTTTACCTTGTAATATAACACCTTAATATATGTTTTCTTACACATGCTTTTATATCAGCATAATAACCAGTTTCCAACTTTTTGCTGTTTCATAACACCCCTCCCCCAACTGAGAGAAAAAGAAAAGGTATTCATAGCCCATGTGATAATGCTTAATGCTCTTAAAAAATGTCAAGTCCCTTCTTTACCGACCAAAAACATAAATAGGTCAGCTCTGTGTTCCTTTTGACTGAAAACTGATTGCATCTCTTATAGCCAAACCAAAGGCTTGGACCAAGTTTTAATGGTTCAGGGGGGTAAATTTGTATGTTTTCAAAAAACAAGTGCAAGTATCTTAAAAATGTGTACATGGGAACTGATGCAAATTAGAGCTCATTCTCACCTCATTCGTCTCAGAACCACATGCTATATATCCATCAGCAACAGATAAGCCCACAAAGTTCTGAAGGAGCAAGAGCAAAATGTTAAAGCTGGAAGGGAGATTATTTTAAAAACACTACCTGACTCAACAAAAATCAGTATTCAGAAATTCAGGGTATTAGAGAAGCATAACAACCTTCTCATTCGTATGTCCTCGAAGGGTTAAGACACAAGCATCCCTTGAGAAACCATTTGGGTTGGTTTTCTTAAGATCCCACACTTTCAATGTGTTATCAGTGGACGCAGACACTAATGTTTCTGCATCCAGGAATTTTGCATAGCTAACAGCTTTCTCGTGACCAGCCAATATACACCAGGGAATTGAAACATTCCGAAGATCATAACAGTATGTCTTATAATCTGCAGAGCTAAAAGCCAGCAAATATGGGGATTCAGCTGAAAACTGAACACAGCAGACATTTGCATTATTCCTGATAGTGCACAAACTGTTTTTCTGGATCAAAAAAGAAAACAAAAATAAGCCCACTCTATTCATGGTATTGAGTGTAACAGAAAGCAAAACTAACTAAAAAGGTTATTGGTAAGCGAGCAGGAAAACCTGTCCTATTCCAAGATCTCTGAGCATATATGTTTCTACAAGGTAAACTAGATATGATTGTCTTCTGAGTGATTTGCAGGGGAAACAAAGGCAAGCTAGGCTCATAAATTTTAGTCTTGTTCTTAAGTTAAAAGGCTCACCCCATATGTTAGTCCTTCACAGTTCCCTATAAAATTTCTGGAGAAAGCACACTGGTGAAGATAACATCAATACCATCTTCTCATATAACGTCATTACAGTACCCATGCTGTTGGTGCCTAAAAAAGATGGTTCTTGGTGAATGTGTGTTGATTGTCAAGCAATTAACAAAATTACGGTAAAGTATCGACACCCTATTCCTCATTTAAATGATATGTCAGATGAATTACATGGTGCATGCATATTATCTAAGATTGATTTAATAGTTGGTTATCATCAAATTCGTAAGAGAATTGGAGATGAATGGAAAACTTCTTTTAAAATAAAATATGATTTATATGAATGGTTAGTTATGCCTTTTGGATTAACTAATGCACCTAGTACTTTCATGAGTATGTCTCACCTAAGGCATGTCATCTATCTCTCTCTCTCTCTCTCTCTCTTTCTCACACACACACACACATACACAAAAAAAAAAAAAAAAGGACTCTCACAGATGCACAGACACAGTTCCAATGTGCAGGATGCAAAACTTCAGGATCCTTTCACATCAAGATCAAAATTGTAAAAGAAAAAAGATCCATAATTAGGACAAGAGAAAGAGCAAAGGGCATGGAAGAAAGCATGCCTCATTAATGTTCCAAAGTTTCACCAAGCGATCATCACTTCCACTGGCAAATTTTGTAGGATCTACACGAGAAAAGTCAACACACCAAGCCCTTTCACTATGCTCAACGAATTCCAGGAACCCTTGCCCAGTTGCTGCATCCCATAACTGGAAGATCCAGGTACATCATGTCATCAGCACTTCAGGAAAATCAGTAAATATCAACAGCAACAATACAGGCCACTGTTCAGGAGATGTGACATTAAGAAAGAATATACAAGTATCAATTTGAAAATTGAATTATGCATATCTATTTTCTCACTCCATTGAAAGCTGAAGAAATTAACGTAAAAGTTTCACAATGTAGCATGTAGTAAAAAAATGTAAAACTTATCAGATGAAACAAAAAAGGTAAATTAGAATTATCTCCAGGAAACAGTACCATGCATGATGATTCAACCACCATTCATTGAAATTCTTGTAATGGATTTTGGATGTCTAAAGGATCATTTATCATAAGGACCATCAGATTTCTTTATTTTGTACAAAAAACATCAGAAAAGGTGAACTCGAACAATCAAATTAAGAAGAGAAAACCTTACAAAACTCCACTGGAATCTGCCTCAGCCAAATAAAGTTCATATACTGAGGTGTCTGATTACTACAAGAGGAATCTTAAACATCAAGGAACCAGTGCCTCCACAGGGTTATGTTTCATATGCAACATCATAGAACTTTTGGCTGCATTCCACATTCTTATACTTGATTTAGCAGCCACAATCCAGCATTCAAAGTCTTCTACTGTACTAAATTCTTTTTGAATTTTATCAACCTGTATCGATTTATATTCTCATGCACCCACTTAGACTATTCACTTTCTGATGAAAAAGGCCAATAAGAGAAATTGGAGAATCTCCTACATCAGACACTGCCACATCCACACAAGATCTGAATTTCCACCAACTTTTGAATGCACATTCGAACTATTTGCATAGGAATACTAATATCCATATCAGATTTGTTTAGTAATAGATTTATGACTAATTACTCCTATGAAACCATGTCAAGATCCAGGGCAGAAAGGAGTAAAGGAATTTGGAACCTTTTCTCCATTCTAGAGAACTTAGAGAAATCAACATGGCACAGTGTTTGGAATTGGAAGACACAAAAAGAATAAATGACCAGAAGAAATAACTTTTGCTGGCTTAATGAGCAGTTTCTTAACCATCTTACATCTACACTAAAGATCTTTTGCATACTGCATACAAATAGATAGGATTAGATTCTTTTCCTAAATGTTTTCATATGTAACATATCTTCTGGGTAGCATACCATTCAATAGGATATGCATTATGCCTTCTAAAAGTGCTTCATCTTTTTGAAAGAGAAATAACTTATGAATGCTGCATTTCCAATTGTTTGATAGCTAATCAACAGATAATTCCCCAAGTTTTATTAGGCAAAAAGTTTGACCAAAGCTCATTCCTGTCAGCAGTCCTGTCTCAACCGAACAGCTATAGAAAACATTAGAAATCACTGTTCAAACGAATTCATATCTTGTCCTCAAGTATATTAACAGATAAAAAATAACAGCTGCATCTTAGAAGAGGAAGAAGAATCATATAAGATGCTGGAATTCATAAAAGTGCATGCTATACTGGTTTAAGACAAAAACTGTAAACAGTACCATAGTAGCATCTACCATGCTGGTTAAATATTCTTCATAAGTACTAGATTTTTGGTGCTTCAGCTTCTCACCTCCCGGAAGGGATGGGAGATGTATAATGATGTAGCATTTGAACCATTAAAAACAGCACCAGGTATACTAAACATTAACAAGTAGTAAAGGGGTGATTAACTACACTCTGCCTTTGGTATTAACTACATATTCAAAATTTTCCGGTAAATCTTTCTTCATTTCTCAACATGATGAACTACTCGCAAACAAGAAGATTAACCAGAAAGAACAAAACTAAATAAAAATAAATAAATATTGTATCAATTGGGACAAATAAGAGGGGTATATGCATGAGAAATCACAACAGCATGGCCAGATTTCATGTGAAAATTTAGCACAAGAGAATGTAAGAGAAAAAGAGAGTGAGAAGGCCAACTTCACCAAACAAACAATCCTCACATAGTTTGTAAAAGTTACAATTTCTTAGAAGGCTTTATATTGCACTCAAAATCCTTGAATAGGAAGAAAGAAAAATTCATTTCCTCTAAAGTTAGCTTTCTCACCAAATCTAATAATCCAGTATATCTACAACATGGCTCCACTTGCTGCTTAAGAGATTTATCTGTAGTATGGTCCAATGTCCAGCCTATTCGGGAGTATATATGCAAGAAACTTTTCCTTTTATTTCTAGAGGACATTTGCAGAAACAAATTTAAGCTACACAAGTGTAAAATCAAAACTCAGTTCCTAGACAAGTTACTGATGCTAATTGCCCTCTCAAGAGATTATGCTTGGGCAATGGCAGATTTATTCCCATATACAAAGCAAATATAGCTAGAGCTATAGATGGCTAGTTGCTACTTGCTAATAGCCTTAGTAGTTGCTAATTGCTCTTGCAAAACATTATGCTTGGAGACTGGATGATTGATTCCCACTGACATGTCAACATGGATTCTAAAAAGAGCTAGGCAAGGCCAATTCGTGCAACTATTACACTACACAGGACTTCGGGTTCGTGATATATAGTCCTTGTCCTGCAACTTACTACAGCCTTGAAGATATCAATATTTTCCATTTAAGACAATGAAATAGTCCATAATAACTTGATTTTATGACGATCAAATAGAAAATGTCATGGTAACAATGAGGAGAGAGAAGGCAATAATGGAATTGGGCCCACTCTTGTTGGTAGGACATTTATAAGAATGTCAATATAAGCATCCAAAACTGAAATCCAGCAGTCCCGAATTGTTCTCCTGGATTTGAATATAAAAACTAAAGTCCTGATGGTTCATATGCATGAGTATAAGCAACCAAAAAATGCAGTGAACATGCATTAAAAAACAAATAGACATACTAAAACACAACCCAAGAGGGGAAAAAAATGGAATATGATAGTAGATACAAGATTGAAACCAAATTACTAGAGTAATCATATGTCACCACTCCAGAATATGAGTCAAGAATGCAACCCACATATTTAAAGATAAAGATTTTTATGGTTTTGGCAAGAATGAGAGAACCTTATGAAAATTACATTGATTTTTCAAAAGGTTCAAGTGGTTTGGATGGAAAGGAATAATAAGATTTTGTCTAACCACTAACCACATTAAGGATAATGTAGTAACTTACTCATGGTCAAAGGCTCACCTTAATTTTGGATAGAGAGAGTATTAGGAAAAAAGAAAGAAAAAAAAAAGCACATACTTGAGGGCAAATAATCATAGGCTGTCTCCATCAAGTAGGTAAGTACAATATTTGGAGGAAAAACATCAAATAACCACTCAGAAAACTTTGTATTCATCCACATTCCACATTAAGGACAGGTTGCATTCTTCTGGATTTCCTCTTTTCCTTTATGTTTCTTTCACCTTTTCTTTTTCCCCCTATACAAGGCCAATGTATCTGGAAGGAAAAACTTATATTCTTTACTGGTTCAACTATGTGCAAGAAATACACACCTTAACAACACCTTCATAGTCAGTAGATGCCAGATAATTCCTGATATAGCTATTCCAACAAATGTAGCTCAGCTTTGATTTGTTTGACATCTCAACTACTGGATAATGAATGTCAACAGAATCATCAAAAAGTGCATGGAAATCATATATCTTTATTTTCTTTGAGACACCAGCAGCAGCCAAATAGTCCTCATCCCGGTCAAAACTCAAAGAGCATATGACATTTGCCGAATTAGTTAAATCTCCATTCCTCAATATCCCCTGAACTTTGAACGTACTATAACGAGCATACTTGCATAAATCATTAAAGAATCCACCAAGATTATCATTGGTTTTACATTTCCCTTTCTCCTTCTTTGGAATCCGGTTGTCTAGAGTTCTTAGCAGTTCTTGATCTCTACGTGTTGAGATATCATTCTCCGGAAACTGGATACTGGATCTCATGCTGAAGTATGCACTTTCAAGCTGCCAGATATTCCTTGTCAATTTTTCATCGCAAACAAGTGGCAATTTAGTATAGAGATCTAAGCCTATATGCCCCCTGTGAAAAAAACTGTTTCCTCTAGCAGCAAGGGACTCCTGAGAAAAGGGAGAAGGAACTGGTAAAGTTTTTATCTGCCTTCTCTTGATCTCTTTGATATCTGTTTCTATGCACCTAATTTCTTCGGCTACTTTGGATCCATCTTTTTGCTTTTGATCTTTGAGCGACAAGAGAAAATGAAATAGTAACTCAGATTCAGCATCCTCTTCATTAATATTTGACAATGATGCATCTCCAGTCAATTCCTGGATATTACTTACAACTTCAGATTGCAGAATGTCCCTGTTAACCAGCAGCATTGATAGACTTAAAAGCAATCTATGTACTGCATAAAACTTTTGAAGATAAACAACGTAAAGCATTGAAAAAGGAAATATAAAATTATTGCTCAACGTAAAGCTAAAAAGAGAATATTTGAAAATTCACATAAATGGAGCAGACAGAACTTCGGGAAAGGGTGAACTGCAGATTCAGATTTGGTCAAAGCTGGGTAGTTAATAATATGGGTACACATACAAGAGTCTGTCCAACGCCATCCTTGACTTATAATAGAACAAAGAAACCAATTTGACTCCTTAGTATTGAAGAGAATAACAACAACAACAACAACAACAACTAGATATATAAGAGAATTCAATAAAGAGTGTGATGCAGAATGCAGAATAGTATTTAAGCAACTGGAGGTTAATATGCTGTAGAGGCTCACAAGAAGTTTGCAGGCTTATGTGTTTGCAACTTGCAAGGAATGAAACCTGCAAGCTCTCTAAGTTATCATACATACTACCAAACAAAACTGAGCCCCTTCACTCCCATTCTCAAATGTCAGCACCTGTTCTTGACTGCTTAGAACTTTACTAGAGCAATATATCAATTAGTCATCCAACTCTGTCCAAGAAATAACAGTACATGTTCGGTCATTGATAACATCAAACCACTATTCATGACACTCGAATTTAAAATCTCTCTTTCTCTCTAGCACGCACATGCGCCCAGTTTGTAGGCCATTTCCTCAAGGGTTGCTCCTTGACAACAGTATGTTTTGCTCACAGGATTCAACTTTGGTGCAGTAACATTCTAGGGCATATTCATCTCAAGTAGGATGACAACTAAAAACTCACAAGAGAAAATTTCACTTGATCAATAACATAATCTTTTGCCTGACATAAAGAAATAAGAATTTGAAAGGAAGGAAAAGGAAAAAGGCAACACAAGATCTATGAAGAGATGATATGGTACCTGGCCGTAGGACGTGATGATGGTTCAGGATGAAGTAGCCAAAGGCAAAACCCAGCTTCCTTGGGATTCTCCGACAGGAAATCTGGAGGAAGAATCCTATGACGAAGATCCAACATAGCTGCCTCACGAGATCGTCTTGAGCCAAAAGAGCCAAGTAACTGAGAAATAATCCTTATTAGAATATTGAGAATACAGCTCAATCTTTGATTGTTACATGCTATACAGAGATGTATGCATCCATACAGAATTCCTTGCTGAGTTCAACACTAGTAGACATGGTTATCATAGGAAGCAAAAAATCAAAATTTCATGCAATAGTCATTCTAATATTTTTGTTCTTGTTACACATACAAGACATTCCATAAAGACCCCATCCCACACCAGTATTGAGGCTGCAAATCAAATTATATTTGTTTGCATATCCAGCCAAGATAATCAAATGTTCCACAAAAGATGTTGTCTGCATAAAATACAGGGAAGTTCTTCATTGGTGCACCTATCTTCAGAACACCATCCACTAGAGTTTCTAAACTGTCAAAACACCAATAAGCATACAAGAGAAGGGCATACCACAGACCCCATACAATTCAAGATGGAATAAAAAATCCACAAGAAGTGTATGCGGATAGCATTTGAAAGAGACATTTTTTTGTGGGTCCGTTCTTGGTTTAACAGTCCTTTTACCTCTCAAAACTCCCACCAAATTCAAATTCATGTGCGACCCACGATCCACGTAAAAGATATCTTTCATGTATCGGGTGCAGCAATTTTTTACTCTTAACTATATTTTAACAGATATAGCACCCGGTCAAGATCACATAAAGTTTCAACATAGAAACCAATGGCCTTTACCCAAATACACTTAGACCCATTTTCATTCTCAAAAATAATAACAGTTTTTCACTCTGAAAGCTTTTTAAAATGCAACCTATTCTAATCCATAAGTAGTTAATCCAAACTTGAAACTCCAACCATGCCAAAAAGTTAAAATCATAACATGGTAAATTATCATCCTGCTGGACACTGAAAAGCAGGGTAATCCTCGTGATATAAACCAGAGCATCATTATAAAATTTATTCAACATATCTGGAACAACAAAGTCAATATTAGTTATCAATTGGGGAAAAAAATTAAAGTAGAACATCACTTATTAAGAAAAATTCCCCAACTGACTAGTGAACTCAAACAGGGCAGAAAAAAGTCATTCTCTTACCTCAAAAAGAAGAACTCCCAAAGAGTAGATATTTGATGAAAAAGTTGAGCACCTATCATCGACCAGCTCGGGACTCAAATACCATCTTACTTCCAATGTAGAACCTAGAGATGGCAACAATTCCAGTGACATATTGGATGCATGAGGCAGGCTGGATCTGCTCTGCAACTTAAACTCCATTTCCCTATCATACTTCCTGATGAACTCATTCCTAGAATCAGGTCCAAATCCACCATCTGCTTTGTTGACATTAAAAGATGAAGGTTTAAAGCCAGAATAGGAGGAAGATTGAGAGCAGCTTCTATGATAGGTAATATTCTCTCTAAACTTCTGTTTTTTTGCACAATGACTGAGTGAGGAAAGTAAGTCCTGTTCCAGAGTCCTTTTCTCATTTTTATCATGCACTGGCTGGGGAACATCTTGATCCACAACACTTTCAGGGAGGTTAGGAATAGATGAGCCCAGGTATAGTACTTTATTTGATTGCAACAACCTGAAGCAGGATGGTCGCAAGTCTTTCAAACCAACTCCTTGAGAGTGAGAAAAATTCACCAATTCCACAATCTGCCTAAATATATACAAATTCTCTGCCTTGCTTACCTTATTTTTCCCAGCTTCCAGCCAGTCTCTTAAAATGACTCCATTGGGACAAGAATTGGTTGAAATTCTGGGGCATGTTTCAGTAATACCATGAGGAGGCTTGATAACTTCTACTGCTGAAGTAAGTGGTATGTCAGAAACAACCATGCCCTTTTTGCCAGATTTTGTATCAGTCTGATCTCCAGATACCTCACCAGATCCTCTGTGCACTGGACCTCTGTATACTATTCCCTTGCCTTTCAATGTATTCTTTATAAAATATTCTGAAAAGCCAGATTTTGATAACATTTTTGTCCGGGTAATTCCAGCAGAGGATGTATTATTCAAAACGTCTCTGTCGTCATTATGCACCAGATTGTCCGCGATTTCATTATAATTTTCACTGGAGGTCTTCCGGTTGTTATCCATAATACCTGAAAAGCATAAGGGTCCAACGTCCTCCCAAACACTTGATGCTTCCTTATTCTTGTCTCTGTTTGAAACTTCTCCATGCAGGTTTCCGATTCCTGATCCACTGGCTATTTGATACAAATGATGCCACTGATTCTGCCTACTCTGAATTCTATCTCTATTGTTTGAAGTACCCACCACAGACAGATTTTCATTATTATAATTTCTCAAAGTCAATTCTTCAACCATAACACCAGGATCATCACTGCAACGAGGGCTTACACTTGCATGTTCTGATGAGCCAATTCTATCCAGATTCTTTCCATCCAAAATATCTGTAAACAAATGGACTGAACTATTATTGCAATCACCTTTGTAAGGTGTGACCATTTCATGTGGTTCTACATGATCAGAGCTACCAGCCTTCAGTATAAATTCACACTCTTTACTCGAAATATGTGTGCTGCCAGCAGCATCCATCACCTCATCTCCCACCGTTTCATCCATGCCGTCCAAAACTGTTGTTATTCGATCACACAATTTCTGCATTGGATGAGAATGCAAGACTCATTATGTGAAAATATCCATGGTCATAAATAAGATTCACTCTAGTTGACAAAATGATACTTCCTCAAAAGTGAATCTTCACATTTGACTTGGCGCAAATATGTATGTTAACTATAACCAATTTACTATCTCACCCTTGATAAATAATCCATATGTAATAATAGCATTTCTTCCTTTTTTTCTTTTTTGAGTGAGGTTAAGTGATTGAAAGCATGTTTAATTTTTAAAAGTGGACATTCCTTATTGGACAAGATAAAAAGTGAATGCAAGCATTCAATTTGAGATGGAGAGAGTACATAATAGGATACTAACATCAAATTTACCATTATGTCTTTGCTTCACTCTGTAAGCAATAACAGCTATTAAAATATGACTGAAGTCACAAGCAGAAATGATTTATTTATATATGAAAGAATGAAATATTTTAGTCATGCTAAGATCCTACATCATTTTTAATCTAATTTCCTACATCATTCTTTCATCATATGACTGCCATCTTTGTGTTGAATGGGACCTGGTTACTTTAGTGTATATTGTTAAGTCTTAAATATATTATTCTTCTATGCTTATTAAAAATCATTTCATCGTGCAAAGATGGAAGTTCAAGTCTTATCCTTTTTCCATGTAACTCAATTTCATCACTATTTCATACTTATCACCATCATTTCAGAAGATTAATATTCCTCATGTCCACTAAATTAGCAGTACCTATCAGTTATCATCAACATCAAATAGGATAAACTTGGACAAGTATCTTGAGTGGTAATTGCAATAAGGTTTACCACAACAACTATGCAAATAACCCAGATCCACAACCAAGCCAAAATTTATGGCTTGTTGTATAGCTTAATTACCAAAAGAAAACCAAAGGACAAACAAACTAGAGCGTTTTTTGCAACTAGTCAATGCTGTGGTAGTCAACTCCTTCAGCCAGGATTGCATTCTTGGAATAAATCTCAAAGCGGATAGTGGCACTTGGAATAAAAGGCTTAACCAGTAGAGTGCTTGGCTCTATGCTAAAGCATGTAAAAGGAAGGAGCATAACCAGTTATCCCCCATCCCAAAAAAAAGAAAAAAAGAAAAAAAGAAAGAAAAGAAACTCTGTGACATTTCTGATCCTTGACGACTCAAAAAAGGAGGATTCCCTTGTTCCTTCAAGGTTTACCGTACTAATTATCAGTTAGAATTAAACCATGCCTTCCAAAATATCAGAGCTACTGCGCCCAGGAAGATATTTTTCTCGAGAGAAAATAAGAAGTAGCTTATGATTTTCCTAAACCGCCACGAAATCCCATAAATTTGAAAGAAAATATGTTTTATTTCACAAGAAGAAAAAGAAATGTTCACAGCGAAAATAAACCAATCCATGATCGAACTTTTAAACCACAAAGCTCTACCCTTCTGCTAACTCGGTATGACATCATAATTTAGGGAAAAACTACTCCAACCAACAATTACAACAAATTAAATCTGTCCATTACCGCGCAAAAAAAAGGTACTTCTGATTATTTGGTACCTACCAGAAAGTTGCCATAGTATCCATAAACATTCAACCCATCAATCAAAGAAAACCCCAAAACAAAAGCAGTACAAGTTTGCTACTTTCTTTTCCTTTTCAAGTTCATGGCCAATCGATTATCTGAAAAGTTCAAATATTGCATAACAAAATTTTCAAAGATTATGTTTTTATTGTCATTTTCTGTCCAATTTTCGTAAACCCAGAGAAAATAAATGGTAAAACTGTTAACCAACAAAATTTGGAAAAAGAAGAGAGCATTTACCTGATTGAAACCTTGAAGGACGGCATCAGCAGCAGAACAATACTCAGTGCGACAGCCAGCAGAGAGTAGAAGATAGAATCTATTAGAACCATAGAAACAACTGGGCTACAATTCCAAAAGCCCTAAGCTTGATTGTAGTTAACAAATCCTTGTTAATGTGAAAGAGAGGGGTTGAGATGGAAAATTATCATGGGACTTACTTGATATGGCAAAAATATCACCAGTCAAGCTCTATTGGTCATATTTCCCAATAATCTATGACCAACTCACAAGAACCACTAATTTATAATATAGTAAAGTTTTATGGGATTTCAAATTTGTACTGTACTAGGTAGAATTTCCTAAGCTACAGTTCATCTTGCAAGCCCAACCAGAGAGAGTAGAACATATAGTATTTTACTAGGTACTACTGTTTTTTTTTAGCAGAATACTAGTACTACTGTTACTGTACTAAGTCTTGGGATGGCATTGAGTATTGATTTCTGCACTTGTTCTGAAATGCATTTTTGTGCATTGTGAACCACAAGGATAAATATTCAACAAAAAAAAAAAAACCACAAGGATAAATTGAGAATCATGGCCCCCAGTGTGGTCGGATTTGGAGGTTCCCAAGTTTGACAGTACATGGAAGTAATGGTTTCACCGTCCATTAGTTATTGTTATTGATAATATATAATCAGAGAATATTTCTTCGAAGTACCATGGAGTTTTTGTCACGAGACTCACCGCAGGGTGCGGATGGCTAATTTTCTTATAATTTTGGGATTTGGATCAAATTATGATTATTCTATCTCATATGTACTCGATATAAGATCTTGTGTCAATTTGGGTTTCGAGTACTTTGATATGCTTTTACAATAAATTTTTCTCATATTAAATAAAACTTTATAAAACGTTAAATATTTAAAGACCTTATAGATTCTCCAACTCATTTTGAAATTATTGTTGTTATTATTGTGTTAAATAATTTATGTGAAGATTTTTTAACTTTCACTTAGATTTACACCTAATGAAATGATCCTTTTCTAATATCTTGGGCATAATGTGCATTTAAGGTATTTTATTTTATTTTTTACTTGTGTTTAATATGTAATGTAAAATACATTAATTTAACTTTATTGTTGACTCATTAATAGAATAATTATACTCTTTTTGTTTAGGATAAGTTTAATATATTTGTGGTTTTATGTCCATGTATATATATATATATATATATATATATATTTCTTTCATCTCATTACAATTATCTATTTTAAACTTACACAAAGATTAAGAAGAGTATTGACAATGATAATTATGTAATTAAATTTTTTAAATTGACTTCATTTCATTTAATAACTAGTGTATATATATTAATTCTTCTAAAAAATACATTTTTAATAAATATTTATTAATTAATTTAAATAATTAATAATAAATATATATTTATAAAAGTATGTACTAAAATTAGAAAATAAATAATTGAAATGAAAGCATTTTAAAAAAATTACAATCAATTTGAATGGAATGGAGTGAGTATAACATAAGTAGGATTATCAAGGGCCGAATAATCTCATATTATGCCAGTAGTGATGTTGTCTCTCTCAGTCGTCAAGTTATTAGTTGGCAAATGGCAAATTAGTAATAATATTGTAAAATTGAAAATTTTCAATTAGCACGTGCCATGGCAAATAAAGTTCCACGTCTTCTTTTGATTAAAAGAAAAGTTCCACGTCTTCTAACAAATCACACGCAAGCAATCAAATCCGGCGGCTCTTCACGTTGGGTTCACGTGGTCTTCATAGCACCAAGCTTCATCTTGCTCATCCATTGGTCCATTTTTATGCCACGTCAACAACTCTATGTACACTAGACACTTTCGGTATGATTAAGTGCAATTCAGTTTCGCTACAGCACCGGCTGCTCTAACTAATTTATCCTTCCTTTCCAAGTGTGAAAAGGTTATCTATTATTTTCGTAACATTTTTACATAATAAAGGCTTTATTGTATTTAAATAAATTTAATTAAAATATCTTTTGAGTCGAGTTGATTTTAATATATTATTTTGATACAAAATAAATCTCACATTAAATAACAATATTATGAAAAATAATTTAACATGTACCACTCGTCTGTATCAAATGAATGGTGCATTTTAGAGGTTAATTGAATTTTAATTTATACTCCCTTAAACGGGGAAAAAAAACTAGTGTCTTGATTTTTTTTTTTTTCCAAATCATTTTTCTTCTTTCTAAATAAGTGGTTACACTGACTTCTCATAATATCAAAGTAATATTTCACTATTTCAGTATTTCAGTTCCCCTATAATATAAAAGTCTACATTATTCTTTCATATGCATTAATGGCTGTAACAATAATATAAATTTCCTATATTATTTTCATGCATGAATTGCAAGTTGTACTTCGTTCTAGCAAAATTTCCGGGAGAAGATTCTTAGCCTCTTAGCCCGGAGTTGCTGTCTCAAGTTCCTATATTAGTAAACTACTATCAAAATCCTCCATTTCAAATATATATATATATATATAGATATTCATAGACATGACGAAAAGAGAAAAAAAAGACCTGTATAGTATAGTAAGTAGCATAAATATTATGTAGTATCGCGCTGTGTCAAGAAGTATTCAACCCAAATTGCATATTAGTACTAGTTTAACAGTCCAGAAACCAAAACCACCAATAAGACACACCAAAGTTTTACAGAACTAAAGAAGAACAAGCAGATTCATGATCTTAAAGTTTCAGGAACTCTGATCACAAAAATATAGGTAATCTTTGAAAGATGTTAACTGCAATAAAGCCCCTTATAGTTGAGACAAAAATAGCATGATTTGTTAATCATGTATACAAACGCCAATCTAATCTGGAAGAATGGGAAGCAACTTGTCCATCATATTAGTGTTAAGGAACGTTCTCATCAATCAGCCACTATCTTCAACCAAAAATGCCATGTTAAAAGCTGTACAAACTAATATATGAAGTCACCTTGTTGATGTAGCTTATGACCTTGGGGGAAAGAAAGGATCTTCATTTTTACGATATATCTCAAAAAGAGTTTCAGTATATTTACCAGCGAGTTCTTTACATCGGTCAAGGAGAGTCGAATCCTTTTGTTGAACTTCCAAGACAGTTCTCTTTAACTTATATTCTGGGTCCCCATCAATCAAATATTCTGCTAAATCCCTGCCACTGAAAATAATTAGAAAGAAAATTTCTTAGTCCAGAAAACCGAAGAAATCCAAACTGCAAGCTAAATACAAAATTAACTTTTAAGCAGTTAAACCCATATGTTGATCCCTTACAGCCTTCCCCTCCTAAATTGTTACTCTAGTCCATTTCCAATAAACTCTATTGAAACTCCTAGGAATCACAAGGGATCTGTTTAACGCTGTTATTTATGCACTATACAATTAGAACTTTCCCTCTTTTATATAATCATCAAGTTACTCTTTTGTATCAATCTAATCAAAGAGTCAAGGAAAATGAGATGAAAATTCCTCTCAAATTATTTCACAACATCTTTAGAGTAGCTTTAGTACATTAAAGTAACGCATCCATGTAAAGTAAAACAATATATGGAAAAGAAAATTTGGTGCGGCATACTTCTTGAGAAGGATAAGTAGAAAGCCATCCAAATGAAGAAACGATTAAAAACTCCAGCGAGTAATTGTTTGAAGTCAAGCTAGAAAAGTCAATTTCTTAAGCAATCACTCATTCCATTGCCACACCATTTTCTCTTCTGATAGGACAAGCAAATAAATATGCCCTTTTTTTCTTCTTTTAATTGCTAAAGCAAATCACTACGCCATGAGTGGGGGGAGGAGATAAGAGAACGACCACGATTAGAGAAAATGAGAAAAAGAGTTCCAAAGCATTTCAAAACATACCCCGTTGCATTGAACAGGTCTAGATTTATTGGACTTGTATAATTGATAGATTTCTCTGTAGAAATTTCCTTTCGGTAGAGCGCACAAATGGCATTCATGCAGAGTTCATTGTTGGTCAGAAATTCTGACTGCATGTCAGATGCAAAATTCCAGGTCTTTTGACTCTTTCTGCAGTCCTGCCGGAGGCTTTCAATCATCATGTTTATTACAGATTCACTGCATTCATCTTCTGAATCACTAGAACTACAATCACTAGAATCATCAGAAGCACAGAAGCTAAGCTTCCTTGAAGCAATTTGGAGTCCTTGACATCTTTCTTTCACCATTTGATTATCATCGGTGTCAGTCAGGCTTCTCTTTCTTTTTGGCAGCAAATTATCAAGTGGATTGCTAATAACATTTTCCCTGCTTTTATCCTGAGTAGGACCGTTGCTCCCTGATTCCATGAAAGTTACTCCCTTCTTACTTGAGTTTACTTCTGAAGAGCAAGTATTTACAATAAAGGGCTTTTCACCACCCGAAGCTTCATCATCACTTTCAATGATCTCTATAAGAATTGGAGATTGAGGTCTGTCACGAGTTCTGTTGATAGGTTTTGCGTCTGCAAGCACCACAATTGAAAAAAAAATCCACACGTGAGATGACAAATTCAGAAAGAGCATCAGATGTAGGCCATTTTCATAGAGCAAGAGCTTTCCTGACTGCTATTGGTGGCCCTTGCGGAAATTGCAGAAGAAAGTAACAAGATGCATAGCAGGCAGTGTAAATTTTTCACACTTGCATCCCATAATCTGATATGGTCATATAAAATCTGCCTTGGAAAGGCCATCGCGGAAGTAAATATTTTCCAGCTATTAATCCAAGTACTTGTGTAAAATCTTGAAGAAAATAAATCAACCACTAGAAAAAAATATCATCATTGGATGTATAACATCAAGAAGGGCCTATGAACTGAACAAAAATGCCATTCAATTGCATTCAATCAACAAGTTAAGTATGAATCATATCACAAGCGACTTATTAAAATTTTAGATGGCCAACTGCAAATATCAAGTACAATATACACTAAAACAATGAATTGCTACCTGCTGCATAAGAACTATCATTTTCATTTTCTTGCTTCAAACCATCTATGCCAACTTTAGGAGTATCACGTGCATCTTCTATACCAATCTGAGCATTTCTATGCCCATCAGGTAAATCTTTCCTTATCTCAAATGCTCCATCATTACAACCTGTACAAACAGCCAGGTCAAATCCCAAGGCAAGTATGTGAAAAAAATATAAAAGCACATGACTCTCATAAACTGTTCCCAGAATGAAGTGACTTTCAAACCTAGCAAAAAGAAAAGAAGAAAAAATCCTAGTATTCAATAAATCACAGAAGGTAAAAGCAAATGAATGGATTCCATATATCAATATAGCTTTGAAATATTCCCATAAGAAACATAAAACGAATTTCTTCAGGAAACACCCTTTTGGGACCCCTGTTCCAGATCCATAGTCCTAACAAATGGATGACATTGATGAGACACGGTCAGAAAATTAGCACTTTATAATCTCTCTGAATTTACAAATGATGATGAGATCCAAACAATTGAACATTTGAGAAAACCAAGGGTGTATTTCGGTTGGAATTTGAAAATTATTTTTTATTTTTGTTTATTAAATGAGAGTAGTTTTTTCATATTTGGATAAGAATTTTTGTTTGATAATTGAAAGTTTGATATGATATTTTTTGGGGACCACATAATTGATAATAGTATAGTATATATATATATATATATAATATAATTAATAAATTGATTGAGATTGTGTATTTAGTTGAAAAAATAATGAAAAAGTATTGTTTATATGAATATGTGTGGTAAAGAGAAAATTTGAAATTTAAAATTTAAATGTGATTGAAATTTTAGGTAAAAAAGTTGTTTTGAATTTTATTTCAAATTCTTGCCTAAATTTAGCCCAAGAATGAAAATTCCAGTTTAACTTAGAATACTTTTGTCTTATTTTTCCTGTGATTGGAAGCAGGGCGGATCCAGGGGTTTAGCTCAATGGGGGCTTTTGGGGTTGTAGTGTAAATTTCAAAAAAAAAATTAGTGGGGGCTTTAAGTATAAAAGTATAAAATTTAGGGGTTTAGGTGCAAAATTACTTAACTAATTCTAAAAAAAAAAAATTGCCAGTGGGGGTTCAAGTCCCCCTTGGCTCCTACATGGATCCGCCCTTGATTGCAGGTGCACTAATTTTCCACTTAGAAACAGATGATTCTTTCCAATCTTGCACTCAATAAGAGAAAAAATAAATGCATCCACAAGCACAAAACATAAAAATTAACCAGGCGGATGACATGATAGGAAAATAGATATCAAAATTCAGAAATAGAAAACAATTCAACATTAGCTACTTATGTCAAATAAATTACTCATGCTCAAGAGCGACCAGTCAAAAAATTCAATCCTCACTTTCCTCTTTTCTTTTCCTGGAAACTGAAATGGCCAACTAAAACTGAGAATATTCTTTGATTTGAGCCAGATAGAGCACAATAAACTAATATAATTGAAGGATGCTTCCAGGAGAATGTCAACGCCATAAGCGAGTAAATTTTGTTGGTTTGCCTACTACTCCCAAGTTAAACTAAAGTCCGGCAGATTTTTCCTACTGGGTCTGCTGTCACCAAAAAATAACAATAAAAATAGAAATAAATTTTGTTGTTATCTTGCTACAAGAAATACATGCAATTTGACATGTGGATAGTTACACTATTTTGTCTATTCAGGTATCATAGTCCACTTCCAAAATAGTTTGCGGAATAGTCAATACTTTGGGATCAGCATTTACTGGTCATGAAACAAAATGCACCAGACAATCACATTAATCTATAGAGTAATTGGCAATATAAAGTTACAAAATAAGAGTTTTCTGACATAAGTTATATCACAAACCTCATCCTGTAATCTAAGCACAAGGGTATCAGCAGTTCTAGCACTGTATGAGATGCAGCAATACCAAGCATGAATAACATTGAAATTTGCAAGTGTTCTATCCATTCTGCTAATTGAAGCATCATTACAGAAAACAGAAGAAATTTCATACATTAGGCACAAACTCGGGACACACTGAGCTATTAAACTAAGCTCAAACTCTTCTATAATTTAGTTGAGCCAAGCTTCAGCCACAGAAAATATGTTCAAACAAACTTGAGCTCAGTTGAATTGATAAGTTAAAGCTGGCTCAGCTCACCCATAGTTTGCATTTCTAAACAATCTTGTCATACAATGAAAAATCTAAGAAACAACAAAAAATCATGAGATCAAGGAAAGCTGGAAAACTAAACTAAACTTTTACTCAAGTCAGAATTTGCAACTCCAACCATGACTTTACAAAATATGCTTTGGAGTGGCCCTTGAAACAATGATGAAAGTGGATAAAGATTAAAAATCTTTGAAAAAAATCAACCCAAAAAGTGCAAGAAATGAAAAGCCTTGAAAATAGGGGAAGTGCAAGAAACATATCTTAATAGGAAAAATGTGGTTAATATATCAAAACTATCATGTGGCAGCTCACTTTGAGTACACAAGAAAGTTAACAGATTTAGTATCACCAATAAATGATGTTACTCAGATTCATCATGTAACTTCATGCCATATAAATATAATAATGTCATAAATATGACCGAAATAATACAAATTGAAGTTAAACCAAGATATAATTACTCTTTTTCTCTTGATGAGAAGAATTGCTTCCAAACCAAGGACAGTCTGGAGGTGATTGTACACCATATGACGCCTGAGCATATTCATGGTGATTTGTTGCATTCTCCACAGTTTGTTTACAATCCAAGTTGCTATTGTCTGAAATAAACAACAAGTATTAATGTGTGAAGTACCCAGGTGAAAAATTAAGCAAACAAACAGTAATTCCTACTATACCTAAAATGCTTCTTTTTCTTTTCTTTTTTTGGATATCTGAATTCTGACACAGACTTAAAATTGCTGATAGATTCAAACTGAGAAGCAAAGACAAATTGCTTTTGGCACGACAAATCATACCTACACATGAATTTTCGTGAGACTACTAATTAGATATCATACATTACGATAGGCTCATTGAAACATGCATTAAACTGAAATTGCTCAAATAACATAAGATAGGCAATGTATCTACAAACAGTAGAAGAAAAGTAGATACTTTGAAGAAAATGGTATGTGTCCTAGGAGGATCAAAACAATAAACGGTACTTAGTGTTGCTTGATCTGTAATATATGACTACCATTTTTTTTTTTTTTTTGAAATGCCCATTTTTATTCCTAAAGATGTTAACATGTAAAAGAACTGTATATCTAGTTGCTAAACTTTTCAAAGTAACCTCGTGCTTCCAGGGCTGCTACAAGGTGCATCTGAGAGGCATCCGATTAATATTCTCAGTTTCCAAGACCATCTAGGAGTATACAAAATAAAGACAATATTACAAGTCATAGTTATACATATTATGGAGTATCTGATACATATCCAAGGTTTACACCTGCAAAATGTTGCAATTAAAATTTAATGAAAGGAATCGAAAAAATGATAAATTAATATTTCACCTTCCTTTCGAAGATCATTATTAAATGAATCGCAAGTGTCTGTCTGAATCCCTACATCCACAGTGACAACATTAGCCACAGCCTTCTCTAAGTTTGTAATTCTCTCTTCATACTCGAGGAACTTCTGAGCATTCTCCAGCTTTTCCCTCCTAAGCTTCTTCAATTCCTCTCGTAATTTCAAATTGTCATCCTTTAACCTCTTCATATCATCTTCCATTTCCAATATCTTAAGCTGTGAGTCGCAATGAATCTTCACCAAAAGTCTACTATCTTGCTGCTCCTTCTGTAGCTGTGTTTTCAGAACCTCTTCACGCTTTATCAGTATTCCCTCAACCAATTTAAATTCTTTCCGTTGAAATGATGACATAAGAAACCCTATAAGCTCACATACTGTTGAATTTTCATTGATTTCAGCAACTTCCCGCCCAAACTCTGAAGAACTCATTTTTAACCATAAAAAAATTCTCAAGCCAACAATCAAGCTAAAATCTTTCTTTTCTTTTCTACTTCCAACTAAAAAAAATTACAGCATAAGAAAACAGTGTGGCCTTTTAGAAGCAAAGGCGGTATACTATTATACCTTTACGAAAAACCGGCGACGAAAGCGGAAATCGAGAAGGAGGCTAAGCAAGGCGAGAGAAGGGGAATCGGAGAGGAGAAAAAGAGAGAAGAGGGAGAACTTCACCGTTTCAGTGGACGGTGGCACTGTAAAAGTCCTCCCGCCCAGCATACAGAAAGTCGGCATGCCACGTGGAAAGGGAAGTCCGGGATTAGAAGAGGGAGAAAAAATGCCCCTCAAACAAAAACAAAAAAAAAAAAAAGAAGAGGGAGAAAAAATGTCAACTGTAGACACTCTGTACGAGAGAAAAAATATCATTCTCGAAGCTTGATGGAAATCGTGCGAATTTTACTTCGCTTTTTAAGTCTCTGTACAAGTTGTTTGCCATTAACATAAATTTTCTCTTTTTCTATTGTTTGAAAAAATATAAATATCTTCTCCATTCCAAAATATAAATACAACATCCTTTAAAATTTTAAAATTATAAATATATATAATTATTGAAAATTTGTATCCCAAAATATACAGAGTAATATCTTTTATTACTTTTGAGATTTTTTTTTGTGTATTATTTCAATAATACTCTTACTCTTAAATAGAAAAGAAAATAAATAACTAGTTCTAAATTTTTAATAAATATTAAGACATAATAGTTATGATATTTTAGAATTAAAATATATTTTAATATGCGTGATATACTTAAAAGATTTTATATTTTGATTTCTCTTTCTTTCTTATTCCCAATACAAATTTTATTTTCTCTACATTTTTTTTAATTTCAAAGACAAGTTTTCTTCTTTTTTTTTCTTATTCATAAAATAAAATAAATAATTGTATTATAGAATTAAAAGACTCCTTAGTTCATATAAAATTATTTTAACATCTTATTAAAGAGACCATAGTACTATGAATTTTATAAATTGTGACTTATGTATGATTCTAAAGAAAAATAAATTTTTCAAAGGTTTATTGATATACAAAAACTTTTATAAATGACTTTTCATTCTTTCAAATGTCAATTTTTCATAAACTGAAAGGTTAATGATTATTTATATATTGAAATATCGAAAGATCACATTTTCATAAGTTGATACTTCAATGATTTTTCATATATTCAAATGTCATCCTTTCATGAATTGGAGGATTAACATAATCTTAAGATATTTGTAAGTTTGATAATTAATGAATGATAATTCAAAATAAAACGTATAAAAACAAGTTAAATACCTCCACCTCCCAAAAAAAAAATTTCCTTGTTGCCTCTTGCCATTCTTATTTGAATTTTGACTATGACCATAGTCATTTGTAATCAAATCTCCCAATTCATGTGGATTAATAAGCAGAACGATAGACTCAAAAAATTCTCTACCTCTCTGATTTTGTATTCATATTTGCGTACTCTCTCCCTCTCTTTGGTTTATGTTTTTTCCTTCTTTAGGGTTTTCTCTCCATTTCTATGTTTTTTCTCAGTACTTTCACTTCCGACCACGATAACCTGATTGAGCACGGGATCGATTTCAATAGAAGGTTCAGTCTAGACATTGATTTGCAGTTGGAGTTTATCCATGTTATTACAAAGAAGCAAGCTGTGGGAGTTTTCCGACGTATCAATGTCTTCAGTTCGGAGAGTCTGGTGCCAAAAATAATTGGGCCAAGGGTCTTATTTTCTTGGATTTTTAGAATCTCATTTCCATGCCTTCAACTCGTTGTGCAGTTTGCAAGCTTTTGAGAATAGGACGCTCTTCATTTTGTATTTTCGCTCATTATTTCCCTTCATCTCTGAGAGGGTTGCTATCTTGAGCAGCATTTATTCTACTGCAATAAACAACTGAAATATGATGAGTTGAACTAAATCTCTTTCGTAATGGAAAATACAGTCCTAAATTCTCTCATAATTAGACAATGGCAAAATCTGGTTCTAAAATGTCTTTCCTCTATATCCTTGAAAATCAAGGATATGAAAAACTCAAATCTAGTTAAATACGTAACAAGGTTACAGCCAAGCCAAGGAATGCAAAGAAAGCAACATAAATATCTACAATTGATCAAAATTTTACAACAGTAAGGATAAGTATTAATCTTCATTATGAGAAACTTTCTGCTTTTTCCACTTGTATGCTGCTTCCAATATCTTGAGATTTGTTGTCTGAGATTCTTCGGGGAAGAGATAGTCAATGTACTCCTCATACCTGGACATTATCAAACTGTTAGCACAAGAAAAATTCTCTAACGGAGAGGTGTGTATAGCTTTTCAGGTCAAAGCATCAGAACATTCTCAAGAAACGGGAAATAAAGATAGAGAACGATAAACTGCAGCCCCATCCAAGAATATGGTTATCAGGCAGTCTCTACTTGACACAAATCATAAACTTTGAAACATGTATGAAGAATAGCTTTGGCTTCTATAATGTGCCAAGGCTGGTTGCCTCTGGTTATTCTAAAGCTGCTAACACAAAGGATACTTTTAAAGAACTCAAAAAACAATTCAGAAATTAAGAAACCTTATTGGCTTATTTTTAACTCAAAAACATCCCATGCATGGATTTTAGCTTTGAACTACCATAAGCCCAGATAAAAAAATGAAACAACACATTCATATGTTCCTTATTGGCATAACCAGCACTAAGACGACTGGCATCTTTTGTATAACAACTGCAACCTCAAGAATATGTAATTTATAGAAAGATTCTTTTTCTACATACCCAGCTAAGCCATCTTCAGTTTCGATTTGCCTTCTCTTCTTGAGTTTCTTTGGCATCTTAGCACGCGCTAAATCAGCATCTCCAAGCTCACCAAAGCTGCTCTCCAGATTAAACCATTCTTCTAGCAGCATGGCACGCTCCTCCTTCAACTCAGGTGCAGAAGTTCGGAAGTAGGTAAGGGCTCTTTCAAAAACCCCTGATGTATAAATAGTTTTACATTTAGCAAAATTATGGACAATAAGGAGAATAACAATGATGATAGTGAAAAGTAATTGCAACGATAAGGAATATTAAAGAAACAAAATAGGTCTCATGATACCTCTAGCACGCTGAATGCATTTTTGTTTCTGTTCAATATCATCTTCTGTCTCTTCCATAGCAGATGCCTCAAATTTAGCGTAGCTTATCCAGACCTTCAAGTGTTTGGTGCGATTTAGCAGCCTCTCATATAAAGCCCTTGTTCTTTCAAACTCTCCCTCCGATATCTCAAAGTCAATGTATGTCTGACAAGGAAAAAACATGCATAATGTTATCTACTTGTCATGTCCAGAAAATACTCCAGCATGGTAGAATTATTGAACTGAATTTGTTAAATTATCATTATAACATTATGTCAACATGATGCTTTATGAGTAGGCAAGTTTAACTTATTCAAAACAGACAGATGTGCTTTAAGAGTAAAGTCTTTCTACAAAGGATCTAAAATGCAATTGCGCTCAGCACCACCATTTCACAATTAAGTGCACTGGTGGAAAAAAGAACTTTACCTATTTACTAGCCACTCGCAGGCCAACTAAGGATAGATGACAAAGCTGAAAGCAAATATTTGTGAAAGAGACACAGAGCCTCTGCAGAAAGCAATCACAATGTACTTCTACAAAAACTATCCACAAAAAAAAAAGAGAGCAGAATGCTATAGTGCAAATACCTTCCACAATAATTCTGGCATGTCAAGTGCTGGTTGGTCAATAGCCAGCTCAAATAGGGCTCTAGCTCGTTCAGTTTCAGCTAAGGATCTTTCCAACTCCGCATACTTGCTCCATGCATAGCAATTCTCTGGTGACCATTCCAAATACTTCTCGTATAGCTTTCTACAGCGATCTATGTGACCAAGTTGCAACTCTATCTCAATGTACTTCTTAAAAATCTGCATTTGAACTCGGAATTAATTAAGAATATGGGAAATACACACAATCAATCCAAGAGAAATATACTACATAACAGGAAAAGAAAAGGAATAACCAATTAGTAACTTTTATGTTACCTTATCTTTGGGAGCCTTGCCAATTGCTTCTCCAAGGAGTAATCGTGCCCCTTGAAGATTTAACTGTCGGATTTCAAATTGGGCAGACAGTAACCAAATCTTTGCAAATGAAAATTTCTTGTGAGGAATTAGTTCCCTACAAAGCCTAAACATAAAATCCTGAATCAGTAAAATCTCAAAGACTGCAAAAACTCATAATTCACAAGAAAATATGTTTCAGAAACTGACAGTCAAGAAAGAATTTATGCAGAAAGATTCTCGACAACACTTATACAACATGGATAATGTCATAGCTCTGCATGTCTATGTCACTGGACTGGCAAGCTTCTGAGTTTGGTACACCTAAAGAAGGTTTCCCCCTTAGATCCAGGCTGTTTTTCCCAACTTCTATTGTGCAAGAAAACTCTAAAAATGAAATGATTACTAAAAACAGCTACAGTCTTGAATCTCAGTAGCGTCTTCATCACCTAACATTACAAGTCACTAGATCCCAATATTGACAATTCCACGATATTTTGGCTTTTCAATCCAAATAAACAAATATTAAAAACGCCACTGCTTCTTTGATACCTTAATTCATGGTAAACAGAGGTAAAAAAGATTCAAGAGTAAAAATTGACTTTTTGAGACAGTAATTGATATAGAGTACCTCATTCAAAGATAAAACAAACAAGCAGCATAAAATCCCTTTTTTCTCTGCATACACGAGTCAAAGATGGAACCTATTTTCGTAAAAAGTAATGGCCATTTTAGGCTCCTAAACTTGGTTAAGGCAAGACTACCTAATAAGTATCCTGTGATAGAAAGCATAAATGAGTTTCTGTAAAACTAATTAGCCAATAGCTAGAGTTCTAGTCCTCTTTTCTTCCACATTTATCTTCTGTTTTGAATATGACTGCACTTACAATGTTCAACTGAAGAGAATGAAAATACTAGCTAAGAGTTATGAATTAATAATACTACAGATCTAAAAATGATTGATATATAGCGCTAACCATATACTAGCTGCAACCTTGGCATTGAAGGTATCAAGCAGTATCCAGCCCTTATGACGTTTTAATAAAAACAATTATAGGTCCATAAATCTTATGTCCATATATCTTCACATAAGTGCAGATATAGAAGCAAAGGTAAGTAGCTACCTTCAAGCATTATCCAGTCCTTATGACATTTCTTTGTAAAAAAAAATTAAGGTCTATAAATCTTATGTTCATATATCTTCACATAAGTGCAGATATAGGACAGTGAGGTTGACAAAATACATGCTGTACACTAGCGCAAAGAGTACCACCATCACAAAGCACCTCTAGGCTCTAGCACTACTCTGTATGTAACCATCTACAGCAAAATTTTGAACGTAACTCTGTTTATCCAAGATTCCTTTTTTAATCTTTTGTCAATGCTAAAGAAACTAACACGTCCAATGTGTCCACTGCAAACAAAAAAGTAAATGACTTACTTGTACACTTGTCTTGTGCGCTCCACATCCTGTGCATCAAGTTCTTCATATAAAGCATAATTAATCCTAAAACCAGAAATTGGCCAATTAGCAAAGATAATTTTACCAAAAAACTATCTTGGGGAACATAAATATATGAAATCCAACAGAACTTACCATAGGTAAATGTACCGCTGCCAGTAACGCTTCTCCTCAGCAGGAGGAACATTAGCAATCGCCCTCTCATAGACCTCCCTAATCCTCTCTTTAATCCCCACACTCTCTTCCAGACGAATGTAATCAAACCATGCATCATAATTCAATGGATTTTTCCTAACCTCATCCTCATATTGAAACCTCCTCTTCCCCACAATAGCATCTTCAATCCCTTCCCTGTCTCCATACTGCTTCTCAAAAGCCACAAACTTCCTATACAAATCCTCAGCTCTCCCCTTTGGAATATGATCAAGGGAAAACTTATAAATGCACCTAGCCCTCTCGACCTCCTTGCATTTCTCTTCAAACTCAGCAAAAGCCACAAACAACTGCTCTGCCTCTTCATCGTCCGCCAATTTATCCACTGCCCTTTCGTAACAATTCCTTGCCCGCACTATCTCTCCATTCTTCATCTCAAACTTGGCATACCTAATCCAAGCACTAACCTTGGGATGGCATTGCACAAATCTCTCAAAAATTGCCCGTGCCCTTTCCAATTCATTATACCTCAGCTCAAACTTAATGTAAGATAACCATCCTTGCTGGTCCGGCTGCCAATTCATCCACCTCTCAAAAATCTGCCTTGCGCCGGCCACATTGCCAAGCATCTCTTCCATGTGAATGTACTTATACCATAACTGATCAACCCGAGGCAACAGCGTAACTGCACGGTCCCAGACATTCCGAGCATGATTAATGAATTTATTCTTCATCTCAACCTCGGCATATGTCAACCACATAGTGTGGTCTCGATAGTTTACCTCCAGAGCACGTTCCCATACAGAACGGGCTCTGTTGAAATCCTTCTGAGACTCTTCCCATTTGGCATACTGCACCCAGACACTCTTGTTCCATCGAACGCGACGAATAAGGTCTTCAAACTCCTTCCTTTTTCGAAGGCGGTAATCCGCAAGCTCAGTAGGGTCAGTGATTTTCTGCTTAGGAGGGCGGATTTCAGCTTCTTGCCGTTCCCTAGCTTCCCGGAGAATTTGTTCGGCAGTGATTTGAACAGGAGCTGGGGTTTTATTCTTAACCCTCGTTGGTCTGGGGAGTTTTACCTCCGTTTCTTTCCGGGTTAGATA
Organism: Apocynum venetum; assembly: GCA_019593545.1. Classification (NCBI taxonomy): domain Eukaryota; kingdom Viridiplantae; phylum Streptophyta; class Magnoliopsida; order Gentianales; family Apocynaceae; genus Apocynum; species Apocynum venetum. Next base: position 2,846,754 of record SRSM01000337.1, read on the forward strand.
CCCCAGAGTTGGGTCAGATTCCTTAGCAGAACCCATGATTAATGTTATGGAGAAGAACAATCTAAAACTAGAGGCTGCAGACGGCGGAGACAGGCGGATTGGGGTGTCAGACGACGAGCAGAAAGAAGCCGACGAAGACGAGGGAATCGGAAATTAAAACTGGGGATCTCTTCCCTCAAAATAAAAAAATAAAAAAATAAAAATTTGGGTTTCTCTGGTGATTTTGACGTAAGGCCTCCTTTGGCCAGATCGAATAGAAACCTCCCTTTCAATAACCCTGTTTGGATTATATTTTTATGGAAAATTGGTGAAATTAGTCCCTCAACATTTATATTTTGGTGAAATTGGTCCCTCATCATTTTTTTTCAAACTTTTAGGTCCCTTGACATTTTTTTTGGCAGCAAATTAGATATTTTCTGTTAAGTCAAATGGCAACATTTCTTTCTTTTCGTAAAACAAAATGCAGGGGTAAAAATGTCATTTCACTTTTATTTTATTTTTAAAAAATTTAAAATTTAAAAACTCCACTTTTGTCTTAAACTCATAAGGGCATTTTAATAACTCTATATTTTTTTTTACTTTAATTAATATTTTCTTAATTATTTTTAGACAAAAAACCTCACTTTATTTATTTATTTTTTATACATAAAAATCTCCATTATCTTTCAAGTTTGAAGTTTGTGTTAATGGTTGTTTTTTGAGTAGATGAAGCTTGCGAAAGCTTTGTGAAGGTTGTAGAAGACAAGTAAATGGTTTTGTGTTGTAGTTTTTTTTTTCTTCTTTTTTCTACAAATAGTTGGTCTATTGTGATGTATAAGGTATGATTGAGGTCGTTAAGGTATTGGGAAGGTGCGGAAAGAAGTGGGCTATCTTTGATTTGGTCTGAAAATGCTCGAATCAAATTTTGTATAGATAGTGATGCTGAAACTATTTTGACTTATTTGAGGTGATTCTCAGTGTTATTTTTTCTTGAAACTTGAATGGTCGTGTTTGGCATGAAGAGAGGAAGATTGTGGTGTTGTTCATTAGGCGACAACATGCCGAATTCTGGTGACATCGCTGGTGGTAGTGGTGAACTAGCGGCAGCCCACGGTGGTGGCACTATTTGTAGCTTATTTTTTGAGAGAATTTTTTTAAAAGAGAAAATTTTGTTGCTTGATTAATAATTGTTTGCGTCAAAGCTTTGTTATAGTTAAATGATCGTTAATGATTTATGGAGATGGTGGATGAAAAAGATAAATAAGGGTTTTGATTATAAAAAAGTAAAATAAAATAAAATATTTATAAAGTGAATAAGCATAGTTACTAAAATGCTCTTCATAAGGCAAAAAGGGGAGTTTCTAAAATTTCAATGTTTAAAAAATAAAAAAAGGGGAATGACATTTTTACCCTTGCATTTTGTTTTTTTAAAATAGAAAAGAGAACGTTGACCATTTGACTTAATAGAAAATAAAACAGAAATATCTAATTTGGTGTCAAAAAAATGTTAAGAGACTTAAAATTTTGAAAAAAAATGATGAAGTACAATCATCAAAATATAAATTTTGAGGGACTAATTTCACTCATTTGCCTATTTTTATTGCAAAAAGTATGAAATATGTTTGGATTATGACTTCTGTTTTTTAAGAAGTTTTCTTGAAATATTTTGGATAAAATCAATTTATGAGACAAATTTTGAAGAATAAAGTCTACTATTTATTTAGGAAAGCTTATTTTATTTATATAAATAATACTTTTAACTACTTTTTAATTAAAATAAAAATCTCAAACAATATATTTTATATATTTTATCAATAATGTGAAGTTTTTAATTCTTAATAAAAAAGATAAAATCGCAAAATATACTTACAAACTATTTTATATTCATAAAAAATAATTGTAATATTTTTTTTTCGCAAAATATGCTAACAAACTATGTTTTTTCCATCTAAAATACCTATAATCTTATTTTTTTTATGCTCGTCAACTATTTTTTATTTATCAAAAATACCTATACTTTATTTTTCTTTTTTTTATACCCTCAAACAATTTTCAATTCATCAAATTTACACAAACTATCTTTGTACATGAAGGTTTTGGTAGAAAAAAAAATACCATCAATTTTGAAGGAAAAAAATGTCTTAACATTTTTTTTTCAAAAAGAAAATCCTTCAAATTTTTTTTCTCTATCAAATACACATTTATCTTCCATAAACTCTTCTGATAAAGTCTATATTGTAATTTTAAATAGTTCAAAAAGAGGGGAAAAAGTTGGGGATGGATTATTTTGTAAGAAAAAAAAAAATCCAAATTATTAGGATAGTTCTGCCTTTCAAAATTGATGCTAATAAGTTGCTAATTTTGTTTTCTTCTATCAGAGCCGCCATATATAAATGTGATTGAAAAAAAATAAAAATAAAAATTATGAGTATTTTCAATAAATAAAAAATAGTTGACTAGCATAAAAAAAATATTATGGATATTTTCAATAAAAAAACATAGTTTGTTGACATATTTTGCAAAAAATAAAGATTATAGATATTTTTTATTAATTGAAAATAGTTCGTGGATATATTTTACAAGTTTTCCTAAAAAAATCATCCAAACACAAAAATATTTTTCATTTAAAAAACAAAACAAAAGGCACATTTTCAAAATCTAATCCAAATACACCATTTTCTCACTAACTCTATTATCTTCTTGTATCCCCTCCTCTCCTTACCCCTGAACTCAAACATAACCTTAGTTGTTTTTGTGCTTAATGTATGATAATGATTTTGAATAAATAATTAATAAGCACAACATGGCGTGCTTAGTTGCCAAGACAACATTACCAGGTTTAATTTTTTGCAATTAATATTTCAGTACTTCATTTGTCAAAATTACTAGTTAATAGAGAGTAACAAAACGAAAAGCACCAGTTACAAAATCACACGTTTAGATTGAATTTATATTTCATCCCACGATGTATCATTGCATTAAAAGAAAAAGGAAAAACAGGAGAATATTATAAATAGAATAAAGATTTAGAATGAACCCTATATAAAACTATTTCAGATAATAACACAAAGGAATTATCTCTTCCGACCATATTATTTTAAGACTTTCATCTCAAAATATAGGTTATTTTAACTTTTTTTGTAAAATATATTAAGAATACTTAAAGATAAACATCTTATACTTAATTCAAATTTTTTTCATACTTATGACTACAATTTTTAGTTTTTACTTCCCGTAAAAAAAGAAGAAGAAGATAAAACATATAGGATTTAAAAATTTCTCAAAATTTTATATTTATGTAAAACGATTATTTACTCCATTCCAATTTGATAAATTTATTTTCAATTTTCATTTGTTCCAAATTATATATCACTTTCATTATTTAAAGTATAATTGACCAAAATATTCATATTTAAAGTGAGACTGTGTGTATCTAAAAAACACATTAAATTCACTTTAGAATGATAAATGATGAATGTATTTTAGAAATATTTTATAAAAAATATACATTTCCAAAAATATTAATTATATTTTCTTAATTGATATAAAAAATCAAATAACCATATCAATTTGGAACGAAAAAAGTAATATTTTGAATTAAGAAGATAAAATTAAAACGATCTATACTATAGGATAAAATAATTACTAATAAATTTGACCGCATTGTTTTACCATCACTTAAGGAGCATATCTTATGGGCATGTTAGAAAACTTTATCCTCCTTTTGTTTGAAATTAAATTATAACATTTATCTTAGTTTAATTTTTTTTTTTAAAAAAAACCTTTGACTTAAAATTAATGCATTATCCTTGTTATTAATTTAGTTAGTACATGTAAATTTCTTAAATTAAAAAAATTGTAAGTGAAACTTTAAATACAAAATATGTTTATTTTAAAAAAATAAATATTCAATTGTAGACATTCAAAAATGAAAATATAAACATTCGACTTCAAGCTAAAAGAGTATTTTATAAACTTTTTTTTTTGCAGAAATTTTTTTATAAACAACCCACATTAAACTCTGGAAAATAAACATTGGCCTTTTTAAACAATTTAGTTATCGGACATTAGATTATTGACCAACTATATTTAGACATGGTTATTACCAAAATTAGCATAAGAGGCAAAAGCATAGCCTTAAAACCTGAAGAAGCTACAAATGCAAATCGTTCATACTAAACACGTTATTTTGGTATTTGTGATTTCTCCTTGGTATGATTAAATACCTCTGAATTCCATTTCGGCCTCAGATCCACATTTTCATCTCTCAGCTGCGAAATTCGCAGGTAAACGTGATAGTAACATTTGATCAATCACCATTGCTTCCATCTTCCTTATTATATATGTTGCTCCTGATCTCCATGTAAATTTATTTTTTCCTTTTTTTTCTTATACGTACTTGATAAAGATTTAATTCAAGATTGCAACTTTATGTTTTGCCTTTTTCGTATGAATCTAGAAATGATATGGTTTATTTTTGCAAATGATATGGTATGGTTTTTGAAATGATATGCCTTTTTCGTATGAAATGATATGGTTTTTGAAGCCCGTTGTGAAACAAACTGTTAAAGAATCATTAGCATGCCTTGTTTCTTGTTCATGTTTTTTATTGTGAAATTTTTACAAATAATCTCAGGAATTTCTTTAAAACTAACCTTTTTTGTGATTCTGAATATGGCTCCAGGTTTTCTAGTTTTTTAACTCATCCTGGACTCTCTCTTAGCGCGCATGCACGTGCATTGGTAAGAATCCAGAGTCTAATCCATCCTTTCAAGTTTCATCTCAATTTATTATTAGCTGCTGGCAAACCCTGAATCTTGATGCAGCAGCAATCTCTTGAAATTAGGGAAGCAAAGGGCCAGGACTAAGAATTGAAGATTGGAGAAGAAATGACAAAACAGAGGTGGGAAGGATCCATGAAGTCTCTTAGGAGTCTTATGGATCCTGAGATAGAAGAGCAGATGAAATGGATAAAAATAGGTAAAACTTACACTCCAGAACAACTTCAATCCTTTAAGTGCCATAATCAGAGTCAGAGGTTGTGGGATTACTCTATAGGCAGCCACAAAACAGTGCAATTTAAAGTCCACCGTCTACCCGTACCATGTTATCCTGAACGTGGATATTTGTGGTATACAGAATGGCAACGGGTACGCAGTAAGTTGTTCGTCCTGTATGCAGTATTATGCATCAATTAGGAGGAACTGGGATAGAAATAGGCCTATTTATATCCCTAATTTGATGCCTGATGTTTAAGTTTAACTTTACATATCCAGGTTCGTAATCTAGCTAGTTTTCGGTCAATCAGTTGCTACATAGACCTAAATGATGATGAATTATTAGTTATTATAGGCAGTTGAAGAAATGAGTCAAAAGCATACACATGTGTAATTTACTTTTTATTCAGGAACAGCAAGAAATGCATAGTCCTTTTGTGAATCAAGAATAGAATTTGTTCTTGCAATGTTGTCAACCACTTAGATATTGACCAGTGCACAGTCGAGCTTCAATTTGTAATTTTGTCCTTCAAGAATTTGGGATTGTGTAATTTGAGAATTATGTTTTTAATGTCCAATCCAAGGTAACATTAAGTTCAGATGACTCCTGTTTGTTGCAGAAATTGAGAATAATGTCAGAAGATGTTTGAAGATTATTAAGAGCCTACATCCTACTAGAGATGGGCACTTGAAGAGAAAGTCAGAACTTATTCAACTTGTTGAGGATATACACAAGGAATACCAATCCTTGTATGCACTGTATGATAACCTGAGAGGAGAAGTAAGGAAGAAAGTGCATGGTAAAGATGAAGACGGTTCTTGTTCTTCTAGGTCCAGTGCAGATGAGACATATTATACCCCAGAGGAATCGAATGATCGAAACGACCAAGCAAATAACAAGAATCAGGAAACAAAGGATAAGAACCAGACTCCAGATTCAGAAGATGGTAGCTTCAAAGATAAACTGACCTCCACTAGAGAATTAGTTTCAACATCATCCTTTGGTGAAGTACCGGAATCAGTGGATACTTTTGAAGATTTGAGGATTCAATTGGAGCAATCAGAAAGTAGGAGGCAAATGCTACTAGATGAATGTGTGGGGTTAAAGGAGATATTGGCTAAGAGAGAGGAGGAAATCTTGTGTATCACCAAGAAACAGCAAGCTTTTGGAGAACAAAAATTAGAAGTTATGAAGGAGTTAGATTCCAAGGTCCAAAGCTTGAACCTTGAAATTGAAACCATGTCATTGCACAAAAGAGCCATAGAAGAGCAAGTCGAGTGCAAGTCAAATGAAGCTAAACAGTTGAAAGAGGAAAAGTCAGGATTGCAAACTCGGATTATGGAGCTTGAATCAATATGTAAACTGAAAGAGGATCAATTTTCTTTTCTTCTTAAGAAATCTGAGGAAGATGATCAGCAATCACTGTCTGCATTTGAGGGCATGAAGGCACAGGCCAAAAATGTGCAGCTGGAAATGGATTCTTTACGGTCTCAGAAATGTGAATTGGAAGTGAAATTGACGCATGAAAGTAAAGAAAAATCTGCCAAAATCTATGAGCTAATAGAACATACAATAGAAAAGGAGGCACTAGAAAGAAAAATTTTGGAGCTGGAAACAACTCTTAAGGAGAGAGAAACTGAATTGTCTACTTTTGAAAAGATGTACAAAGATCAGGAAGACAAAATGTGTACTCAAGTTACATCATTTAAGTCAGAAATCAACAATTTCCGTCAAGATTTGGAAACTTTGAAAGCTGAGAAAATTGGACTGCAGTTGCAACTTGAAAGAGAAAAGGAGGCATGTTCTGAGACTACATCTGACCTGGAAAGAAAAAACATTGAGTTGGCAAATAAGATAGCTGATCAGGAAAAATATTTGATAGAGCTGGAAGATATAATAAGCAAGTTCAAAAAGGATCAAGAAGAAGTTGGAAGTCAGCTTGCTCATTCCAAGTCATGCTATCAAATTGCAGAAAGGAGGATAGAAGAAATGGCAGAAGAGTTCTGCAAAAAGTTTGAAGACAATCTTCGAATTTTGAGCAGGAGAATCCGGGTAGCAGAACAAATGCACCTGGAGAACAAAGAGTTGTACGAGAAAGATAACAAAGATCTAAAAGAAAGAGCAGCAAGGAATGAAACAAGGCTTAAGCAGATCAAGGAAATATCACTGACAGCAAATGAATTGCTTTCAACTCAAGATGCTGTTGCTCTAAAGTTTGAAGAATGCACTGCAAACTTCTTGAACAGAATATCTAAAGTTTCTTGTGCACTAAAGTTTGCAAAAGATTGGGTTAAGAGGAAAAACAAAGCAATAGGACATGTGAAAGATGATCTAGAATGCATACTTGCTCAGATAGATGACAAAGAAGCAGAGATATTGGTTTTCAGAGAGAAGGTATGGAAATCAGAAAATAGAATAAGAGAATTGGAGAAATTGGTCATAGAAAGCGAGGAAGGAATGTTGTCCCTCAAAGAGGAAAAAAGAGAAGCAATCAGACAGCTCTGTGTGTGGATTGATTATCATCGGAGTCGATCGGATTATTACAAGAAAATGATCTCTGAGATAACTGCTGGATGCAGAAAAACACCATAAGTTCATTTTTCTCACTTGTATTTTCCCTTTCTTAGGTTTGAGTTTTCATTAACAAACAAACCTTTTTCACTCGAATAAGATTAATGGCTGCATGAAAGATGCAGACCAGGAAATATCACGTGGTTAGAAAAGTTAGAAATAGTTTTATTTTTCAAGGTTTTGTATCAGCTTATTATATAGTCAACCATCCCACTATATTATTGCTAACTCTGAAATTGGATTGAATGTTGAATGAATCAGAGAAATTGTTTAACTGGTGGACTAGTCTTGCCAGAGCAATGGCATGAGTTCATGTATTTGTCAGCAGATCCAGATGAAACTTCTCTAGTTACAATTTACAAAAGATGAAATTTCGTTTATTGGTTTTTCTGGTACACAGACAGGACCAAGAAATTTTGTTCTAGCATGAAAGAAATTTCATTTCCAGTCTGCTTTGAAGACTCAATGATAATCTTCTTCTTTTTCTATTTCTTTTTCTTTTTTTATGAAAGAGACTCAACTCTCAACGATAATCAATAAGAAGGAAACTATACATTTTTGTTGCATTCGTGTTCTCCCATACATCATTGAATAAAAAAGAAATGGACTCCCACAGTCCCACACAATACACATAATTCTTCATTTTTATCTTTTTTGTGTAACTTTCATGTTTTTGACTGATTTTGATCCACTTTTATTTTAAGTACACTCCGTGGTGTTTAAATTTAGATCTTAATACGTTCTTAGAACGCGTAGTTGGAAAATCTCAAATCTATTCTCACTAATTTTTCCAACTTTTTTCTCAAGTAGTAGTACAGAAGAGTTTTCCTTGAACCAAATTAAATTTGAAAGAAAGTAGATTGATTGATTCTGGTCAACAGGCAGCCCACGGAAGGTAGCTCCAAACAAATACTTCCACCTCTTGGCATGTTGGGGTTGCATTTTTATTTTTATTATTATTATTTTGATAAATAGTGCATTCATTTTTAAAATCATCCTCCAACAGAATACAAAGATTCGGAATAATTCCGTCCCGATCACACCAAACTGCTGGGGTAACATTTTGTATGCGCGTTTTGAGGTCAATTTGTTTTTTCTTTTTTTCTGACTTTAAACTCTTCCAAATGGGGCCTCCGTGGTCGTTAATGTACTTTTCTTTCTCTTTCACACATCACCTTCTTTTGACTAATTCATCTACGCTAAGTTCTCCGTTACTTCTAACTTTTCTTTTTAAACTAAAATTTTTAAAAAAGTGGGTCCATTGTAAAATTTGATTTGAGCTGGGTGCTTTTAGCTCCAGTGTTTTATATATGATGTATGATGTACCACATCCTCTACCGAAGAAATCTTCCTTTAACTGGTTTTAAGATTTTTTTTATTTATTATTATTAGGACCACTTCTTGCTATTCTTAGCTTATTCCCATTTTAGAATTTTGCCTTATTCTTTTTTTTCCCCCTTTTCTTTTCTTAATAGAAATGACGTAAGTTTCTTTTCATCATTACACTGAAAAAGTAATAAAAAACGCTTTTAAAGCTTCACCAGATAATAGGTGCAGTTGAATTATCTTGTAGTAAAAAATTGTTAAATAATGGAAATGATTTATTCTCTTAAAAAAATTACTTTATTCCATTTGTAAGTACTTACACTTCTTTCATGTTTAATCTATTTCAATTATAGAAATTATAATACTCATTCTATTCAAAATTAAACGCTTATTTCTTCATTTTGAAATATTTAAAATAAATGTTTGTTTTTAAAAATATATATCTTTTCTATTTAAAATTTTGTTAATAATCTTTTTAATTTTAAAAAATTATATTTACTAACTCATTTATTTTTACCACTTATCACAGTAATAATAAAGATATTATGATAATTTACTTAACGTCATATCCTCTCTTTGATTTGTATAATTCAAATTGTACATTTAATTTTAAATTGAAGGACTAAAATTATTTAGTATAACAAGTGCCAAATTCTTTATTTGACCTTTTAAATTCAAACATAGTATATTTTTTGTTCGAAAAAGTTTGTCCAGACATATGGATGGCAAAGTGGATTGAAATCAAACAAACATTCAAAATCATTAAATATTAAATGAATTTAGTTTACTCATATAACTTAAATGATTTAAAATGAATATTAATTTATCATAATGGATTTTAATGGATAGTAATGAAATCAAATAAACATCTATTTTAAAAAATCTAACTTGGTCAGTATCCATTAATCAAATTTAATTAATTACAATTTAACCCAATATATATTTTAAATTTCACTTTCACTCTATAAAAAAATTTCTATGTTTGAAAAAAAAAACTCTCATTCTTTCTTTCTTTAGAATTATCATAATTCATAAGTGATTTATGAACAGAAGTTTTATTATATATTACTAATTAAATGTGGAATTTTCTCCAAAAAATGGAAAAAGGAAAAAAATTCCATACATATAATAGATTTTTCAATCATCTTCGTGATGATTTTTTCTGAATGTATTCGAATTTATTACCTAATTTTCTTTTAATGATCAATTTAATATTGAACAAAAATGCATCTATTAAAAAAGTTTAATAATGAACAAACAACACTATTATTCAAACATATATGACTCAATAATTAAGTTTTTATAAAATTCTAAAACAAACAATTTGTATGAAAATTTTAAATTTCATATCAAACAAAGTTTTTTATATAAGCATTATTATTTTTATAACTTTTTTATTTTTATTTCTTTACTAATTCAACTTTTAAAGTTCACAACATTTTATTTTTTACATAAATTTGCTAAGTTAGTTTTAAAACTCGCACTTTTACCCATTTTATGTAATATGTTGACATGAGACAAATTTTCATTTAATTTTGACAGGATTTTTTTAAAAAAAAATCAATTGATAGTGTAATTATCATTTTTACATGTTTCTAATACATATATAATTAAATATTAAAAAAATGAATTGAGCACGAGTTTAAATAATAAAAATTACATTAATAAATTTAATTGAATGACAATTACAAATAATGAGCTTTCAAAAAAAATTATATGGATAAATAAGTGTTCCATATATATATAAACTATTTAGATTCAAACAATTTACGATAATTAGTTAATTAAATATTTTAAAAGTTAATTTAATTATATTAATAATTAATTATATTATTAATATATTAAGTAATTTAAGTTAATACAATTGCAAATAATCACTTTTTAAAAAAACATAATCAAAGCTATATGAATAAATGAGTATTTATGAATATTTATAAATTATTTAAAATCAAACAATTTATAAATAAATCATAAATAATTTAAATTTAAATAGATTAACACTATAGATTTAAACATCTATTTTATCACCCTATCCAAACCCGAATAGCTAGCACTTGACTCATTAGATCTGCATTATCCCTCCCTCCATTTCCACCTTCAAAAAGATTATTCAATTCAATGCACTGTAAAATTTTTCTTCCTTTTGGGTAATGCTGACACGTTTGTCATATGTTTACTCTTAAAATAATATAATAAGAACAAAATATCACGGTGGTGGCCGACGTGGCGTCTACAGATGGAATAATTGTGTAACAATTAGACAAACGTACCCTGATCTGTCATCAAAGGTCCAAATATTCAACAATTATTCCTTTTTTTTCCAAAGGAAGAAATACCAATGAAGTAATTACAACAAATCTAAGGGGCATATTAATTATTAGTATTAAGACAAACCTCCAAATATTCCATCTCATGTCATGTTATTTTATCTGCGACCGTCCATCAGAAATCTGGAATTCTTTAGCCACAATTTCGGTATCCCCTTTTACTAAATGGATCGTTCACTTATATACAATTTCATTCGTGTAATTAAAGTTTACTTGAAATAATAAATTATATTCTACCTGCATATTCAAATTGAATTCTGAACACATCTCTAAATAATTTTTAAGTTTCTACTGAATTTCTTTTAAGTAATATTATATTTATTCAAAATTAAATATTTATATTATCATTTAACATGTTCATAATTAAATGTTTAATTTTTTTACATAAATATATTTTATTTAAAATTTTAATAATAATTTTATTAATTTAAAAAATTTACATCTTATGATCTCATCACCAACTAAATTAATAATAACAAGAATAATGTATTAAAATTCTTATGATCAAATAATATTATTAATTTTATTGAAACAAATATAAATGTTTAATTTTAAATGACGAGAATAATTCATTCTTCAAGACTTAATTCACAATTAAAAGAATTAATACGGACAAGGTATTAGCTAGTTAGCAAATAGCAATACTTACCTATTTCAAATTTTATTTACATCTTATTTTGATCTAAAGCTCTCAATTTAGATTATACAAATTAAACATTTAAATTGTGTAACTATTTTATGACTAAAATTAAAATGATCAAATAAGTTTATCATATTTACTTACTCATAAATAAAAAATATGAGGACAGTGTATATATATATATATATATATATATTTCGAAGGAACGTTGTACCATTTTTTTTTTGTATTTGATCATTTTTAAATAACATTGCAAAAAAATATGTATAAATTAAGTTTTAAAAAAAATTCTCATTCAAGTTAAACGTCCAAAGAGCGTGAGCCTCCATACGACTCCGAATAAGTGCCTGCCTGTCGTCTCTCTCTCAATATGTAACAGACAAAACCACTTTTTCCTAGCTGTAAATTGTAATTTTAAACATATTTATTTTCGGCACTCTCTCGTTATTTTTTTGTTTTATTTTAATGGAAGCACAACCAGGTCGATCTTTTTCGTTTTGAACCTCCACTCTCCAGTAGACGACGGCCTATTCTCTTTCTCTGGACTTCTATCTCCACCCGCTCAGAGAAGAAGGTTTAGCATCTGTATCGGAAGAGTTTTTGAAGCACTGAATTTTCCGGTAATTCATTTCAATCATTTCTGTGTTAAACTTTATGATTCTTTTTTAAAACTGTTTCTCTGAGGCTTCTCTCTGTTTTCGCTAATTCTGCCGGCTTTATGCTTTTTGAGGTTTCGTCTACTGAATACTGTTCACCGAGTAATCTCACAGCTGGAATCTGATTGCTTATGTTTTGTTTACTGTTTTGGATAAACCGATTGAATTTTTGGACTGTGATTTGTTTATATCTGTGTTAAACAGTTCAGTTTTTATTTGAGAAATCTAAAGTCGATTTGATCAGTCCTTACGTGATAAGACGATGAGAATCCGAGAGTGTCGACTCAGCTGTTCAAGGAAAGCTTGATTCGCTGTGGTTATATCTCAATTTTATTCAATCAATCCAGTTTCTCTGTTTGTTACTGGAACTCTTTCGGATGATTTTATCTAGTCCTATCTATGGGATTGGATGAGAACTCGATTAAAATTCTTTTCGTATTTGATGTAGTTGCTTTCCGAATCCAAGTTTGGATTTGATGTCATGTTTTGTCTCTTTGCTGGTGTTGTTTTACCGCGCATGAATTTCATCTTCTGTGTGGATTTATTTCTGTTCTGGTGGAGTAATTTTAGCTTTGTTTCAACTTTGCAGAATTTTGGTGTCAGAAAATAATTTCAACTCATTTTGCAGAATTTTGGTGTCAGAAAATAATTTCAACTCATTTTTCACTATAATTTCTGGAAAACTTATTTGCTTATTCTAGGAAATAAATAATTTGTTTCTTCTGTAATGACCTTTTTTAAAATTAAATCAATTGATAAAAGAAGAAAAATACAGATCTAACATCAATTATTCCAAATGCTGTTCATCTTTTTGAATGTTTCAAAAGAAGATACTTCACTTTGTTGGCTTTTTGTGATTGAACATGTTTGAAATATTATAGCTGTCTCTGCTCGGTTTAAATTTGGCTCCATTTGATTATTGACCTTTTCTAAAGAAGGCCTGATAGATTGAAGAAAAGCTTACATTGCAATACTTGTATTATATATTTCAAGGAGGCAATTTCCTGTACTGGCGTGGATACGTGATTAAACATGCAGGGTTAGGAGCATTATAATTATTGTTGTTGTTATTTTGAAATTTGATGCTATATATATATATATATATATTTTTTTTTTAAATCTCTACCACTCAGTTATTTTTAACATACTAAATTACTGTCTAATATTATTTTTATTAATTTATAATTAACATGTAAGAACTTTTTTTATCGGAATTAACAAAGTAAGACTAGGAGTGCTATTAATTATCAAAAAGAGGACTAGGTGCACTATTATGTATTACTGGGCCAGACTTGGACCATCGGTCCAGCAGGACTTCACATCCAATGGACATGATTGCTAGCATTTAGGATTTGTTTTTTCTTTTCTTTTCTTCTTTTGCTGAGTAAATACTAGGCTAGCAATGGCATGGATGTATGATCGTTTTGGACCGGCTACATAGGCGCCTCGGTTAGAACTTCATAGGCCCCCTGTCATTGTCGCAAGCGCAAGCTCAAGCTCATCATTTCATTTTTCTTCGTTTACAGAACTAATTTGTTTCGATTGGTTCCACATTTGACAATCCTTAAATAAGAATGCTAAATTTGTATTATTTTATTATTATTATTGTTTTTCTTTAACCAACTGCCGAGAAGAATATGTAGGCTGCAGCTGAATTTTCGAGGACCAAAAGTCTTTTTTACTTTTTTAAGCATTTTACCTTTTTGCAAAGCATTCCTGTGAGGCAAATCTTTCCCTTTTCCCCCTTGATTAAGAGATCATGTATAGCTTTTGCATCTTATTGCAATCTTAGTCAATTGAAAAGGAAGGAACTTTTCATTTTTAGAAAATTTAAAGGTATTAGGAAAAAAGAAAAAGTGGGCGAATACGGGTTCCTTAATCTGAAATTTTAGGATGATATATTGATATGTATCCTAGCTGTTTTTATTCTGAGAAGAAAAAAAGAAGCTGTTTCTAGCAGACACCGAAATATATCTTCCTAGAAATTTCAAGGTTTAACTTGCTGACAATTTCTCTGATTTGAAGTTGCTTCTCTTTGCTCATTTACGATTAATGGAGATTCTCAATCCTTTCAAAAGGTTTATCGAATGAAACTTTGGTTTCTTAATTCCTGAAATTTTCTGTATTACAGATAGAGCTTGCAATCCTGATGGTGGCAGCAGCAGTGTTGCAATAAGTGAAGGCATTCGCTGCCTAGTGCCTACTGAAAGATGACAAAGCACCGGTGGAGAGAATCAGTTAAATCTTTTTTCGGAAGCCATGTTGACCCGGAAAAGGACGAGGAGCTGAAAGAATCAAAAGCAGGTATCTAATCTTCTCTTGCATGAATACCGTCTCTGATTTGGTGGAAAGCAATGGTTTATGGGCATGCTTCTCTTGCAAGTACATTTTCTTTACTTAATTTTGTAAGCCAAAGAGAAAAGTCTTAGAAACAAATTGCGCAATAATTTTTTCCACTCTCTCACGGCAAAGGTTTTAAGATATTGATTTTCGTTCCAGAAATTGAGGAGAAGGTTCAGAAGATCCTCGAGCAACTTAAAGATGAGGGTGAAAAAGATGCGAATGTGCCTTTGACTGACTTAATTGAGGACTTCCACAAACATTACCAATCTCTCTATGCTCGCTATGATCATCTGACTGGAGAATTGAGGAAGAAAGTTCAGGGGAAACGGGAAAAAGAATCTTCTTCCTCCAGCTCGGATTCAGATTCAGACTATAGTCCAACTAAAAAAGGGAGTAAGAATGGAAAATTGGAAAATGATTTTGAGAAGGTAAAAGATGAGATTAAGCAAGAACTTGAAAATGCAAACTTGGAAATCTCGGATCTGAAGATGAAATTGGCAGTCTCACAGGAAGAGAAAGTTGCTTTAAGTTTGGAGTGCCAAGGCGCTTTAGGCAAATTACAAGTAGCAGAGGATGTTATGATTAATTTGAAAACTGAATCTGAAAGGCAGAATGGTGAAAAGTTGGAACTTTTGGCTGAGAACAAGGAATTACTTAAGAAGTTGCAAAAGGCTGCAGAAATAGAAGTTGAATTAAACCAGAAACTGGCAGATGCAATTAATGAGAGAAATAACTTGATCTTGCAGAAAGAGGCAGCTATGGTTCAACTTGAAGAGGGAAACAAGATTGCTGAAGATTTAAGATCTAATTCCAGTAAGTTGAAGGAAGAAAATGAAGAACTAAACAAAAAGTTGCAAAGTGCTGCTGAAATAGAAGCTGAACTAAACCAGAAATTGGCAGACGCAAGTAACGAGAGAAATAAATTGATCCTGGAGAAAGAGGCAGCTATGGTTCAGGTTGAAGAGGGAAACAAAGTTGCTGAAGATTTAAGATCTAATTCCAGTAAGTTGAAGGAAGAGATTGAAGGACTAAACAAAAAGTTGCAAAGTGCTGAAGCTGAACTGAACCAGAAATTGGCAGACGCAAGTAACGAGAGAGATAAAGTGATCCTGGAGAAAGAGGCAGCTATGGTTCAGGTTGAAGAGGGAAACAAAGTTGCTGAAGATTTAAGATCTAATTCCAGTAAGTTGAAGGAAGAGAATGAAGAACTAAACAAAAAGTTGCAAAGTGCTGCTGAAATAGAAGCTGAACTGAACCAGAAATTGGCAGATGCAAGTAACGAGAGAGATAAATTGATCCTGGAGAAAGAGGCAGCTATGGTTCAGGTTGAAGAGGGAAACAACGTTGCTGAAGATTTAAGATCTAATTCCAGTAAGTTGAAGGAAGAGATTGAAGAACTAAACAAAAAGTTGCAAAGTGCTGCTGAAATAGAAGCTGATTTAAGATCTAATTCCAGCAAGTTGAAGGAAGAGATTGAAGAACTAAACAAAAAGTTGCAAAGCGCTGCTGAAATAGAAGCTGAACTGAACCAGAAATTGGCAGACGCAAGTAACGAGAGAGATAATTGATCCTTGAGAAAGAGGCAGCTATGGTTCAGGTTGAGGAGGGAAACAAAGTTGCTGAAGATTTAAGATCTAATTCCAGTAAGTTGAAGGAAGAGATTGAAGAACTAAACAAAAAGTTGCAAAGTGCTGCTGAAATAGAAGCTGATTTAAGATCTAATTCCAGTAAGTTGAAGGAAGAGAACTGAAGAACTAAACAAAAAGTTGCAAAGTGCTGCTGAAATAGAAGCTGAACTGAACCAGAAATTGGCAGATGCAAGTAACGAGAGAGATAAATTGATCCTGGAGAAAGAGGCAGCGGTATATCGAGTTGAAGAGGGAAACAAAGTCGCTGAAGATTTGAGGTCTTATACTAGCCAGTTGAAGGATGAGAAAGTAGCACTGCAGCTGGAACTGGAAGCTACTATCAAGAAGCTTTCTTTTCTAAATGAGAAATTAGAGTCCTCAGAAAAAGAAATTGCAGAGGTAAGGAAGATGCAAAAGGCTGCTGAAGAGGAAAACAGTGCTCTTTCCTTGAAAATTTTGCAGATCTCTGAAGAGATAAAGCAGTCACAGGACAAAATGCAAGAGATTGTTACTGAATCTAGTCAGTTAAAGATGAAATTGGATGAGAAAGAGAAGGAACTTTTAACTCATGTGGAGATGCATGAATCCCACAAAAATGAGGTATCAACTCACATCAGGGGTTTGGAATTGGAGCTTGATTCTTTACACAATCGGAGAAAAGAACTGGAAAAGCAAAAGGGAGAAGAAGTATCAGAGCTCTTGAAGAAACTTGAAAATAAAGAGCAGGACTCATTATCTCAAATAGCAGATATGATGGCACAGAATAAGAACCTGCAATCCCAGATTGATTCCTTGCTTGTCCAGAAGTCTGATCTGGAAGAACAATTGTCACAGAAATGCAATGAAGCATCAGCTCAGGCCAAGGACTTCACTGAACAGGTGAATGGGAAGCAACAGGAACTAGAGTCTCTTGTTAGCCATAAAGTTGAACTAGAGGCAAAAGTGGAGAAAAAGGCACAAGAAATTGCTGATTTCCTGATTCAGATGGAGGGACTGAAAGAGGAGTTAGCAAACACGTCCGCTTACCAGCAAAGAGTGCTGGAAGACAAAGAGAGCTTTGTTTTACAAGTGAAGAACCTTGAAAAAGAGGTAAGTTCCCTTCACAATATGAAAAATGAATTGGAAGAGCAGTTGAGGAACAAAAGTGAGGAAATTGCTCATTTACATGAGGAGAAGGAGAGCATTGAATCCAAATTTCTTGGAATGGAGAGAACAGTAGTTGAGACAGAGAACGAACTCTCCATGTTAAAGAAGTTATCTGAAGACAGGGAGGTTGAATCATCCGCAAAAATAGCAACCTTAACTGCACAATTGAATGATCTACAGGAGCAGATGAATTCTCTGCAGGCTCAAATTAGTGAATCGGACAGCCTACTAGAGCAAAAAACTAGAGAAATAGGGGAAAATGCTAACAAGATAGGAAGTCTACAGGAGGAACTTGCCAGTAAAACTGCAGATGGGCAGAGATTGCTGGAAGAGAAGGAAGGTTTAGCTGTGCAGTTGAAGGACTTGGAACTGGAGGTAGAGTCTCTTCGTAGTGGCAAAAGTGAACTGGAAGGTCAATTTAGTGGCCAAGTCAATGAGAGCAATCAGTTGAAGGAAGAAACTGAGCGTCTACAGAGCAGAATTTCTGAATTGGAGAAGGTATTAGAGGAGAGAGAAAAGGAGCTCTTAGCTGGCCAAAAGAAGTTGGAGGATGCAAATACTGAAGCTTCTTCACAAATGGCTAGCTTGACAGAGCTCGTGAATGATTTGAGATGTGAGAAGGATTTGTTAGAATCTGAGAAAAGCCAATTGGAAATGCAAATGGAAAGAGGGAAACAAGAATCTTCAGTAAGCTTAGCCCAGGTTGAGAATCAGAATTCTGAACTGGCAAATCAATTAGTGGAGCTGGAGAAGAAACTGAAAGATCAGGAAGATGCATTCAGCAAATTGTGTGATGAACATAAACAGCTTGAACTTCGTTTCCAGGAGTGCAAGAAAAATCTTGAAGAAACTGATATGAAGATGAAAGAAATGACAGAAGAGTTCCAAAAGAATTCTGATGCCAAAGACCAGAATGCTGATGAGCTAGAAGAAACTATTGAGGACCTGAAGAGAGAATTGGAGATGAAAGTAGATGAAATCAGCACATTGGTGGAGAACGTTCGAAACATTGAAGTAAAGCTCCGGCTAGCTAACCAGAAGCTCCGCATCACAGAACAGTTATTGACTGAAAAAGAAGACAACCACAGGAGCAAAGAAGAAAAGTTGCAGGAAGATCACAAAGTACTTGAAGAAAGGATTGCCACATTATCAGGATTAGTGGCTGACTACAAAGAAGCTCACCGCAGAATAATTTCAGATGTTCCAGAGAATGTTAATTTCATTGTGACAGGCTTTGACACATTCAACATGAAGTTCGAGGAAGACTACAGCCACTTGGAGTCCAGAATTTATGAAGTCTTAAATGAGCACAAGGTCATCATGAACTGGATCAAAGACTCAAATTGCGAAAAGGAACAACTAAAGAAGGAAATTGACAGTTTAGTCCAGCAATTGAAAATTGAGAAGGATCATGGCTTGGTTTTAAAAGAGAGAGTTGGAGTACTGGAGAAAATCATCCAGAAGGAGGAAGATGAGAAGGATCACATGCTGAAATCAGTAAAAGGCCTTGAAGGGAAGATTGGAGAACTGGAAAGACTAGTACAGGAGAGGGATGAGATGATGAGAGAATTACAGCTACAAATGAAGGGTAAAGATGAGGGAATTCTAGAACTAGGAGAGGAGAAACGAGAAGCCATTAGACAGCTGTGCATTTGGATTGAGTATCACCGTGATCGCAATGATAATTTGAAGGAGATGCTCTTGAAGACCACTGCTGCAAGAAGGCAGATTGCAACTTAGCATGCTCCTTCAGTTGCATTACTTCTATTTGCTCTCTATTATTATTATTATTATTATTTTCAACCTTTTCCATTGAGATTGTATTTGATTTGTTGGTATTTTTGTTCAACAAGTTAGGTGCTGTAATAACAGCAGTAAATAGGCTCTGTTTATTACTGTTCTTAGAAAGCATTTTATGTGCAGCACATTTGCTTCCGGATTCAGGTTGTATAGCATCTTATGTTGCTCTTCATTCTGTTCATTATGGAATAGAGATGTGGCGGAATGCAAAATATACATTTTATTTGTTGGTGCAGCTTTGTATGTATTGCAATTCTTTTCACATTTCGTGTGCCATCTGAGAGTTTTGCAGAGGAATAGATTCCTAGAATAGGAACATAAACGATCGGAAGGGACAATATACAGGTATTCGTCTTTCAAAGTATTTACAATGCTCTATACACCATCAGTTTCATAGCCCGGGTTTTTCACCTTAAAGTTTTTAATTTGTGGATAGATTTCTTGATTTTTCAACTTAAAATATGAATTTGGTGGTATATATTATTCACGTCTTTACCGGAGAATCTCCCAAGCTGAATTCCATCAGCTCGTTACATACGATGTGAAAAAAGATAAAAATTATATTTCAGCCCATCAAAGCATTCGGAATAAATGAACAGGTATTCAAGCTAAAGAGGATACCATAACAAAACAAAAACATAAATATTAACACCAAACTCAGATCTATTTTAAACTCGGGTACAAAAAAAAAATAGCAAAGGACAAAGGTAAAATTGTGCAGTATGCATAAACACATCTCTTCTCGTATCCAGAGAAATCTTTATTGGTAATGTTGGAGCACATAAAAGAAGCTACAAGGAGAGCAAAAAGATTGGTATATAAGCTGAGCTACATCCACATGCCCTAGGAGGCCCCTAATTTTCATATAGACGGTATCTAGCCGAGAAGGGAAAAAGGAACAAAGATGAGGGGAAAAAAAGGGGAAAGGAAAAGAAAACGTAAAACGCTACCATGCCTATTCATTACCTTATCTATGACTCCAACTCAGAAAATTAGTATGATTTTGAAATCATCTTGCTGTTCAATCAGATATCCTCATCTCAACTCCAAGAATATCTTTCACAACCTCGTATGTCACAAATGCAATTGATATAGATGGAACCACCTGCAAAGAATGCAAAAATATTGATGTGAAACAACTTCCCCATCAGAAAAGAATGCAGTAGAAGTCAAATCTATATGCCAATGATTCCTGGGCCTTAGTAACATGAAAATTTTGAAAAGAAAAATATCTTATCTTTATCTATAATAAGTTCATCTTTTCCACTCGGTGCATGTAGAATTGGGTTGGGTGAGCTGATCACTACTGCTCTGGAACTAGCTAATAACTGAAGATGCTTAAACTCCGTTTTGGTTGGGGGGTTTTTGGGGGAGGGATTTTTTTTAAAATCCGGTTCACTTTTTTAGAGGGGAGGATCTTCCCCTCCAAAAGTGAGGGAATTTAGAAGGGAGGAAAAATATAGATATATAATTACTAAATTTCCTTTATTTAATAAAAAGATCTTCCATCAATACAATAAATATTATGAGGGCTTAATACTCAATTAACTCTATTTTCCCTCTCCTCCCCTTACAAACAAAATAAGGATATTTTATCTCTCCTCCCCTCCCCTCCCCACTTTTAAACCAAACAGACCCAAAAAGAAGTTTTTTGTGCGCATGCAATAGGGTATCAGACTAAAATAAACCTAAGTTTGCAGAAAATAAGTGTGAGACTAAAGTGAAAGGTGTATTGCACAGGAAGTGCTACGATGGATATCACTTGCCAAGTTCAGATATTAAAACACAAAAATTGAGCTGATGAACTTGCCTTCACTGAATTGGGGACCAAACCTTTGTACAGAGCTCCAACTCCTTCATGGCGGACCGTTTTTCTGAAAGCATCTACCATGCCAGTATATTCAAGGGGTGCCCTGCTCTTCCCATCACCAGTGACTACTGAAGCAGCCTCTTTCCAGCCCACCATCTGCATTCTCCGACGGATGACATCAAGAGGATAAGCCACTGTCTGGCCAACAGTTCCAGCAGCAGCTCCACATGCAAGCTTTGTTGTTACACTCAACTCAGAGTCCTTATCTAGTCCAAATGGCCTACTTTTGATCAACCAGTCTTTCAAAGATTCATACACAGCAAAGTTCAAACCCACATAAGGTACCTGCAAGAAACATACAATGTTTTGGGTGTCTTAGAAGGGAAGAAAAGATAGTTTCCTTCTGCTGCTGAGAGGTCCAAAATAAAAAGGAAGTCTGAGGTGAGGCTGAATTCATATTTAGATAGAAACTGCCCCCCACAAAAGAAGAAGGCATCAGTTGCTACATTCTCAGGGTCAAATTGAGCATGCAAAAGTAGCTGTATAATCATTAAGAAGTTTATTTTTTAAAGACGTTCATTGATACTTTATCTTAATTTTTCAGTCAACCCGTAATGCGACATTAATGTAAAATGCAACCGCCGAAGCATCCCCACTGACAGCACAATCTAGTAATTAAATCACCTGTCCTTTAATGTGACATCTACATACACAGACTAAGAAGCATAAGCCACATTGTGACATCACTAGAGATGCACTAAAACTCACCACGCCTATTACAGAAGGAAGCCATCCCTTGTACAATGCCCGAGGCCCTTCTTCGGCAAAAACTGTTCTCAGAGCATGAAAAATTCCTCGGTATTGAGTAGGAGACTTCTCTGTCTGAAAAGACAAGTGTAGGTCAGTAAATTAAGCATGGACGCAATTTTCCTTGATACTAGAGCATGTATCTGATTTATAACCAACAGCTTAGAGGCTTCCCTCGAACAAAAATCTTTAAGCACTACCTGGACAGTGAGTCGACCTCGCACCATATCCATTGGGTAAGTTGCAGACATAGCAATTATTCCAGCACATGCTCCAGCTCCAAGGCGCAGAACTGGAGTAAGTTCAGCATCATCTGCAGAAGATACGACAGAAAATAAATGAATAAACCATCCTTTTGAAACCAATCACAAGATAGAATTAAAGCTCAAATTAACAACTATCAACTTTTCCAACATATAATCCATATATATATGTTTTCTATTGACCTTGCTCCTGGCAACTATCATCTTGTAAATATAATCTACCATTTCTCCTTGGGATACTGTGTTTATAAACACTTGAAAGAACAATGGGCTGTGGCACATCTAACAAGATATTATACTTGAAATGGTTCCATGACACAGTACAGCAAATCTATTTGTGCAAGCATAATTTAAAATTGACGAGAAGCTGCTTTAGATAACCATTTCACTTTTCTTCTAAAACAGCTGTGGAAGAGGAGGGAAAACCTGAAATTTCTATTGATACACCATTTTCAATACGTGAGAAAGTAAAAGAAAGCCTAAGATCATGCCAGAAGCATTTGCTCTACTCCTTACGTAATTTTTATCTAAAAACGAAAAATCACGAATCAAAGAGGCAGCATATAAGAAGTAAAGAAAGAATTCAATATATCATACCGTTTCCTGTTTGCCTTCTATATAGCCATAAGATACCCCTGTATGATTCAAAAGTCGAGGAGTAAAATATCTAATAAAATGCAGACAACTTCAAAAGATTATAATTCTTAGAAAATTCGCCAACAAATCTTAATATGAGTTCCACTAATTTATACGAAACATCAAGAGTAACATAATCAAGGATTCATATTCCGCTCATCTCAGGAGGAAGACCAAGAGCAACATTTTATATGCACAAGCAGCCAAAATTTGCTCTATAACCAATTCTCCACTATCATAATGCAGACTTAGCCCAATAAGTAGAATAGACTACATATCCAATTCAAAAACTTGTTAGTAGAATTAATTTTTTAAAATTTAAAAAAAAAACAAAAATAGATTTACATTATATAAGGCATCATACCCATGATCCAAATTTCTTAGAAGCAAACAAAGGAAAATTTTTTAAAAACCGTACTACTTCAGATAATGAGAAACTATCTCAGAGAGGCACATGTGTCGGTGTGTGCATACTACGACAGATGAATAGTACTATTCTAAAAGACCTAGAATTGTGAAATCTAAAACCAAGGAATATGAAATTAAAAATTACAATAAAAATTGAAGGCAAATGGAAAAGGTATCTGGGGAGGGAGGGAAAAAACATCAAAACCTACTTGGATGCCTCCTCATAACTGAAGAACTTGACAGCTGAGTTTGGTACAATGCGAGCACAATTAGTGCCATTTCCCTTGAATAATCCTCGAAAACCCTCAGGTTCTCCATATATATTTCAATCCCTGGACTGTGCCATTGTATTTTATGTTATGAGGATTTTGAACCTATATTCACATGAAAAGTAAGCTTGTGAAGTGTGATCACAAAATGCAAGCAGTGGAACTGAAATTACAAAAAAGCCAACATACGCAGCATTTTGTATGACCACATAATTTTTAAGAGAGATTAGAAATTTAAAAACTAACCAAGCTGCTCACTCATGCAGCGTCTATTGTAACTAAAAAGAAAAATCATAGAAAAAGAGTCTCATTCTTCAATAGCATACTTTCGATCATAGCATTAAATATCATCTTAACTCAAAAGAGGAAAGAACAAGACAGGAAAGAAGAAGGAAATTTTAAGAGTTCAATTACATAACACCAAATGATGACTAAAACCAGCTAAACATTCTAGTACTTCCTACCAATAGCAAGTTAGCAAATAACGTATCCCCTAACAGCAAATCCCTGGACTGTGCCATTGTATTTTATGTTATGAGGATTTTGAACCTATATTCACATGAAAAGTAAGCTGTGAAGTGTGATCACAAAATGCAAGCAGTGGAACTGAAATTACAAAAAAGCCAACATACGCACATTTTGTATGACCACATAATTTTTAAGAGAGATTAGAAATTTAAAAACTAACCAAGCTGCTCACTCATGCAGCGTCTATTGTAACTAAAAAAGAAAAATCATAGAAAAAGAGTCTCATTCTTCAATAGCATACTTTCGATCATAGCATTAAATATCATCTTAACTCAAAAGAGGAAAGAACAAGACAGGAAAGAAGAAGGAAATTTTAAGAGTTCAATTACATAACACCAAATGATGACTAAAACCAGCTAAACATTCTAGTACTTCCTACCAATAGCAAGTTAGCAAATAACGTATCCCCTAACAGCAAATCCCTGGACTGTGCCATTGTATTTTATGTTATGAGGATTTTGAACCTATATTCACATGAAAAGTAAGCTTGTGAAGTGTGATCACAAAATGCAAGCAGTGGAACTGAAATTACAAAAAAGCCAACATACGCACATTTTGTAAGACCACATAATTTTTAAGAGAGATTAGAAATTTAAAAACTAACCAAGCTGCTCACTCATGCAGTGTCTATTGTAACTAAAAAGAAAAATCATAGAAAAAGAGTCTCATTCTTCAATAGCATACTTTCGATCATAGCATTAAATATCATCTTAACTCAAAAGAGGAAAGAACAAGACAGGAAAGAAGAAGGAAATTTTAAGAGTTCAATTACATAACACCAAATGATGACTAAAACCAGCTAAACATTCTAGTACTTCCTACCAATAGCAAGTTAGCAAATAACGTATCCCCTAACAGCAAACCCCTCCCCCCTTCCCAACCCAAAAAACAGAATAAAAATACAAGGAATCTGCTGCTGCTATACAACAAGCACTTAATCTGAAGTAAAGTAAAGCAACCACATAATTTCCCGATGGCAAGAAAACTTGAAGAGCTGAAACATTTGAAATCCTCAAGTATCATAGCAGTTACATTGGCAGTACACTAACATGGATTCTTGGCAAAAGATAAAGCTCTCCAACAACTCTCATGGGAGTATGATTCCCACAAATAAGAACACTACAATAATGAGAACAAAGATTACCTGCAGCAAAATTTTTAACCGTTCTAGCGGAGCAACTGCAGTACGAGACCTAGAAAGCAGACATAACAAATTTAATGGACAAAAAAAGCAACCAGTGAGGAAAAACATGATAAGTGAAATAAATAACTATGAAAAAGGATTTGATAAAATTTCAAATAAAATCCCTAATGCCTTTTAAATGATATTATGCTCTTTCAGTTCTCTCATTCTCTTAAGTGTTGTTCTACCAATTACCTGGGCTAACCCACCAGCACCAACTGATTGAGACTAAAAGATAAAATAATTACACTGGTAAACCTCGATTTTCTAAATTATGTGCAAGAGAACATGAGAGTTCTGAAAATGGCGCAAGATATCATTTTGTTCATGTTAATAAGCTTCGTGAGGCCAATTTAAATACAAATTAGAAGCAAATTTCCATTTCATTTCAACAAACTCAACTTTTGCTAAATGCGTGGATTTATTTATTCTAATAATCAAAACAAGCTCTTTGCTAAAATTGGATTCCGTCATGTTCTTTATATCTTATTACTGTTAATAGGTCCTTATGTCACACAGTTGATCTGTAAAAGTAGCAAACTGAACAGGAAAAAGAAAACATGGAATTCAGAAGCACACATTTGAAAATTCATGAATCAAAAAAACACATTATTTAGTCCTCACAAACTCCAGATCGAAGTTGCTTCAAACATGAATTATGAAAATGAATACAAGAAGGGGCAATAAAGAACCAATTGATTCACAGTTCATGAGATTGGAGACTGAACTCACCAACTGTATCAGAGTAAAATCATATAATCCCAGCTCATACTGGGTTTTCCTATGTCTTGCTATATCAATTGGAATTCAACAGTGACGAGGTAGGTTATCAAGAATTAGAAGAACAAGACAGAGTTTTGGTATAAACTTTAAAATAGCCAATTTTGAATAAAATTCCCTGCCACTACATTACCAGGACAGTTATTATAATTTCAGTAACTACTCAGAAGAATTCATGTAATATTCTATAGGCTCAAATTCTCATCATTATCATCAACGAGGGCTTCCATAATCTCCAAGTTCCAAATTTTCTGGGGGGTGAGGACACGCCCTGACATCAAATGGAATTCAAATCTTGGAAAAAAAAATTACAATGAGTATGTTAGTAACAGGGAGCTCAAAGGATCAGGCTAGTCTTTGTTATACCTAAATCCACAGAATTCATTATAACCTAGAAATAAGTTCTAAAGGCTAAAGCTAAATTTTTGCTCTTAACGGCTGATAGTTTTCACAAAAATGAATAAAAAATTTATGTAAGATTGTTTTTTTTTTTTTTAACTTCTAAATCACAGAACTTTGACTCCGGCCTCATATGCAGATAAAATAAATTTAAGAAAGAAAAAGCTTGACAAAATAGCATTCCGATTCAACAGTTTTAATAAGCAAAAAAGGAAGAATGTTTCTGTTGCTTGATCAGTCACTTAGAAGCAAACAGTAAACACACTTCAAGTAACAGTGAAAACATGTAATCATGAGGAAGAAAACCTGTTCAATATGCTTCTAGAAAAGATAAATTCTTTGGTGTTTTCAGTTCACTCTTATTGTTTCAGTCACAGTACTCTTTAGTGTCACTCTATAACACGATTATTTTTGCCTAAGCACGAAAATCATAATAATGAGAATGGTTAAACTCTCCACTCATTCTGAAAATAAAAAGAATAAATCAAATGAACCAAACAATAAAATTCCATAACAAAAAACACCCTAGAAAATTCTCTACATATCAGTGAAGTTATAATTTACGGCATGGAAATAAATTGGCATACTTCAAAGTTCAATGTGCACAAGCAAATGACATAAAGTAGAGGGAAAGAGACTAACACTCCGCCGGCGATGCCACCAGCAGCAAGAGACTTGCAGACGCTATAGACGGCAAGTTTACTAGGAGCTTTAACTCCTTCGCTCGCAATTTTCGCTTCCTCCGCCAAGTTCACGATCGTCGTCACTGCACTCTCGCCTCTCTTCCCCACCACATCCTCCGACGCCATTCTAGTACCAACAATAAAGCCACCAGCCGGACTCCCCAAAGCTAGCCGGAACCCTAAGGGCCGTCGTTACGTCCTCCGGTGATCGAAGGACAAAAAAGCAACGGTCAGGTAGAGCAGGAGCGAGAGAGTAGAGGTTCCCTTGGGAAACGAGCAAAATCAAAGGATAAAAAAACACGTCACCAAAAAAAAACAAAAAACAAAAGAGAGAAACCCCTGAAAGAATTTTGTTTCCGTCTCTTTTTCTTTTTATTTCCCATTCCTTTTTTTAAAAAAAAAATTCCCAGCCTATTCTATTTTAATCCGATTATGCTTCACAAAAAAAGGGGAAAAAATCCTAATCTAAATAATTCAATTAAAATTTTATCGGAAAATACCTCGACCCGATGAAATAAATTGTAATTTTATCTTTTTTGGTTTGTGATTAATATGTGGCTGGTAAAATTTTGGTCATTTTAATTTAGGTAAATACGGACCTTTTTATAAAGGTTACCATTTCTAGTAGGTTGGATTCACTTTTCATCTTCAAGTCCAAATGATTTCAAGTCCAACTACCAATTGTCACCGACTCATCTTTTCCCAACAAACAAGCCCACAACTTTACATGTCCTGTTTAAAACAATTCTATTTTTATCTCAATTTTTAATTTTTATCAAGATAAATCGAATCAAATCATATTAGTTATATTATAGTTTTATTTTTTAGATTCAATTCGAGATCGAAATTTCAAAAAAATTTCAAAAAATTTCAATAAACATAAAGAAATATGATAAAAATGATGATGTTAAATCCACCAACATACTTACACAATAGGTAAAATAAAGAAAATTTATTTTCTAAATGATTAAATCATGATATCCTATTTTCTACACATTTTCAATTAGAAAAATATTGAAAATGATTTATAATATATCAAAAGATAATGAATGAAATTCTTTTACCATCCATAATCATCATCTTTGTAAATAACTACCCCTATATATCGTTTTATTCTAAATTATTATCTCAAAATATAAATTATTACTATATAATAATAATTTGTCCTAAAGAAATATAATAATGATCTTTTTTAATCTTACACTATTTAATTTATTTCTTTTCAAATTGAATAAAAAATATAGTCATAAGTGAGAGAAAAAAACAATGTTTTACCTTTAAATATCCTTAATATATACAAGGGAAAAATATTTAAGCAAATCTTCTACTCATTTCATTTTTCGGTCCAGGGGTTCTTATGATAAATTTAAGTGTAGTATGAGTTAATCAAAATAAATAAATACAACATTATATACTCCCTTCATCTTTCTTATAAATCTTTTTTTATAAGATGTTTTAACTAATTTTATATGGATCAATAAATTATTTTATTTTTAACTATACTATTATTTATTTTAATTTTTATTGAAAAATTAGTATTTTTTTCTCTAAATTTGAAAATAACATATACAATAATTCTAAAAAGTAATAAAATATCTTATAATTAGAGATAATAAATTTTATTTAATGCTATCTTATAAAAAAATGAAGGGATTGAAGATTAGTTATGACAATGCATCTTATCAAAGTCTTAAATTGGATTCTTTAGCAAACTGATATTCCAAAAGTTATTATTTTTGCATTCATGTTTTGAATTACTAAATAATGCACCTTTTTATTCAATACCGCATGCCTATCAAATTACTCATTTATTCTTAATCTATTTTGCAACTCTCTCTCTCTCTCTCTCTCTCTCTCTCTCTCTCTCTCTCTCATCCTGATAGACTTCCTGCAAGCAAAATTCTCTATGCTATTTGCACTTATTCCTTGACATGATCAACAATCCACCGAAATATGATAGGCACCTTCCAGGAATCTATGCACAAGCTTGCCTTTCATAATCACAGAACCTCAGTCTAACTTGCTGCAGGATTTGTGGGAACGAGAAAGGGGTGCTGTGTTGCTATAACCAACGTTCCAGGAGAGTGCAGGGATTAATTTAGGCCTCAAGCAATTACAATTGTAAAAAGGGGAAATGGAATTGACCGCTTCCGCTCTCCCTTTGGTTTCAAACCTCACTTTTTAATCTTTGACTAGGCAGCAATCATTGTCTCCCGGAAGCTACCATCCGGGCATACAAACTATGGTACCCAGTAACGGCGTCCGGCCATTATAAAAAGTATGCCCATTCATCCCGTCCGGCCATGCAATTTTTTCAAAATAATTTCAGATACAAAAAATGTAATCTTTTATTCAAAAAAGTAAAATTTATCTCAATGTCTTCTTCATTTGTGTATGACAGTGTCTTTATTTTGATTTCCATTGTGTTCTTTTGACATTTTTTTAAAAAAAAAATTTGTAAGACAGCTCAAAAAAATTATAAAGAAAATATTTTTGAAAAGAGAATCCGAACAAATCATAAAGGGACAAAAAAAAAAGTTAAATGAAGTACGATATTAAATAATATAAATACGGTACCTAGAAACTTCATTTGCAATAAATAATCTAATTTTATATATTTATCTTATCATTAGTTTTAATATAGTATATCAGAAATATACGCAAATAATAATGAATATATGCACCGGTGAGTTTTACAACAAATTTTGTAATTTTTCTCCCTAGGATTATCAGTTTTCAATGTCATTTTCCAATAACAAGCAAGTATAGAATTCGTGAATGTCTTGATGAGAAATATGTTTCCATTTTCCCATGTCATTTTCTTGCTTAGCTAGAATACACCTCCACCTGATCTTATCTTACTTAATCGAAAAGGAATATAATTTACATGGGACCATTAAAAAATGATACTCTAATTCAGTTATTTAATCTAATATAAAATTTAAAAGATATTTTTTTAAAAAATAAAATATTATACGGTTAGTATAATTAGTTATGAGTCTCATAAATTAATAGAGTCTAAATTTAAAATTTACTTATAAAATTTAAAATAAAAAATTTTTATAATAAAAAATATGTATATTTTAAAATCAAATATAAATGCTCAAATTTAAAATAAAAATGTATAATTTTATAAATTACAATATGCAACGATGTTGAAAGATCAAACCTATATAAATAATCTATAAACTAAAGAGAGCTTCCATGTGAAGGAAGGTTGTTTTCATCATCATTGTAGTACCAATTTAATTTTTGCCCCGTCCTCCCCCCTCCCCCACCCGGCCCAAAACAACCAATCTCTGCCTCAGATTTAATACTAATAAAGAAAAAGAAAAAGAAAAAACAATTGAATGGATGATAAGCATTGGCTTCCTTTTCAAAATTGTAGTTTGTAATAAGGTCCACTTATAAAAGTAGAGTCTCTCCAAAGCCAAAATTATTATAGCCCACCCATTGAAGATATATTTTATTATTTTATTGAATATTCACTTTAGATATAAAATATATGTATTATATGAAAATAGATATTTAATTCTAAGCATCACAAAATGAAAATGTGAGTGCTAAATCTTTGACAAAATGAGTAATTTATTACCATAGCTGATAAAAAAAAAAATCTTACACATTACAGCTATATATTTCTATGGTTTTCTCATCTGATTATGGGACAAAAGTCACAAAACAGAAGAAGAAAATATGTTACGATGCTTGAACAAGTTTTTGAGGTCAGTGATACTGCTTTATGCCAACAAATCTGACTTCTAATATGCTTTCAAAGAACAATCATCACTGGGCTTAACATATATTTAAACTCCGATTGATATAATTGGGGGGGGGGGGGGGTGATCATCAATTTGTCCTTATAATATCATATTTTGACATGATCAAGGAAGAAGATGAAGCTGGTGCTGTTATCTTATGGGACTGTGGGAGTCACTTGTATGATTCTTATGAGCTAGTTTCAATTGCAAATCACATCGAGCATCATATGGTGCTTGTTTCATCACACGACGATGATGGTTCATTAATGAAGCTCAAGACAAGCTATGCACATTCATCACCAGATCAGAAAACAACCATGAATATGATTTTGGGAGAAGGCCAAAGAGAAGAAGGCATGCGGTGATGTGGGGATAAATCTTCCGGTAACGCAAGTTCAAATCCCGCGTGGAGCAAATTTTCACTGAAATATTATGAAGATTTGATCTGAAGTTTGAATTCTGTTGGCTCTCTCCCACATGTGTATGTCATTTGGGCATATCTCTCAATTTACCAACAAATATTTGTCCCAATAATGTAGGTTTTTTTTATATATATATGAGTGTATAATTAGTTATTGCATTGCTATCTTTATGTAATTCATTCCTATCCATCAACAAATGCAGCTGTTTTTGCATATTTTTTTTTCTTTTTATGTATATTAATTTGTCTCTACCTCGCTTTATTGTGTTATTTATTTTTTATTGTATAAAAAGTTGTGAATTAAATTGAGAGACAATGAAACATAGAAGAGATAAATTGAAAGACAATAATGTTAAAAATGGACGGTGTATATAATTATGATTTAAGTATCATCTTTTATTATCTAATTCTCTTAGAAATAGTTGGTTAAAAGTTATTTAGATTGAACAAAATCCAAACTAGGGCAGCTTGGCCCATTTGATATGTCCT
Organism: Apocynum venetum; assembly: GCA_019593545.1. Lineage (NCBI taxonomy): Eukaryota > Viridiplantae > Streptophyta > Magnoliopsida > Gentianales > Apocynaceae > Apocynum > Apocynum venetum. The sequence continues at coordinate 2,878,605 of SRSM01000337.1, forward strand.
TAATGCATGGCAATTTTGAAGAGCCAAGGAGTGAGCCCATGTTTGATCCAACTAAAGTTTATATAATTGAAGGTCTGTTCTTGACCCAAGAAAATTGCTGTCCAATTTATCTTTTTTTTTTTTTAAAGAAAAATTACTGTCCAATTACTTTGTGGATGTTGTTGACACCGTGCAAGGGAGCAATCCGCAGATGATTTCCTTCCAATTTTCCTATGGTGTTAGGGCAGAATAATCCCCATTCCATATGTTCCATCTTAGATTTGAGGAGAAGTATTGAATAAATCATCCTTCATTCATAAAAAGTAGTATTTCAGAGTGAAGTATAAATTCATTCTTTTTTTTTAATTTTTAAAAAAGAATAAAATTCTTCGCTCCAAATTCCAATCGGGTTATTTGTGACCCAAAAAGATCATAGATTGGTTATGGGTATGCGGATCAAGGGTCGGTAACATCCCATTAGTGTGGACAGATACTGATATTTTTAGGTCAATTAAACCTCAAAGTATGTGGAGTTAACGTATTTCTTATTTTCTCTGATTTTCTTTGTATGACTTGGAATTTCCCAGAATCAGTATTTAGCAACGGACAAATTCATGCTTGTCATTTTTTTCTATAACAAAAATACTTCATTCGTTCTAATTTGATAGATTTTTTTTTTAAATTTTAATTTGTCTCAAATTAAAAGCTTGTTTTCTTATTAAAAAGATAATAATATATTTTTTAATTGATTAAAATACCTTTATTTAAAGTGAGAATATTAAGTATACTTTAAATAATAATTTGTGAATAGATTGTTGTAAAAATGTATATAATTAATGATAAAGCACTTTTTTAAAAATTTATTATTGTTCTAATAATTAAGCTTCCTAATGTAAAAGAGATCTTTTATGAATATAATATAAAAAATATACAATTTTAATAATATTAATTATGTTTTATTAATCGGTATAAAAAATAAAATAAATTTATCAATTTAAGACGAAATAAGTATTTTTTAGTGGATCAATCTATTTTTAATTAAGAATAAAGTTGAAAATATTCAATTCAATAATGTGATAATATATTTTATGATAAGAAAGCGAATTTTAATTTTAAAACAACTTCATATACTATAATTAAAAGATTAAAATTTGAATAATGAAAATCTTTGTTCTATTTTATTTTAAAATATCAATGGTCGGTATAATGTTTTAATTCGCATTAAAGAAAACGCAAAAAAGACGAAGTCAACCTATGGCATGTTCAGCTTATATCCACATCAATGATCCAACTGCCAACATCAATCGTGATTATAATTAAATGATTAAACGTGTGGGGTAATTAAAATCCAGTATAATAGTCAACAAAATACTATGTGAAATGCACTTCAATATCTTTCATTCTTGTCTTGTTGAATTCAATTAATCTTACTATTTGCTTTGTCGATTTTTCTTCGTGTGAAATGGTCATCGCTATATTAATATGACAATAAAAATAGATAATTTTAAAACATGATTGATAAATAGTAGTGATAGTTTTTTTGAGAGTTCTACAAGAATAAGTTTGATAGCTAAATTTCCGAACTTTCACTATTTTATTTTTATTATTATTTTTTAAAACTGTAATATCCTCTATTTTAAAAAATATATTAATTCATGAATCAAATAACACTAAATGTGTTCAAAATTCAATTTTTTCATTCACAAAATATAAATTTAACAATAAAATTAATAACAAAAACCTAAAATATTAATTAATGAAAGTATTGTAACAAATGTGAAATGTGATTCAATTATTCAGTTGGTCAAACTTTATGAAATATTAAATCGAATAATAAATTTTTTTATTTGGTGAAAGATTAACTAAAAATATAAATCATTTTTTTTATTCAATTCAATTTGATTGGATTTTTGTGCAACCCTAACCTAATCGTTAAATCATGCACCTTTAATCATCGGGCAAATGCATCTCCGGATGAAAATGATAGCTCATTTGATTAGAGATACACTTTATAAATTTTATTTTTGCCAAACGAGAAAAAGCCCTAATTTGAAACATGTCATGCAACTCCATTAATTTACATTTGGGACAAAAAAAAAAAAAGGGAGATGTGAAAAAGGCTTTAAACGGCATGAGCATCTCATATGCTGACTGCTTTTTGTCAAAAAAAAACAGCTCATCAGTCACAGCTCTCTGTCTCTTTAGCTTTTGTCAAAGCAACTTTTGATTATTTTCCAGAAAAATACCAAACCAAAACGACATCGTACTTACGATTTCCGGAATCAAACAACGTCGTATCCAACACTACTGTTCTCTAAAATATTCTTATTCTTATTTTCTGCAGAATTTTTCTTTTTCTTTCTTTTGGTGTAAAAAGTGAAAATGTCGGGAATCGTGTACACCATATTCCCTTCCCTCCAAATCCAAACCTTCCCTTTTCTCGGGAATCGTCAATTTCTCAGCCTTTTTGCTTTTTATTGTTCTCTCTCCGGAGCAAGACTCTCAAAGGAGAAAGGTTAAGTACTATGGGACAAGTGGGAAATGAGAAAAATCTATTTTTGTTTTGTTTTGTTCCGTTTTGGAGTTTTTAGATGACTCTGTTTCGACCAACAGTTCTCCGCAAGTCAAAATGATTCCTTGTCGTCGTCTTAGGCCAGTAAATCGTCTTTAACGTGATTCTTTCACAATTCCTTTTTCTTTTTAGAGTTTTTATTTTCTTTGACCATGATTTGAAGTGATTAATGTCTTCAAGTTTTGTTTTGTTTGTCTAATCAGTTTTATGTGAACCAATAGTTTTTAGGGAAGTGGGCTTTGTTTTTCTTGCATTTAGTTTTGTGTTAATTTTTAGTTTTTGATGTTGGGATTTAGTTTTTCTTGTCTGAAAGTTTGAGTTTCGTTTTGGGTTTGTTTGAAATTTCTGGTCTTGCGTCAAGAAATTTCTTCTGGAAGCATTGGTGATGAAACATGGCGGAAGTTGATGAAGTTCGCTTGGTTCGTTGTCCCCAGTGTGAGAATCTTCTTCCTGAGCCACCTGACTGCTCTGTCTACCAGTGTGGTGGTTGTGGTGCTGTTCTGCGAGGTACCCTTCTCTCTTTCTTTCTGTGTTTATGTGTTCATTTGAAGTTGTTAGGCGTGCTTTGCTGTTAAAAATACTCGCTGAGGTTTAGCGAATTTCTCAGTTCAAATGTGTACTTTTTGTGTATGTGGGTGATTTTCTCTCTTTATTTCTTTTTCTTCTGAGTAGTTTAAGGGGTTAAATTGTGGCTGTTTTGATGTACAGCAAAAAGGAAAGGACTTTTGGATGATGGAATATCAGGGATATCTGATGATGAAAAGAGGGGAAGGGTATCTGGTAAAGGCGATGCCAATGCAGGTTTAGCCAGTGATTTCATGGCAGAGAGGAAAAGTAATGGGGCTGAACCTGTTAAACTTGAAAGAAATCTATATGAAAATGGTAGTTCCTCGGCAGCATATGAGGATAAGGGCGTTTCAGCTAATCCTAGTAGATCTAAAAGTGGGACAGAGAGAAATGACCCAAAGATTGATCAAAATGGCAAAGTTGGGATCCCAGATGATGAGTATAGGCATTCTTCTAAGGTTTCTAATGAAAATTCAGTTCAAGAGAGTACTAATTATTGCTTGAACAACAAAAGGTCTGAGTATTTTAATTCATATAATGAAAATAGCCTTGAAGAAGATCTTTTTGATTGGTCATTGAGATCGAGGCCAGCTAGGAACCAGAATATTGTGGACAGAACGGGCTCAGTAGCATCGCGTGCTAATGGAAATGTTGTTTCAGGACGAGGGAGGTTTGCTAAATTTCTGTATCCTGATGAAGGGCCATCGAGCTATGGTAGAGGTTCTCTATATAACTATGGTGGCTATATGACATATGGGGATCATTTAGATGGCATTTCTAGGGTCGAAAATCTGGAGAATGATCGAGCTGAACTTCTTCGGAAGCTTGATGAGTTGGCAGATCAACTTAGCAGATCCTGTGATGTCCCAGATAAGCCAAGGGAAAAAGGTTTTCATGACCGGAGGATACCTCCAGCTCCTCCTGAGGCTTATGGTAGACACGATGCTTTTGTCCAAGAAGGCCCTAATATATCTTATGGTGTAAACAAACAGCCTCTTGTGCCTGATAAGCATGCTTCAAGACCTCCATATTTTGCTAATAGTCATGGCAATCCTTTCATGGATAGACATGGTTCAACTGTTCAAGAACCTTATCCTTCAACAAAACCGCATGCAAGAATATCGAGGATTTGCTGATGCCTATCAACCACAAGTGCTCAGAAGGCCTTCCCATCAGCTACCACGCCAGTACTTCCAGGGTTATGAGCATTTTCCAGGTCGCTACATGGATTTCAATCAAGATCTATTCATGTCACACCCGCATGAAACCTTTTTTCATCAACCTGCATGCTCTTGTTTGCATTGCTTCAACAAGAATTGGCATGCTCCTAAAATGCAACCACCAAATTTTAGCAGTCAAAATGCAGGAAACAACTGCATGCATCACATTCCTTACCCACATGCAAATCCTGTAGCATATGGTCTGCAGGGTTACATTTCTGAGGGTTCCAATATTCAGCAACCACATTCTCGTGATATACAGCCCCTCACAAGAAGTTCAAGTGATCTTGGCAGAGAAACTGGTGGATTTGGTTGTCGCCATTTTAAAAAGGTCTTGGTATCCCATGGGAATGCACGGGTCTTTCATCCTGTTGCTGGTGGTTCTCCTTTTATAACATGCTGTAATTGCTGGGAGTTGCTGAAACTGCCAAGGAAAATCTTGTCAGTGCAGAAAAACCATTGGAAAATGAAATGTGGGGCCTGTTCTTCCATTCTTATGTTTGAAATTAAGGGAAAAGGTATTCTTGTATCAGTCCCTGTAGAAACTGTGCCAGTCACAATGAACATTGCTGCCACCCCCAATGAGATACCAGCTGAAAATTTCCGAAATTCTACCGATTTCTCAGATAATTGTGCCATGAACACCTCTAATGAGTATGAGAATTTCAATTATGACTTTCAATTGGCAGATGATGAACTGGATCCATCTTTAAGAGACCAGAGGCCCAATTTTGGTGCGCCTGACATTGGACAGGATCCTCACTTATCCTCTTCCAGTTCTTCTGAGGATGAACAAAGCCCAGATGGTTTGATTCTGAGGAAAGATGTTTCTCATCTGGCAAAAGATGAAGCTTGTTTACCTCTTCCATATTCGCCTTCCCAGGAATATCCTGATCATCCTTCTCCTGATAAAGTAATGCAAAGAAATGGGAACAGCAGCAAACGTATTGATCAAGATAAGAATCTTCAGGATGGGATAGTATCTCGGCAAAACTCTCTAAAGGATGCTATGGTGGCAACTGAGATGGACGTCTCTTACAATGATCATTTCAATACTGTTGTATCTCATGATTCTGTAGAGGTAAGAAAGGATGAAGATCAACCAAAGACCAACAAGGGGGCTGAGTCATTTTTTGTAGGTCTAATAAAGAGGAGCTTTGGAGACTTCTCCAGGTCAAGTAAGACAACAGAGAGAGGAAGATCAAATGTTTCTATTAATGGGCACTTTATACCAGATCGAGTAGTTAAGAAGGCTGAAAAGCTTGCTGGGCCTATACAGCCAGGAGACTACTGGTAAATCAATAAGAATATGCATCTTGCTGCTTTAATATGCTTGTGTGTGTTCATCGTTATCCTGACTCAAGGTTTATGGGTCTAGAAAATTCTTTGTTTGTGCAACCTTGAACTTTAAACCATCCTTGTAATAATTCTTCTTGCTTTAGTTTCTTTTCACTTTCTTCTTTTAATGATGAAGCATTACAATTGGATTTTCTGCTATCTTTTGGCTGTACCAGGTATGACTTCCGAGCTGGATTTTGGGGTGTAATGGGACATCCTTGCTTTGGTATCATTCCGGTAGGATCATTAACTTCTTGCCACAGTATTTTTTATAAACATTTAAGAGTGAATGATTTTTGAATGATATAGAAAAGGCTGCATATTGATTAACTAATGGTTGGTATAAACTGTTTTGCAGCCAAATATTGATGAATTTGATTATCCTGTGCCCCAAGATTGCTCTTGTGGGAACACTGGAGTTTTTGTTAACGGGCGAGAGCTTCACCAGAAAGATCTAGATTTGCTTGCAAGCAGGGGTCTCCCAACTACAAGACACAAGTCATATCTCATCGAAATCTCTGGGAGAGTTGTGGATGAGTACACTGGTGAAGAACTGGATAGTCTTGGCAAACTTGCCCCAACGTAAGTTTTTCTGCTTCATGGAATATACTGGTGTTCTCCTTTCTTTCCTGCTTCGCAAGTGCAAAAAACTATTCATGAGAATTTCTAGGCTTTGATTTTACCAATATCCTTAAAAAGAAAAAGAAAAGTGACAAGTGTTTTCTGCGCTACGATAGGCAGTTATATATGTAGGTAGTACCCACCACTTTCTTATAAGGTTCTGCTGAGATTTTCCATTTTGAAACTGAGATGCATGTTTATCTAAATAATGATGGTATAAGAGGGAAACATTCCCACGTTGTGCAATTTCAGAGGGCTATGTGTATGAAGGCTTACTCTGAAATTTGGTGTGCGACCCGAATTTTGCAATAATCTACAAGTCTACTGTAGCTCTTCACATTCAGAAGCTCCATATTGGATATTGGCTTACCTTGTTTGTAGATATTGGAAAATGTGAGAAGTCAGAAAACTTTAGATAGAACTAGTGTTCTGTGGCCCAAACAACGTGGGTCTTCTATGTTCTATAGGAAACCATGATTGAATGGCTGATGGGATTTGCTTTAGCACTCCGAAGTTTTCCTTTCCTTTATGCCTTGTCTTGCAAAGAAAAGGGCAATATTTATGGAACTTTTGCCACTTCAGATACATACTACATGACTTCACAGCATAAATTGCAATGCATTACTATCTTATTCAAATTTATCTACCATATTGATTATCTTCTCTTTAGGATCACAAATTACTGACATTTTCTATCGTCTGAAGTTCTTTGTCATCCAATTGTTCATGGATTCTGATTTTTCTTAGTCTAGCCCATAGGCTCGTGTTTAGAGGTCTTCATGAAAAGAAACAATCGGTGTCCTGCTTTTCTAATATTGGCTAATTAGCATATTTTTAATTTGTATTCTATGTTTTTCTGCTGAAGAAGCTTTTGCTGCTTGATCTTGCTCCATGGCTTGAAAATTGTTTTCAGTTGTTTCTGATCCGAACCACGTTTATCTGGAACAGGGTTGAGAAGGCAAAGCATGGCTTTGGTATGAAAGTTCCCAAATCACTGCAACAACTGTAGATTTTTCAGCTGTAACATAGTTGTATGCTGGTGGACAGTGCACCTGCTCATCTGCTTTCTGTCCCACTGGCATGATCTGAAATACATGTAATTCAACAGACTAATCAAGCCTTTCTTAATCTATAATTTGTTGTGTGAATTATATTATGATATTCTTTTAGTAAATATATGATTACTTTATAGTTTAGGAGGAGCTGTACTTGGACAGATGTCCGAGCATTAAAATACTAGTGGACATTGGACTGATGTTTGAAAATCATTGATATCAAAATGATTTTTCAATACTTTAACTCATAGTAGAGTTACTCTTTTGGTTTAGACTTTATGAAAATGGAAATTCTTATGTGGATTTAGTTTTTGTAAATTATATATATATATATATATATATATATAATCTATGTGATAGAACATTTCTAACACAATTTGTGGCGACCAGATTTATTCAAGAATCTCTCTAGTGGAAAAGCAGCATGCAACTATGATGAAATCATGGTTGTATGTTCCGTCACCGTCAGGCTGAACTCTGAAGCTTCTACTCATCCTCCCTCGACCCATTTAGCATTGCATGCCGTGATTATTGCTAAGGGGACGTTACCTATGCAAATCATTTTTATATTTTCCTGTATTGTATCCCATGTTCTGCTGTACATGTAAGTATGTCGTAGAAGATATATAAATAATTAAAATACTATCACTTTATCATCACACCCTTATAGTTTACATTGACAGGTTGTTCCGGGCCTTAAAAAATCGAAAAATCGAATTGAAATTTTTAAAATGATTTGATATTTTGGTTTGGTTAATCGAAAATTTTTAAAATTACGATTCAGTTTTTGATTTCAATTTTAGAAATTTCGATTAAATTGAAAAATCAAAGTTTTTTTTATAATTAATGTTTAATCAAATTTATTTACTTAAAAAATTATTTAATTATTTATATTTTTCTATTTAAAGTGTTTTTTTATTCATAAAATGATAATTAAGTCATCATATTTTGGTATATTATAAATTATTTTTTTTATTTTTCTCATTGAAAATGCGTAAAGAATATAATACTATGATTTAATTGATAAATTTTATTTATTTTGCCTATTATTTGAATGTGTTTGTGTATTTGGCATCATCATTTCATTTTATTATATTTCTTTAAACTCATTGAATTTTTTTTTGTTAAAAAAAGAAGAAAAAAAAGTGAAATTTCAATTTAAAATTGAATTGAATCGAAAATCGAACTATAGTATAGCTAATACAATTTGGTTTGATTTATCTAGGTAAAAAAATTGAATCAAAATTGTAAAAATCAAACCCAAAAATCGAATGAACAAGCTGTTGAAAAAATAATAAGATTGTGGCATGTTTTACAAAATCACAAAACATATACCCTTAATGACAAAGTTTACCAATAATAGCTTAGCCTACTGAGGATTGAAAATTATTTTCAAGATCTCTAAATGGGCAGACACTTAGACTAGGACGAAAGGCCTTGATTCTTCAACTTGGCAACTGAAATACTACCATGAATAATATTATTTCACTCATCTTTAGTTAAAAGTTGTACACCCACCGCACACTGTTTTTAATATATTCAATTTAAAAAGTATATATTTAGTATTGTACAGTGCCTTATACCCTTTTTTTAATCACAACAACCAATCAATCACCTAATCCAAAACTAACCACAATGAGTCACCAAATCAAGTAGTGCCACAATTAATCAAAGCTTGATCAGCCCATCAGTGATCAAGCACCCAACAAAATCCATTCTGATTCATATAATTTTGTTATCATACAACTGTTATTAGTAATTTATAATCAAAGCATGATCACAATTAGTGATAAGAACCCAACAAAATGATTCTGATTGACTGATTCCCATAATTTGGTTATCATACAACTGCTATTATTATATACTAATGAACAAAAAAAGAGAGACTACTAATGTAGCAAAAGATTTATTTGTAAAGTGATTCCTTTTTATGAAATTAATAGACTAGCATGGGTAGACTACTTTATACAATTCGATTCATACAATTTTTGTCGTAACCATTAAATTTGTCTAGGAATTGTGGGGGTCCCAATTCAGAAAGGGGGAAAAAAAAAGGACACTTCTTAGAGTGATGAACAAATTACTACACTTATTAGAAGGATTGGTGACGAAGTCACAAAGCCTGTGGTGCAGCAGCGCCGCTTCTTAATACTCACTTCACCTTGCCCATGGGCCATTAGCATTTGCCACCATCCTCGTTCCTTTGTCGGTAGCTAAGTTGATTGAAGAACACTCGACCCCAGTTTTTGTCATTCAAATTTCTTTTGTTATAACATCCAAAAGGGATTCCTCGAGATAACCATTTTCTGTGTAGGGTATAAAAGTTGCAATCTGAGCTGTAAGAAATGTTCTTTTTGCAGAAAAGGTAAGAGTCTTGCTTGGAGGAGAATGACTGGGATGATGAAGAAAGTTTGGGTCAGTTCGAAATCTTGGTGGTGGCCTTTGCATAAGTACAATTACTTGGTTTTGAAGTTGGGGGTGTCGATTCTCTTGGTGGGTATTGGTTTCAGGCTAATCTTCTACCGATCCAATGGATTTTCGCTCGACTCAGATGTTCCTTTTCAGCGAACTGTTGGTTGGAGTGCAACGAACCCTGTGCCATCTCCATTTAATCTCAGTCGAACCATTGCTGCGCCACCTCCGGTTAATCTCAGTCTCCCAGAAAATATAGAACTCACTCCTCCTAAAGGTACTCAAGTTCGAATCTTTTTTCTTTAAAATTTTCTAGAAGACGTTGTTTTGATTCATGAAATGTGAGCTAGTTTAGGATTCAATGCATCGCCCATTTTCTTCTTGGTATGGTTTCGTGTGTTTGGTCGGATTTGTCATTTGCGACGTAATTCTACAAATACGCAGAATTTCTGTGTAAGGAAACTTTAGTTGTTGCTACCGAAAGGAAGGGATTGTAATCTGGCTAAAGTTGTTTAACGTTGAATAAAGACAAGGGTTTTCTTTATTTCCATTGGGTTTCAACTTCAATTGGTTGGCTGATCATATATATTGGCAGTTATATAGGTCAGTTACTTTTATTGGTGTTGTATTCTTGTTAATCGGCTCTGTTTTTAGGGATCTGTTAAAAGAGGATGATGTAATTATCAGGTTGATGACGTAGTGCAATGGAAAATGCAGGAAAGTGTGATCTCCTGACTGGGGATTGGATTCCCAATCCGGCTGGTCCTATTTACACTAATGAGACCTGTAAGTGGATTGAAGGACATCAGAATTGCATGACAAATGGTCGGCCAGATACTGGTTATCTGTATTGGAGGTGGAATCCGCGAGAATGTGAGCTGCCTCAACTGAATCCTAAAAGGTTCCTTGAGCTAATGAGACACAAGGCATGGGCATTGATCGGTGATTCCATATCACGGAACCATGTACAGTCGTTGATTTGCATTCTCTCCACGGTAAAAGATTGCTTCTTCTATAAATTAATGAGTATACTGTGTGTTGCTTCTGTGTAACTTTTATTCTGTATTGAAAGAGTTGGTACTCTTGTTTATACTCCCTCATTTTTCCTTATTGGTAAATTTTGTATCTTATGTTCAATCGGGACTATTTATCTTACTACCCAGGTAAGTGAATTCATGCTTCCATTTGTATTGCATTGAAGCAGTTAATAACTATGTAAATCATTGCATATCCATCAAATTTGTAGTATATATTGGTAACCATGGTGGTTAAATAATAATTTTAGCTTTACTGTCCTCTAAAGTTATCTCCAAAAGTTCTTGCAGGACTGTGATGAGTTTCAAAGGAATTATTTAATAATTCCCATGCATCATCTTCTTCTTTAAATTCAAGAATCAAGTTTTTCTGCCTTCATTCTTAAACAAAGATTTACTATTCATTTTCCACAGGGAGGAAATTATATACTATGTCATATCCTTTGAAATACCAAGTAGTTTGCTATCTTTTGAATTATGCTGTGTCTTTTTGCCAGCCTAACAAGATAGTTAATATTGGAGAGAAGCGTTCTAATACTCTAGTCTGATTTGCTGGATGGGGACCCCAAAAAAGTCAAAGTTTATTGGTGCATGTTCTTATATTTAGATGGAATGTATTGTCAAGTGTTAAAATACTTGACTCACTCTGTGTCTGAGATAGCTAGCCAAAGATATGGCAACAAATACAGTTTTTAGTGACTGTTTTGTATTTCACAGGAGGGATAGGGAATTGCCACAACCCTTATTTGATTTGTGCATCAAGTTGGTCATATTGGTGCGCAAGGTTCTCTTGATTGTGCATCTTGTCTGTGTTTTTGCAAGTTCACTTTTCTTTTCTTCCTATGGTGATAGTAATTTTGTCCAAGTGCTTTTTGTATACTTTAGTAGCATTAAATGAATTAATTGGTGTTTGTTTACTCATCTGCTTGTTCAAGAAGGCCATAAGAAAAAAGTAGTAGGTGTGAAAATTTCTGATAGATATTTAATTTTTGCTTGCTTAATTATCAAATAAAGTCTAAAGTGTATTAGCAGTTACTTCTTGTGAGGTCCAACTTTTATGGTAAAATTCTAGATTTTCCTCATTGATTTATATTGTATGCAAAGTGAAGGTTCAAAAAGTAGCTTCTGGTATTCTTTGGATCCTAGTTTGATTGACATCGGACCAGTCCACTTTTGGTTATTTCAGTTGCCTTTCTCGTTATTCTTTTTGTTGCCAGTTTCCACTTGGCTATAGGAGTTTCAGTCTCTCTTCCTTGATAATCACTCAACAGTCCCTCTTGATGTTTTTTTATTTTACTTTTTTTTTATACGCATATAGAATTGTTCTCTCCAGTCACTTTTATACAGTTTTCTCTTCCAGTCTCTCTCCAGTCACTTGGTCTGGTTTTGTTGAATTGTTTGATACTGTTATATTCAGGATTGTTATTTGATCTGGATCTCTGTTGAATTGTTTCCCAAGCAATTGGCTAATTACTTTGCCCTTTTAGGTTGACGAAGCTGTTCAAGTTTACCATGATGCAGAATACAAATCCAGAAGATGGCTCTTCCCTTCTTACAATTTCACCATTTCAGCTCTTTGGTCTCCTTTCCTTGCTCAAGCGGCAATTTTCGAAGACTACAATGGAGTTTCTACTTCTGAGATTGAACTGCATCTTGACAAGCTTGATACGAATTGGACTGAACAGTACAGAAACTTGGATTATGTCATGTTCTCAAGTGGTAAATGGTATGTCAAAGCAGCAATCTACTATGAGAATAATAAAATTCTGGGCTGCCATTACTGTCCAAAGAGAAACATTACTGAGGTTGGGTTTGATTTTGCATATCGGAAAGTCCTCAGGAATTTCTTCAACTACATAATCGAGTCAAATCACAAGGGTATGGTCTTTTATAGGACCTCCACACCTGATCACTTCGAGTTTGGTGAGTGGTTTAGCGGTGGAACCTGCAACAGAACAGAACCAATTAAGGAAGGTGAGTTTCCACTCAACGAGTTGGTCACAATTCTCCGCCGTATAGAATTAGAAGAGTTTAAGAATGCCTCAGCAAAAGCTTCGGAGAAAGGGGTAAATCTCAAACTTTTTGATGTCACTTCTCTCTCATTGTTGAGGCCTGATGGGCATCCAGGTGCTTATCGACATTTCCAACCATTCGCAGAGGACAAGAATGCTAAGGTAATTAATGACTGCCTACATTGGTGTTTGCCTGGTCCTATAGATTCTTGGAATGATCTATTAATGGAGATGGTAAATTCTTGAAGGAATTTGGATCAACCTGATTCTATAGAGGGAATGGTGAACAATTTTGCATCCACGCTGTGAATACTATACTCTTCCAGTTCACCAAGCATCAATTTTTTTTACATGATAGCATTAGCCTTGCCTGGTCGGACCTGCAAAATGAATTTATCATGACTTGGGAGAGTTTTGGATTAGCTCTCAGCAGGCTTTAATTTCTTTTATTCTTGTAATAGAAATAATGCTAGAAAATACCATTTGATTTCCATCTATTACTGTTAATTCATTTTCCGAAAAGAGAGAGAAAATTGTGTGCTGTAGCCGGAGTTCTTGTAAAACAGAATCACACACATTGGAGATTGGAGGAACCTGATGTTAAATGGAGTTTTTAACCAAAATTTAAAACGCCAAAGGTATTCATGTTTTCGTTATTCTAATTTTAATGTCATTCATGTTATTAGGTAAAAAGAAAAAAGAAAAAAGAAAAGGAAAGTACATAATGCCATTCGCGTCTAATTGCTATTCTTTTCTTTTTATTTATTTCATCATTATTCATTTCTTCTTCTTGATTTCTTTTTTTTAAAAAGGTAATTAATCAACAAATAAAAAAATTAATTAGTAATTTTTTATATAAACTAATTAGTTTAAAAATCTACACATTTATTAATTTATATTTATTATTTTTATAAACTAATTAACTCAACAAAAAAATTGCACAATTATTATTATTTTTATTTTTATATAAAATATATCTTTAGATTAGAAAATTAGAAAATATATTTTTATTAATACAAAATTTTTCAATTTTACAACAATTTCTATATTTTCAAAATTATATTTACTAATTTTTAATCTAAAAATATATTTTATATAATAAATAAAAATTAATAATTGTGTAAATTTTTATTGAGCTAATTAGTTTATAAAAATAATAAATAAAAATTAATAATGGTGTAGTTTTTTATAATTAAAATATTTATCTACAATTTATTTTTCAATTTTACAACAATTTCAATATTAGTGTAACAATGTTTTTTAAAATTTTTATTTCAAAATTTATATAATAAAAAAAAGATTAATTTGTTTTTAGGTTTATAACTTTATTTTTTACAAAAATTGACTAACTATTTCATTAAAGGAAGGAAACATTTCAAAAAAAAAAAGAAAAGAAAAGAAGAAGAAGATCAAGACGCGATTGTATAAACTAATTAGTTTAAAAAAAATTACACAATTATTAATTTTTTTATTATATAAGATATATTTTTAAATTAACAATTAGTAAAATAATTTTGGAAATATGGAAATTGTTTTAAAATTGAAAAATATTGTATTAATAAAAATATATTTCCTAACCTAATTAGTTTATATAAAAAATTACTAATTGATTTTTCTTTTTTTGAGCTAATTACATAATAAAAAAAAAGAAATCAAGAAGAAGAAATGAATAATGATAAAATGAAAAAAAAATAGAAAAGAAAAAGAAGAATAGCACTTAGACCTTTATAGGAGAAACGTCTAAGAGTTTTTTTTTTCTTTCTTTTAATTTCTTCTTTGTTTTTAACAATGATGTGAATGTCATTGGATAAGAATTGAAAAAATAAAAATAAAAATAACGATGACGTAAATATGATTCAAGTTTTGAGTGATTTTAATATGTTTCTCACAATCAAATAAAGTTGTTTTAGATTAAATATAGAAAATATAGAATATTTTGATTAAAAACTAGGCGAACCTTACTGAAATTTTTCTCTTTGGCAAACCATTTTAAAAAAGGAACTCCAATCAAGGGGAGAGGGGAATCTTTAAATGTTATTATAAATTTATAAGTTTAATTTATGTCTAGAAGTACCTATAAATTTAATGCTTATATGGTTTATTTTTAGGATCTTGAAATACCTAAAAATTCAATTTATTTTTTATTTCTGACTATAATTTTCAATTTAAAAGAAAAGACATTAAATAGGGAGTTGGGGGGGGGGGGTAAGATTAAAAGAATATTATAATTGTAAAGTGGTTTATATTAAGGGACAAAGTTGATATTAAAACGATTTATGAATATTTATTTAGGAACATTGAGATTATAATAATATAATTGAAATTGAATCATATAGATTTAAGAAAAAAAATTATCTTTTTTTTAACAGAATTGTCTCAAGTAATATTATTATAAAATGAAGATAAAAATATATAATCTAAATGATCGATTTTTTTAAAAAGAAAAAACTAGAAGAGAGAAATTGAGCGGTTTTACAAAAAATTTTATATGATGTGGGAAAAAAAAAGAAAAGAAAAGGAGAAACCATAGGCGCGCCATTCCTTATTGGGCACTGACCCGGCGAAACTTTCACCAACGGTCAAATATTCAAATTAACAGGGAGTGGAACCCGAAGCTAGTATTCAATTCTCAATATTACATTTGAAATTGAAAATTATAACCGTTGGGAGTACCACAATCCCACGCCCCATTCCTTTGTATAAAGCTCCTCCCCAGAGGAGTCTTATTCATTTACAATCTCTCTAAACTCCTCTGCTTCTCTTGCAATCAACAATGGCCGCTGTTGCTGAATTGCCCATTGTATCTGATGATGCTCCCAAGAAGAAAGGAGGGAAGTCTAGAAAGGCATTGAAGCAGAAAAACCCATCATCAAATGAGGCCAACATTTTGGCCGGAGCAGTTTCTCAATCCTCTCCAGTTGTGCCATCCCTGGAGGACTCTGCTAGCAAAGAGAATCATGAAACCCTTTCACAACCCAAGTCCCAGAAGAAAACTAAGAGAGGGGCATCGAAAGCTAAGCAACAAAAGGAAGATTCTTTTGAGAAGGAATTGCAAGAAATGCAAGAAAAGCTTCAGCAGTTGAGGCTTGAGAAGGAGCAGACTGAGGAACTCTTAAAGGTTAAAGATGAAGCCTTGAAGCAGAAGGAGGAAGAGAAGGAAAAGCTTCACATGGAACTCAAGAAATTGCAGAAAGTCAAGGAGTTTAAGCCCACTGTGGTGAGTTTTCTTGTTTTATTTTTGTTTTCCTGATTAATTGAAAATGTCTTTGAAAGAAAAACTATGAATCCAGAGAAATTGGGGATTTGGCCTAAATTTTTTTTTGTTATTTCTTTTTAGAAATTGTTTTGGGTATTTCTTTTTAGACTGTTCTTGATCTTAAGTTTTCCAAGATAGATTGGTGAAGAGACAAATTTTTCGCCTCTTTGTGAGCTCTATCTGATCTGTTGAAGCATTTCCAGAACTTTCCAATTATGCAAGCATTCGTAGAGAAAGAGCAAGAAAAGAAAGGAAAGAAGAAGGCAGATCCTGCGACGAAGAGGCCATCTCCACCCTATGCTCTGTGGTGTAAAGATCAATGGAACGAGGTAACTTAAGGAAACTGCTCTCCACTTGGAAATTCGCATTCTTTTTTCTGAGAAAAGATAATTTCAGAAACTGATCTTTTTTGGGAGTGAAAAATCTGGATAATTGATATGGCGATAATTTCAGTAGTCAAATTTCTGATGTCATATATGAATTTTTAGGTGAAGAAAGCCCATCCTGATAAAGAGTTCAAGGACATATCAAATCTGTTGGGGGCAAAATGGAAGACAGTCAGCCCAGAGGAGAAAAAACCTTATGAGGAGAGGTATCAAGCCGAGAAAGAAGCTTATTTGAAAATTGTTGGAAATGAGAAAAGAGAACATGAAGCAATGAGGCTTTTGGAGGAAGAGCAGAAGCAAAAGACAGCTATGGAGTTGCTTGAACAGTATCTTCAGTTCAAACAGGAGGCAGAGCAGGGAAACAAAAAGACCAAGTAAATACAATCCCATCACTCTTCGAGTTATACTTGAAAATTAAAGCGTTGTTTCTTGAACTGTTTTCTCTCCTTTATGCAGGAAGGAAAAAGATCCACTGAAACCAAAACAACCAATGTCAGCATTTTTCCTGTTTTCCAATGAACGACGCTCCACATTGCTTGCAGAGAATAAAAATGTTTTGGAGGTAACCCATGAATCCTAGATTTGGTTTGTTGATCATTAGTAATTATGAGGACATTGTTAATGGTACTAAATCAGTAATTTGTTTCGATATGGTAGGTTGCAAAGGTCACAGGCGAAGAATGGAAGAACATGTCAGAGAAGGAAAGAGCACCCTATGAAGAGGTACATCATGCCTTGTATTGTTCTTCACTTGGAATTTGTCAATTTTCCTATTCTGTTATTCTGAAATTTCTTGAATTTGGAAAATATTAGATGGCAAACAAGAATAAGGAACAATACAAGCAAGAAATGGAGCTTTATAAGCAGAAGAAAGATGAGGAAGCAGCTAGCCTAAAGAAGGAAGGAGAAGAGCTAATGAAACTTCAAAAGCAGGAAGCTTTGCAATTGCTCAAAAAGAAAGAGAAAACAGAAAACCTGATTAAGGTGGGAAAGAAATCTTTACGTTCAAACCTTTGTAGTCCAAAAGATTGTATATGTTACAAAGCAATTGAAATGTATTTTTCTGTTTTATAATATAGAAAACAAAAGAGAAAAACCAAAAGAAGAAGCAGAAGGAAGAGAAGGATGCTGATCCTAACAAGCCAAAGAGACCAGCATCTTCATTCATTTTGTTCAGGTCAGTTTAAACTGCTACTTCAATCAGAGCCAAGAAATGGGTTCTTCCTCCTTTTTTAGATAAAAAAGAAAAAGAACAGTAAAATCAAATTTCATTGAAGGTTCTTCCTCCTCCTCAAAACAGTTTTTTTTTAAACTTTTTTTTTCTTCTTTTAACTACTGCTGCAGTAAGGAGACCAGGAAGACATTGATGGAAGAGAGGGCAGGAATCAACAATTCGACCCTTACTGCACTAATTTCAGTGAAATGGAAGGAATTGAGTAATGAAGAGAAACAAAGTTGGAATCTCAAGGCTGCAGAAGCAATGGAGACATATAAGAAGGTATTGGCGGAATACAACAAATCTGTAGCAGAGAAGGAAAAGAACCAAGAAACAAGAAACTAGAACGCTCTTTTTGCCTTGTGTTGTGGTGTTCAACTGGTTTTGTTGAACATCTAAAATTTTAGTATTTTTATTTTATGTTTGGAAGTAGTGATTTTAGTTGACTAATCTGATTGTAGCGAGCTAAATTTGTCTTCTGACCAAGAATTTAGTACGAAATCCTTTTTTGAGGTTGAAACACCTTTTCTTTTTTCTTGTTCTTTTGAGATCTTTACTAAGATACCACAAGGTCCACCACACAATACGTGCCAGTCCAAATAAAATCTGCGGGTGGCTTCATTGAATTATATATAATATCAAGTCAAATTAAAATTTATTTATTTTAATTTTCATCTACTTTTATTCAAATGTTGTATTAAATTTTAAAACTTCTCCTTGTATATAATTTTAAATATCCATTTCATATAAGAAAGGTGATGAAATTATATGATCTTATACTATGTGGCCTTTGTTTCGAAGTATATATTGTTTTAAGTTTTTGCATAATTTTTTTTTTGAAACTAAAAGATATACATAATATAAGATCATATAGTATACTTCGATAAAATAAGTATATCGAAGTAAATAATATTAAAAAATTTTAATAAATGAATGACAACTTATGCTCTATAAGAATATATATAATAAAGAATTACTACTATATGATCTTCCTACTGAACTTTCTTTGATACAGAAAAAGCCTTACGACTCCCACACACCGACTGAAGAGAGATAAAATATGCATTCGTATTTCACCAACAGGGGAGAAGAAGATAGTGGTGCCCCTATGTTGTTTCCGGGTAAGACTCACACCTTGGTCATCTCCAAAATTTATACTTTTACTAAGCATTTTTGTTTTCTAATCTCTTTTGCTGATTCTGAATTTAACACCACCATAAATTCTACTTGAAGAAATTAGAAATAATGAGATTCCACTGTCTTTTCGAGCAAGAGGGCTTATCCTCAAAATCCGATCTTTACAAATAAAATCCCATTTTTTTCCTTTTATATGTAATATATCAAGTTGTGGGCTGATACAATCTTCTTGGAAGTTTGACCCCGCCGCTACCGCCTACACCGTTCCCTGGGGGCATCATTTTGCCATAATATCCTGTGTCTTTGATGATGGTTTTCTCCTGCATATCTTTTTCTTCTGCCGTTTCCTTAATCCCTTTCCTTACCTTTTCTTTGGTTTTTATTCTTTTCTCCTTTATGTGAATCATTTTTCATTTACATAGCAAACATTAAGTCATCTTATTATTAATATATAATATAAGAAAAAGACATATTTCCCCTTTAACACGCTTCCCTTTTATTTTAAAAAAGAAGTTTATGAGTTAACTGGGAATTAATTAATAATTTCCATCCATAGAGAAAAAAGATCGATTGCTTCCCTTTCATGGTAGGTCCAATTCCATCAAGTTGAATAAACTAATTTTTTTTGACTTATTCTTTTGTTAAAGGATTATTCTGTGGGCTTGTTCTCTTGCTTCTTCTAAATTTTCTTTTATAAGGTAATGATTGGTAAAGAGAAAATAATTTACATTTATAAACAAAAGTTCATTCTTGATGTGAAAAAAAGAAAGAAAGCGAATCAATTCTGTCCTAAAAGATACGTTGGTAAAATTAAATTAAAGCCAACTTATCGGATTTTTTATGCCTTAAAATTATAAAACTCACGAAATATCTGTATGTCATAATTGTTTTCCAGACATCTTCGGCCTATCTATTGACTAAGGTTCCCCCAAAGCCCACGGTTTCAATACATTCAGTTCATGATTGATTAGTTTCCACTAAAGCTCAGCCTCGTAAATCCAGTCCCATAAGCAAACAATCTTTCAGTTATCATTGTCCCCCATGCTTATTAAATGACTGTTAAAGATCGTTTCCCAGACGGCAAAACTTCCTATTCTTATAATACTTGCTCTCATGTTCGTTTTAATTTTTTATTTTATTTTGTTATTATGAAACTAAAAATTGTAGTAATAAATAGATGATAAAAATAGGTGTAAGTATATTATACTTGGGAGCGAGGTACTAATTTTCTGCCCTCTTTAACGCCTGCATATACTCGAAATTGATGCATTGAATCGAAACCGAGAGATATATTAGTATTTTCTATATACTGATCATACAAATGCCGCCAGAAAATTCAAGAACGGTCACTTCACCGGAGGCACGGCGGAAAGATGACGCTGGCGCAGCTTTTGTGTTGGAATCAAAAGGTAACAATTTAATATTCTTCTTCTTTGCATGTCCATAAAATGATTGGTTTCCTTATCAAAAGATTTGGCGTTTGTGTTGTAAATCGTAAACATTTTATACTAAACTGAAGGTGAGATTTTTTTTTGATGAAATAACATTGAAGGGGAATGGTGGCATGCTGGGTTTCATCTTACGACGGCCATCGTTGGGCCAACAATACTGACGTTGCCTTATGCTTTCCGAGGTCTTGGATGGGGTCTGGGCTTTCTTTGTTTAACGGTGATGGGGGCGGTGACTTTTTATTCTTACCATCTCATGTCGTTGGTGCTTGAGCACTGTGAGAAGTCTGGACGTCGTCACATAAGATTCCGGGAACTCGCGGCTGATGTCTTGGGTAGGTCCGCTATCGCTCTTGAGTCTTGACTCATTCCATTATTTATTCTCTGATATCCCAGTTTTATCTGCAATACAACGACATTTTAGGACTTTTTGCCATTTTCTTTAATTAAATTTTTTTTTTGGATTACGATGATTTTTGGGATGCTTTATGGATGCTTTATTTATATATATATATATATTTTTTATTTATTTATCTTTACCAATTACCAATATATTCTTGAATTTTTATGAGAAAGATCGAGTATGTGTTAAATTACTTATTGAATATTCTGTTACTTTACAATTCTATAATGCTTTGTGGGGTATGTCATTGAAGTCTTCATTAAGACTTGATTGCTTATCTTTGATGAATAGTATTAGATACAACAGCCTTTCTTGATATGTTTTTCATTTGGGATTAAGAGTATTCAAAAGCACTATTTAATATGTGAAGAATGAAGACTGGACTGTTATGTCAGTTTTTTTTTTTAGAATTGGATTAACCAAATAGTGAAGAATGGACTGTTATGTCAGTTTTTTTTTTAGAATTGGATTAACCAAATTGAAATATTTGAAACATTCTTGATCATTGTGGAGACAAACATAAGTAGAATATCCCTTGGAGATGATATATGTTGATGGAAAGTAATTCTAATATTTGGTAAACCTCTGAAATATTGGACTAAACTATGTAGTGAAATTCTATTTGCACCATCTCATTTGGTTACTTAATCAGACCATTCACTACCTACTGACCACAATGAAAATTCATGTCCAGCTTCTGTCTAATTCGATTCTTTTTGAGATATATGCCAACAACAGATTGTGATGATAAGTAATTCATTGTGACACATAAGTAGTGTATAGTCTTAAAAATGTACTATTTGTATATGCATATGTGTTTTTATTTTTGGTTAAAACAAATAAAAACCAGCAGTCAAGAGTTTAAATACTCTTTCTAGAATGACACCTTACAGTAAAATGGTGGGACCTTTTGTATAAGCGGGACACTGCCACACGGGACTGATAGAACTACACAATGACTGCATTATAAGCCTTTGATCCCGAGCTTTTGATTTCAAAACTAAATTTTGGGATGCTTTATATACTGAAGAGGTTTGATTATTAACATTCTTTTTTCAATTTGTAGGATCTGGATGGATGTTTTATTTTGTAATATTCATTCAGACGGCCATCAACACTGGCATTAGCATAGGAGCAATCCTGCTAGCAGGAGAATGCCTACAGGTATACCAAGATATGTGTCAAATGATTTCTTCTGGTGCAGCATTAATTTAATGGCGTACTGAATGTTTTGACAACCTTTTTCTGGGCTGCTGGACTCTGCTCATTACTCATAAGTCCACCATTATTCATGAACTACAAATCTATCGCTGTTATCCCATAGTCAGGTGCTCCATTATTAGCCTTGATTTTCTTGGCGGGGGTACTATAGTTTAAGTAACTTGGAATGCGAATGAATGATCATGTCAAATAATTGGATATTTTATTGAAGTCTCTCTCAGCATGTTTAGCATATAATTGTTTTCTTGATAGTTTGTCTGTATGTCTTATTGGGGTTAGTTTTACCAAAGAGCAGAGTAATAAAATTCACTTAAACAAAGTGTAGAATAAAGGCAGAGCATAGTAACAAAGAGCAGCTGTTGAAGAATGTCTTTTCAAAGTATGAAACTTTAGACATTTTGACTGATGATAGGTATTACATTACATAGCAAAATTACTGTTGTGAACGAGATGTGTACGAGTAGATGTTAAAAATGACTTAAAAGAATGAGAACTTGAAAAATAATTAGTTCAACATGGGTGTATGATTACTTCAATTATTTGAATCAAATTGGCACAAGCCCTGGTTAGCTCACCTTATTTTCTATCATTCTCGTTTCTGAGCTACACAAATTGGAGAATTATGTGTAAATTCATATGAGAATCAGACATGAATTATTTACTTTGTTTTCGGTCTCATCATACAGAACTATGACACAATCTTTTTTTTCTTATTGTCTCTCACAAGATCATGTACTCGGACCTTTCTCCAAATGGGCCACTGAAGTTGTATCACTTTATAGCTATGGTTACTTTTGTGATGATACTACTCTCTCAGTTTCCAACCTTCCACTCCCTCAGGCACATCAACCTGGTCTCTCTTCTTCTGAGTCTGGGTTACACTTTCATTGTGGTTAGTTGCTGCATTCATGCTGGTAGGTCTTTCTTTCACATCTCTGTTGTCTTTTCTCCGGCTTCTGTTGAAAGTTCCACTATTCATACATTCTACTTTATGTGATTAAGAGAATTGAAAACAGAAAACGGCATTTGATGTTGCAAACATACTTCTTTCTCATCATAACTTGAAAGTCTTTAATTCTTTTGTTATTATTATTTTTGGATAAGTTGAAAGCCTCATTCTTCAATTTCTTGCAAAGAAACTGATGTATTAGGTGATGTCATTCGTAAAATCATGAGATCACATTGTTGATTGTATTTAATGACTTTATCATTTAGATTACGAGAAGTGCCTATATATATAGATTTAAACAAGCACACAAATGTAGAAGAAACAACACTCATAGCTGCCATGTTTGGTTGCCAAACATTTTAGGTTGCCTAACTTAATTTAATACTCAACACTCTTATTTGGGTGGAGCATATAGATCAAATGCTCAAAGCTTGCTACAAATGTATTCAATCCTTTTCTTTCAAAGATTTAGTAAAGACATCAGCAAGTTGGTCTAATGAAAGTAGTAACAATGTCTCCAAAAGCAACCTTTTCACGTATGAAGTGACAATCAATTTCAATATGTTTAGTCCTCTCATGAAAGACAAGATTAGATGTAATGTGCAAAGCAGCTTGATTATCACAAACTAATTTCATAGAGTTAGTTTACAAAACTTGAGCTCTGTGAGAAGATGCTTCATCCAAATAAGTTCACACATCCCAATAGCCATTGCTCGGTATTCGGCTTCTACACTTGAATGAGCTATCACATCTTGTTTTTTACTTTTCCATGACACAAGATTTTCACCAAACAAAATACAATAATCTGATGTTGATCTTTTATCCCAATGACAACCAGTCCAGTCTCTGTATGTATAGCCAATAATTTCTGTATTTTCATAATTCTTATAAAGTAAGTCTGTACCTAGAAACCTTTTAATATATTTTAAAATTGTGGTTGTAGCTTCCCAATGATTTTCACATGGTGATTGCAAAAATTGGTTAACCACACTAAATGTAAATGAGATATCAGGACGAGTGACTGTTAGATAAAGTAACTTGTCAACTAACCTTCGGTATCTTTCTGGATCAGATAAAGGCTTTGCAATATGTCATACATATTATTTTTTCAAGTATATCCAAGGTATACTTTCTTTGAGAAACATAAATCCCTTGTTGTGATTGAGCAACTTTTATATCAAGAAAATACTTTAAATTTCCAAGGTCTTTAGTCTCAAAGTTTTGAAACAAATGTTCCTTAATTTGACTTATGTCCTCTGTGTCTTCTCCAATGATAACAATGTCATCAACATAAATTACCAAATAAATATTTTTTTCCTGATAAATGTCTGTAATATACAGAATAATCAACTTTGCTTCAAGTCATGCTGAATTATTGAACAACTCCACTAAACTTGTCAAACCAAGCACGGGGGATTACTTCAAACCATAGAGAGCGCTTAAGGCGATATACTAAGTTTCTTCCTATTTTAGCTACGAAATCTGAAGGTTGTTCCATGTATACATCTTCATTCAGGTCACCATGTAGGAAGACATTCTTGATATCCAACTGATGTAATGACCATTGACGAGTGGCTGCCATTGATAGGAAAATATGCATAGAGGCAATTTTGGCCACGGGTGAAAAAGTATCAGTGTAGTCAACACAAAATACCTGCGTATAACCTTTAGCAACAAGTCGAGCTCTAAGTCTATCCACTTTTTCATCCGGGCCAACTTTGACATTTTATACCCATCTGCAACCAATTACTGTTTTTCCAAGAGGTAGATGTATCAACTCCCAAGTTTCTGAAAAATCAAGAGCTTCCATTTCATCAGGCATAGATTGTCTCCAGTCTGGTTGAGATAAGGCATCTTGAACATTCTTAGGGATAGAAACAAAAGAAAAATGAAAAATAAAAGCACAATAGGATGGAGAAAGACGCTTTTGTGAGAGAAAATTATAGATGAGATAAGGATTTCGAGTAGACCTGATACCTATGCGGTTGGCAATAGGTGAATCTTGGACTGAGTCAGAAGGATCCTATGGTATAGGACGTGAATCAATTGGACGTTCATCTTCTTGTGAACTACGTAACTGACGAATGCGACGCTGATATATGTGTGGAAAATGTGACAAGTCTTTCCTCTTGGATTTGGGGCAAAGACTCGGGATGAAGTGAAGTGAGTGTTTCTTCATGCACCATATGAGGTGATGACTCAGAGAAGGTAAGAATAAGAAGTATTTCTGTAGTCCTAGTGGGTGCCCCCGTGAAGTCGGACTCGTCAATAGTAGTTAAAGAAAAAAATAATGAAGACTCAAAAAATGTAACATCAAAGGATGTGTAAAAACGATAGGACAATAACACCGAAAACCCTTTTAAAGACGAGAATATCCAATGAAAATACATTATTACTTTGGGATCTAGTTTACCTCGTCCAGGAGTAGTGTCATGAACAAAATTGGTACACCCAAAGACCTTTAGCAGAAGCTTATGAAGAGGTTCTTATGGAAGTAAAACACTAAGTGAAATTTTTCTTTGCAAGACAGAAGAGGGCATTCAGTTTATGAGGTAGCAAGAGTGAAGTATAGCATCTTCCCAAAAACTTTTAGGAATCTTTTGATGGATAAGTAAAGTGTGGGCTCTTTCGACAAGATGATTATTCTTCTCAGCAATTCCATTTTGTTGTGGAGTTTTAGCACATGAAGATTAATGAAGAATGCCATGTGAGGAGAAGAAAGTAATGAATGGATCAGAAAAGTACTCTTTTGCATTATCACTACGTATGATTTTTATAAAGACTCCAAACTAAGTTTTTATTTCATTATAAAATGTTTGGAATACATTAAAAAGCTCAAAAAGATTTTTCATGAAAAAGATCCAAGTGCAATGAGAAAAATCATTTATAAAGATAATAAAATACCGATAGCTAAGAATAAACAGGACACGACATGGCCCCCAAACATCAGAGTGAACTAAAGAAAATGGGGTAGTAGTACGCCTATCAACCCTACCAGGATATAAAACTCTAGAATGTTTCCCAAGTTGATATGACTCACATTCAAGAGATTTTAAATTTGACAGATCGGGAATGATTTGACACATTTTATTAAGACTCCTGTGTCCTAAACGGTAATGAGCAAGAAGAGGAGAAACAGTAGCGATGCACGCAACTTTGGAACAGTAGCGATGCACCCAACATTCTTCCTTTGTGTGCCCCGATTTGTTATAATGATCACAAAATCGGAATGGGCCATGACCACCCTGACCTCCTCGGTAACTTTCTCGACCTTTTCCTCTGTTATTATCTCGGTAATGTTGAGTTTGAAAGTAAGAGCAGAGTGCTCTATTGTGGAGATGGGTGCAATTTCTTTGGAGACAGAAGAAAATTGTAGAAATCTTTTAAAGATGTCTTTAATACAAAGTACAGTTCCTTTATCGAGAATTCTATTACAAATTTGTTCATAATCTGACTTAAGCTTTGCAAGAGTGAAGACAACAAAAAAACTTATCACGTTGAGCAAGTTGGTCTGCCGGTGATACTTCAATAGGCAAAAGTTTGTTGAATTCTGATATGAGCCCTTGAATTTTGCCTAAAATTTTTTCCATTGACATATATTACTTCTTGATATTCACCATTTCACTAATAAGAGAATAAAAACAAGAAATGTCATTTATATATAGTAATTGTGCATGTTCCCATATGGATGCACAAGTCATGAAGGGGTCGGAACATAGGAACTAACTCAGGTGAAAGAGACTGTCATAAAAGACTGCATAATTGGGTATCAACTTTTTCCCACACATCTCTTTCATAGTGAATTTTCTCAGAATTGATAGTCAAATGATCAACTACCCCTTGTCCCATAAATCACAGTTTCACAACAGAAGGCCACTCTTGATAATTTTGGAACCCTATCAACTTATCATGAATGATAAACATTACTAGATAAATTTGACACAAACTTTTGGTTGAACAAATTGAGATTGAAAAATGGGGTTCAATATTTCTTCTTCATCCATGACTTGTATTTTGTTCCTAATACTAAGGTTTTATATTACTTATATCAGAGATCAATTGGAGATAAGAAATAATTGCAGCAAAAAGTTCTTAAGACCCAAGAGAACAAATGTGACACATTTTAAAAATCAAAGGTGAAATGACAAATAACACCTGGAATGGATCAAGTTGAACCTGAAGAAACTTGATGAAGAAGCGGCGCAACGTTCCGACTGCTGCAGGTGGTGCATGAGGCTCATGCGCCGGAGAGTGAGGTGGCGCGTGGCAGCACCTTCTGATAATGTAAGATAGACAGAAAAATGGTATGGAGAATAGAAATTGAATTTAGATTGAAGAAACTGGAACTTGAAGCTTGAAGAGTTGAAAACTTGATACTTGAAGAAGCTGGAATTTGAAGATTTTATAATAGGGTTGGAGATATGTTTCAGATGTGTATTGCTGAATATATAGAGGAGACTTGAAATTGAAAATCTTCTTGAAATAAAAGACTAAAAATTTTAATTGAAACGCTTCTTGAAACAAAGCATTAAAGATTTCTAATAATTCAAATGAACCTTTCAAATTATTAGAAAGGTTCAGGTCACAAGAAAAGAGGCTTTGATACCATATTAATTGTATTTAATGACTTTATCATTTAGATTACAAGAAGTGCCTATATATATTGGCTTACATAAACATATAAATGTAGAAGAAACAACACTTATAGCATTCATTTTAGACCGCGTAACTTAATTTAATACTCAATACGAATGTTTTCTTATCTCCTCCTGTATTCCCTGGATCCTGGTAGTGAACTAAATTATTCCAGTTTTATGCAGGTTTATCCAAGAATGCACCTCCAAGGGACTATTCCTTGGAAAATTCAGAGTTTTCAAGAGTTATGAGTGCCTTTACATCCATATCAATAATAGCTGCCATTTATGGAAATGGGATACTGCCAGAAATTCAGGTTATATAAGTTATTTTCAGTTGTACTTGTTGGAATATCGTGTCATATAAACTATTATTACTTTTTTTTGGTGATAAATTCAATTATTATTACTTATCGTCTTCAAATTGTGTACATCATAGCGTGCAAAAATGAAACATTGCATAGAGAACCACACATGAGCAACTGAGATGACTATATCAGCCAGCCGCTTATCCATTTAATTGATCCTAATACAGCAAAAATTCTGATCCCTGTGGTCACTGAATTCTAGAGATGATTTCAGTTTTAGCAAAAATTCCTATTTGATCGGCCATTTTCTGAATATGGTCTGTGACAATGAATACAGGCAACTCTAGCTCCACCAGTCGCAGGAAAGATGGTCAAAGGCCTTGCAATGTGTTACTCTGTAATTTTTGTGACATTCTACTCTGCTGCAGTTTCTGGATATTGGGTATTTGGTAATAAAGCCAATTCAAACATTCTCAAGAGCTTGATGCCTGACGAAGGGCCGGCATTGGCTCCAACATGGGTGTTAGGTCTTGCGGTTGTGTTCGTCCTCCTTCAACTCTTTGCCATTGGTCTGGTAAGCTCATGTACTTTCCTATAAAACCTCAGGTTACCATGCAAAATTGTGGAGGTTTCTACGTACTCATTGTTGCTTTAATGCTTTAAATTTACCATACAGGTTTATTCTCAAGTAGCATATGAAATCATGGAGAAGAAATCAGCTGATGTGAGCCAAGGGATTTTCTCCAAAAGAAACTTAATCCCGAGAATATTTCTTCGGACTTTATACATGATATTTTGTGGATTCTTTGCAGCTATGTTACCATTCTTTGGTGACATCAATGGAGTTGTAGGAGCCATTGGATTTATCCCTCTAGATTTCATACTCCCAATGCTTCTTTATAACATGACTTACAGACCATCAAAATCATCCCTCACTTATTGGACCAACATCTGTATCATTGTAATCTTTACAGGTGTAGGACTCCTGGGCTCATTTTCTTCTATGAGGAAGTTGGTTCTAGATGCAAAAAAATTCAAGCTTTTTAGCAGTGATGTGATAGATTGACTCCTGGAGACTTTTTTTTTTAGCTGATCAAAAGGATCATGTATACTAAGAAATAGCAAATGCTGTACAACTGTGTTAGTCCTGAAATTATACTTGGAGACATCTCTCTCTGATGCATTTTGTTATTTCAATAGCACCAGGTACCGTACAGCTTCATATTGCTGTTTCAGTAAAGATACATGATTGGCTTACATATCAACTTCAAATATCTCTTGGATTTCGGTATAGAAGGGCAAAGAGGGGGGGGGGGGGGGGGGGGGAAGAAAAAGTGAGGGTGATTGTAGTTTCTCTGGTTCAGAAGACAGCAATCCAAATCATGAGATGTCTGAAAAAACTTTATTTGCTGATAAAAGCCTTGGTTGCCTCAGTTCCAATTAATCCCAGCCAGGTTGATTGGAAATTTGGGATGTAGATTTCTCCTTTATCTTCTCCATAAATCATGAAACATGATGTTTATTTATATGGGAGTAGTAATAAAATGCCACACTTTGCAAACTTTTATTGGTGGTATTCTACCAGTATTAATTAATGATAAAGGCCAACATCTGTATTTGGCAACTTATTTATTTATTTCGAAAGAGCAACCGAAGTGTTACTATTGTTTTATATGTATATATAAAGTATTACTGTTGTTTTAAAAAAAAAATCAGTTTTAGTTGATATTTGTATGGTCAGATTTTTAAAGTTAAAAAAAGTGATTCATCAGTAATATTTTTCATCTGAAACAAAAAAAAAGATAAAAAAGGAAGAAGAAGATTGCATATGGTTAATTTTAAAAATGAACATACACAAAATTGAATTTATCATTCATATATATATATATATATATATATATAATCGATTTTAAGAATGATGATTATACATATATTTGGCTTCATCATTAGTACATACACTCACTCCGCACTTATGAGTATAGTCTACATTATTCATGAATAAAAGATGAAATATATAAGTTGTCAAATAAATTTTCAAATCTTATTTAAAAAGGTAATTATTTTTTCAAATTTTTTTAAAAATAATATTTACTTTTCTTTAAATTTAGTTATATATATAAAGAGATTTCAACGTCCAAAATTGATAGCTTTAAATATCATAAAACGACTTCCATCACAATCATGAATCACTAGGTTTTTTTTTTTATCACTTTTCCAGTCAAAGTACATAGGATTTAGAGTAGTTTACAGAACAAGTTAGGAGAGGGTCCGCGAGGAAATCTCTCTCTCTCTCTCTCTCTCTCTCTCTCTCTCTATATATATATATATATATATATATATTCCACCTCATCCTGTTGATAAGAGGGTCAAATCACGTTCACGGTTATTAATAGACGACCAAAAGTTCACATCACAAAATAATTCATGTTATAGTTTTTTTCAATGTTAATATTAATGATCATGATCATCCCATTTATTCTCGTAATTACTATAATTTTCATGTAAATGTTTAAATAAGAAGATAAAGTATAATTAATGCATTACTATAGTATGAGATGTAGAATTTAATATTATATGATCACGTAAATAACTCTACTTGATTCTCATCATTCTCATAATCATACCCTTTTTTTCTTTTAAGATAAATATTGAATTTATTAATTGTAATGGGTGTAATGACACCTTCATCATCCAAAAGATAATACGCGTGTTTTCCTTCTTATCATCTCTATGCTATTATCGTGCGATGGGTCCATTACATAAACGTAATATTACAACTATATATTTGTAATCACGAGTTCATATAAATTCATAAACTAAATTTGAGGTTTTGTTCTCTAGTCTTATGATTTGTTTAGATGAGGACAAAATTAATCTTCTTTGAGACCCTGACAAGATGTACTCCCTCCCTTCCTTTTTTATAACATCTTTTAGGTAATTTTACATAAATGAATAAATTAATTATTTTACATTATACTCTTATTTATTTTAATATTTCTTAAAAAATAAATATTTACTATTTTTTTCTCTTTTAATAAAATAAGAATAAATTTAAAAATAATATATATAATAACTATAAAAAATAATAAATCATACACAAAAATTTATTTAATGTATATTATAAAAAAATAAAGGAATTATTTATTTGTCTTGAAATAAGATGATATGTGGAAGACAAGATATGCCCCCCATAATCATGTTTTAACTAAAAGATTACCCATTCTACAAATCCCATTCCAGTATGTGATAGCTTTGATAAACTTTGTCCTCCGCCTTTGCTGCAAGAATATCTTGAATCCTTTTTGCCCCTTCTTTTGACTTCGTAGGGTACTCAAAATAAAATTTTAACCACTCAATTAGAGAGTGAACCCTCTTCAGTCTTAAAACGAAAGCAGATGTGCAAAATTTATACTATGAAATTTCAGCCAAAAAAAAAAAGGTGACTTAAAAACCCTTGTAGAGGTCATTTCCCTCAATTTATAAAGGCTAAAATTAAACTTTCACAAAAAAAAAAAAGGTAGTAAAATTCAACAGTTTAGAAGAGCTAGTATGAAGCCTACAGTTTACAGTTGACCGAACACACAGGAAATGGTTCTTTGTCAAAGAAATATATGTTATTGAGCTATCACAATTAACTATTGAATACCGCGTTTGAGTATTCCGTAATATACATACATAAACCCGAGCCCGGGTACGCTGTTTCCCACGGAATTATTTCTTCATAAAATTTTCTCTTGTCCAAACACGACATTAAATATTTCAATTGCTTTCCTCTACCCCATCTCATTTGACCTTCTCTAGCCATCTTCCCTCCCTATAAATGCTTCAATTAGTACTTCACTTAAAGGGAATATTTTTCGTGGTTAGAAGTATTTCTTATCAAACAATAAATCTTGAAATTGATTTACATTTCTTTCCATCCATCTTTATCATTTAATAATGGTTCTTAACTAGTTATCAATTTTTTTAAATTTATAGTGTTAGAATAATGTAGATGGTTTTTAAATTGTTGTCCCATTTTAAAAATGTATATTTTTTAATTTCTAATATGAGGTGGTTTTGACTTAAAAATACTACTACTACTATCTTTGTCTTCAAGTAATTGGCACAACTCCAAGATGCCATCTTTTAAGAAGATTCTAAATTTTTATTTTAGAGTATTGAATGAAAAAATTAATCCATCTTGAAAATGAAATAGTAAATGTGATTATTTGATAAATTCAAGGTAAAATAGAAAAATTATAAGAAATATTTCATTAATTTCATAAGGTAACATGTAACTAAAGAAAACAATCTTTAAATTATGATAAGTATTTGAGAATGTAAGTAATATAAGAACTAAACGAGATAAAGATAATAAGAAAAATATAATAAATTTTACTTTTTTCATTCAAAATTAATCCTAGTATCTCTGTATTGAATATGTAAACTTAAAATTTATTAAGAATTTATATTTTCTTTTACAAATTTACTCATTTATAATAAAAGTTTTTTAGTTAAATAGAAGAGTATATTAATTAGGAAAACGGACAGTATGATAAGGAGTTTATTGCTTAACACGTTATCGGGATTGGAAAGAAAAAGTATAAAACCCATTCGGCAGTGTGAATTTGTCAGAATAACTTTCTTATTAAGCACTTCTATCCCACGTTTTATTAGATTATTGTCCATTGATCAAAATCTGATGACTAAGTATTGTATTATACTATAGTCAATTAATCCATGCTTTTCTTGATGTTAAAGTTCTACTCAATCCGTAAAAAAAAAAAAAAAAAAGGTTCTACTCAAACATAAATGCAAATCTCATTGCCGACATATCAATGCATGTAGATTTCTTCTTCTTCTTTTTGTAATCTCCTCCTTTCTTTGTACATAGTTTGGATTCTTTGTTTATCTCTTGTCCCATTTATAGTAATGCATCTAGCGTCGTATTCTGCCATAAACTCATTATATTATTTAATGTCACAATAATTTTAGAAAAATAATTGACCGTGTTTAGTATTTTATGAATGGGACAAAAAATGAAATAGAAATCGACATGGATAATCATATGTGCTTTCTACTTGATCGGTTAATTCCCCCAAACGAACCAAATAATTTATTCTCTCATTATGTAATGCAATAGTGCACTTGATAAAATTTTCTCATTTAATTAATATAAGTCTCAAGTTCAATACTAACTATTTTTCTCAATAAAAAAGTTCAATAATTATTTAGTATACTGTTCACCTGAGAGATGAATCATGAAACTTGACATTAAACGTGATAAAGTTTTTCTTTTTTTCCTTTTCTTTTATTATTTCATTTCAGAATTGTGTAGATTTAAGTTAGCACGTTAAAGCATTTTTGGCCAACCATACCATAAGAAATGCTGGGGTTCCTAAATGAGAGTTTAGAGACACGGGGGATGTTATAGCTAGTGGTCAATATGTTCTTTTATAGGTATACGCATATGTGATTGAGATGGGAATTAAATTCTAAACCTATATTAATTATAAAACGTTTTATATTTTTAACTAATTCAACCGTCACATTCATTGGACACAAGTTTTAATCTTTTTTGTTTTTTATTTTAAAAATTAATTTCTTTCATTACTCATTTCCCCAAAATTAAATGATCAAATTGAAATGTCTAAAAAATAAATTTACTAATTTATGTGATTTGACTACTAACCACATTAATAACAATAACATTATGATAACTTATTTACAATAAAATAAAAAACTTATCATAATTCTTATATTTAGTTAAAAGTGAATATTCAGTCGCTTATTATAAATTGTTGAATAACTTTTATGTTTTCTCTATTTATAAATCATTAAATAAATTTTTAGGAATTTTTTATTCATTCTTTCTAATATTATACCTATTGATGTTTATTTTTCTATAAGACAAAAAAAGTAATATTTGAAGAGAGGAAAATATAGTACCCTATATGTTCATAAAGATAAGTCATTGGACTCAATTTTATACATATCAATGAAATTTTTTTATTTTTAAAATGCATTTAATTATTATGTTTTTGAAATAAGAAAAATAAAATAAAATTTGTTTTGAGAAAAAGAAAATATAAAGCTTTGTATTAAAAATAAGAAAGAGGTGAGATGAGAAATAAAAATAAATAAGTGTAATATTAGAAATTAATAGTAAAATATCTATTAAATTATATAAAAGACTTATATTTATAAATAGAGGGAGCAATAAATAAAGTTTCAATAAAAGAAAAGGCACAATAAATAAAAACATCTTAAGGGAATTTTTTTTTATTGTCAAACGATGGATGATTTATAATAATATACGAATATATCACTATTATTTTATACGTGTGGAGATATGAATTAAACTTTAAAAACTCAAACAATGAATCATGATATCGAGAATTTCTAACAAACCAGCTACCATCTTCTCACTGCGTACCTCCAAAGTTACAATTGGTGGCCTATATTAAGAGGGCACGAGTATGCACTTTCCCCAAGTCCCCTTTCTCTCTATATAAAGAAAAGAAACTTCCTATCTCTAAGTCTCCTTAACAGGACATAAACATAGCATCCTCTGTTCAATCTTGCAACTAGAAAGAAGGGAAACAAATGGAGCTGAAGAAAGGAAAGAATCAAGCCTCAGATATGGCGGCGGCCAAGCCTCAGATATGGGACTGTGGAAGTTCACTATACGATTCATTTGAGCTGAAATCTTTCGAACGCCAACTTGATTCAGCCATTCATTCAAGAACTCTATCAATGCCTCATTTATCCGATCGTCGAGTGGTCGTGGATCATCATCATAATCATAATCTTCCTCCGCCTCCACCAGCGTCTTCTCAGCCTCAGCAACCCATGTTGAAGAAGACATCCAAGATTTCTCGTTCTTTTCAGAAACTCCTCCGCTCTGTTTTCAAGCCTAAACAGAATCAAAGACCCCTGTTTCAAGACCAGTCTAGAGATGGGTTTTACTTGGTTTATGATAAGTCTGCTGCTCTTTCAACTATTCCAGAAGTCCCGGAATTCGACGCCGGCCTTTCCCCGGAGATTAGGTCTTTGGTTAGACGGACAGCCTCCGAGAGATTCACCGCCACTTCTATCGGTATTTCATGTGCTTGATATATAAATAGGACATAAGCTATTTAGGAATTTCCCTACTGGCTAATGATATAATATGATCAGATGTACAGTTTGTGCCCAGTGAACTTTATTTTATTTTTTTATGTTTTCAGAAATTTTCTTTCCTTCTCATAGCAAATCACTCCTGGAATTTTTTGACATACTGATCCAAGACTATTTTCTTGCTTAGAGGATGGAGTTTTAATTGTCTAAGTCAAACTGATTTGGTTTAGGTGCCGGTAACATATGTGACATTTTCAACTCGGTTGATTTTCTTTGGCCTACCAATCTCCTAACCCCTTACCAAAATATGAATAGTTTTTTTCCCTTTTACTTTTCATGAATAAAAGGTTAAGTTGGCGTTGTTAAACTGCTGAGGTTGCCTCAAGTTAAGGGAATTTAATTCACATTAAATGCCTCATTCGTCCATTAAAATTAATTTTTCATGGACTTGCGTAAACTTTATTTAATTAAGTGACGATAACTTAGCGATACCAAAATGAAGATATTGTTGAAGCTGTGGCAATTTCCAAATTTGTTAGGTTGTTGATAAATTTACCTTCAAGGAAGTTGATTCCTCCCTTTGCTTAAGGTTTGAAAAACTTTCTGAAAACCCCATAGTTTTCATATGCATCTTTTATTAAATAAAGATTTAGATTTGGCCCACGTCATGAATTAATATTAGCCATTTGAAGAGTGGTGGTAGGGCTGGAGCTTTTACTTAAGATTCATAGTTCATTCATCAATTAATGATCGACAACCAAATGTGTGAATAGATGTGACTCCAGTGTCCGTACCTCTGGGGAAATTGTAAATGTGATCTGTGGGGTGTTCTTTAGTACTCATCGATCTTTGGCATTTCAAATGTCGAATGATCCTGATTCAAATGCTATCTACCATTTAGTACTAATATCCAAGCTGTACAGAGTTCAAAACATGAAGTTTCTAGACAAATCTTGCCTTTTGTAGATAAATAGTGTTATAATGGACATTTCCAAGTTCAAGACCGCAACCGGTAGTAAAACATGGAGTACTATCTACCACTTTGAAATCTTTAATGACATTTCCTTGTTATTTTCTATAATATAATATTTTATAGTGATGTACTTTTAACTTATAAGATTAGTTGTGTAGCAAAACAAGGGAGATTTTAAACAAAATATTTTTTTTTATATTTGATCCAAAATAATTTTGATTGTTAAAATCATACTAAAATGATCCAATATTGTTATTTTAATTTTTTTTCATTTCTTAGCCAATTATGTAAATGTCATTTACATTCTTGAAATTAAAGAAAAAGTAAATAAAATACTTCAATGTTCTCATAAACGTTGAAGTACTATTCTTCCTTTTCTTTTCTTTTTCATTTCATCATTATTGTTTTCTTCTTCTTGATTTCTTTTCTTTCTTTCTTTCTTTCTTTTTGAAAAAAGAGAGGTAATTAGCTCAACAAATAAAAAAAATCAATTAGTAATTTTTTATATATAAACTAATTAGTTAAAAAAACTACACAATTATTATTTTTTTATTATATAAAATATATCTTTAGATTCGAAAATTAGGAAATATGGAAATTGTTGTAAAATTGAAAAATATTGTATTAATAAAAATATATTTTCTAATTTTCTAATCTAAAGATATATTTTATATAATAATAAAAATAATAAGTATGTAATTTTTTTTGAGTTAATTAGTTTATAAAAATAATAAATATAAATTAATAACTGTGTAGTTTTTTTTAGCTAATTAGTTTATATAAAAAAGATTACTAATTGATTTTTTTATTTGTTGAACTAATTACCTCTTTTTCTTTTTTCTTTTTAAAAAGAAATCAAGAAGAAGAAAAAAATAATGATTAAATGAAAAAGAAAAAGAAAAAGAAGAATAGCACTTCAACATTTCTAAGAGAAACGTTGAACTATTATTTTTATTTTTTAATTTAAAAAACATTAATGTCATTTCTTTTTCTTGTTTTTTTATCTAAAAACGTGAATAACATTTACGTCGTTAGATAAAAAATGAAAAAAAAAATAACGACAACGTGAATACGATTCATATTTTGAATTATTTTGATATGTCTTTAATAATTAATATTATTTTAAATTAAATATAAAAAAATATAGTATTTTAATTAAAAACTCAAAACAAGGAGTACTATCTGTAACTTTGAAATATCTAATGACAAGTCCATGATATGTTCTATAATATTTTATATTGATGTACTTTTAACTTATAAGATTAATTTGAATACACAATTACACATCACTTGATTAAAAATAAATAAATTTGTACTGCTTATCATGAAGAAGCGTTAGATACACCTAAAAAAAATGCAAACAATAAAATTTTGAGAGGGAGAGAAAGAAGTAGTCACAAAAGCGACTTCCACCAGCCCCTTCAAATCAAATCTCTTCGTCTCTCAACAATGGGAACATTGGGATTGGACCGCCTAACTAGTAAAAACCCCCAAGGTTTTCCACAAGAAGCCTCCATAAAGAAACTCTCCTGTTAGTAATTGTGTGTCCTTTTCTTTTCAATTAAGAAAAAATTTACTACAACATTTACTTCTTTTTGAAAACCTGGCCAAAAGGGGAGGAGGTTGGTGAGTGTATTTATAAGATATATATATATCCATCTCAAAGTTGAAAAATATACTTGAGCAAAATGATAGATATAAAACATGTAGACTTGGCCGAATGGAAACCGTGAAAGGTGAGAGATCAATTGTAATGGAATTTTCATCTGCATTCTCTACCATATTTATATATATATATATATATCACAGAATAACCATGGATATGGTGAGTGTAGAAATAACTTTTGGTCACTTAAAAAAAAAAACTTTTGGTGAAAATTCTAGACAAGTTGTCGAAAGCTCAATGACGGTTGGAATTGAATAAATATGCCTTTTTTTTTTTGTTTTTTTAATACAATAGAGTGAACGTTCTTTTCAATTCTAATTCTAAGAGGAATAGTGTAAATTAAGTGAATCTGTCTCGATGATACCTAAAATAGCTTTATGTCTAAAGTGGAAGAGAAGAATAATAGCTAATTACAATATAATGGCTAAGGAGCCTACTTCAATTATGTCTCCATTAATTTTATTTTTGATGATGTTAGTTTGTGGGCAAATCTAACTAATTTAGTAATGTTTAAAGTGATTTAAATTTACATATTTTACGTACACAAGTAAAGAAGACGTGACCGATCAAGTGATTTAAGTCCACTTGCCCATTAATATTTACTGCAGTGATTAGTTCAAATCTTTATGATCCATGAAGATTTTTTTTTCTTTTCTTTTCAACTGCGTGATACATGAGATTGAAAAATTCTCCAGTGCAAGTTATAATTAATTGAAGATGGGCGAATCAAAGGTATCGCCAACCAGCATTAGGTCACCTTGTGGTTAAACCCGGATATCCTATATGGACTACAGGTCTCGATCTCAGCCCAGAAAAAATGAATTCATGCGCAGCCCAAACCGGACATATGAATTGTACTTGAAGTTTGAAATGGTACCCGACTTTTTTTTCCGGCAAATTTAGATAAAGAAGGTTTTTTTTTGCACAATATTGGATAAAGGAAAATTTTTTAATTTGATATTTTTTTACAAAAATTATCTTACGTAAGATTTTTGATTTTATTTTTTTTCCTATTTGAAGTTAAGTTTTAATATCCTACTTATAAGTTTATCATGTTAAAATATTTAATTTATCACATATTTCAGAGTTCAATTCACATCCTTTTTATTTTATTTATATTTTTATACACATCATCAGTTAATTTTTTTAATATATTAAAGAACCTATGATATAGGTTTATACATGTAAATCAAATTGGAAACTGATAAAGTCTTATTTTGATCCATTCTCTCTCTCTCAAAAAAAAAAAAAAAAGAAAGAAAGAAAGAAGAAAGAGGGAAAGACGAAATTCTGCAATATTATTCACGATTTGCCATTGCCAATACTTATAAATATAAATACTCTGATTATTAATCAGGAAACTTATGTAATTTAGAAATCTATTTTCCTTATTTATTAATATCCTTGAAGGACAAAGAAATCCATATTAGATTAGACTTAGGTTATTGTTTAACTATTATAAATATGATTGTTTGTTCCATCTCTAGTTTCACAAAGGCAGTTAACAAACATGAAAGAAGAAGAGAGTAGTAGCATCATACAAAAATTAGTAAAAACTCTTAAGAGGAGTGTAAAGAGGCTTTAAAAGCAGATAAAAAAACTCTTGAGCAAAGCAAAGAGGCTTTTAAAGCAGAGCAAGAGAGGCGAAAGCAACTCTTGAATCTTCTGATAGATGTGCCAAATATGGGAAGGCCAGTCAATTAGATCATGACTATGACTATGAGGCTTCTGCATTTTTCCAGTCTGTATTTGCTTCCCCAATTATCTTCAGAGAACCTTGTTCTTCTTCATCTATGCATATGTCATCTCAAGGTCAAGTGGGATGATGAGAAGGAGGAGCAGAAGGAATCTGTTTCTGTTTTAAAGCCTGAAGATTTTATATTGGAAGAAGAACAATATTCTACTTTTGTAAGTGCAGAACAAGAAGAAAAGAAACCCAAAAATTCAACAATCGTCCATTTGAATGAGAGAGCAAAATTAAGACAAACTGGAATCAACAAGAAGATATCACGTGGAAGATCAAAATTAAGGCATATATATATATATATATATATATATATATATATATTGCGTATTATAAAAATATCTAAATTAACTTGATTTATTTACAAAGTTAATTAAGAAAAGTGTTCTTTATAGAAGTCTATAACTTGATCTAGTGTTCTTTTTAAATGTATCAAGGCCATTTTTGAATGCTTGACTAAATTAAATTTGTTTGGCTAGTTATGTAGTTATTAAAAAATGAGTATCAAAATGTGAGAAAAAAAATAATAGTATAGCCAAAATAATTTTACAAGAAATTGGAATAGGGTACATGCATTGAATTGATGAATGAAATAGGATTAACTCAATTAAAGAAAATATATGGCAATTGTCAAGCTTTATTAGGTCATTGACTAATTAATTGATCTTCAAGGCAATTACTTTCCTTTGTTGATTCATAACTGCGACTTTAGGTTTTTTAAATAAAGACACAAGGCTAAGGTTCATATGAGTGCGATGCAACGCAACATAGCAATGCGTCGTGGCTTGCAAAAGCCATACACTAAGAACCCTTCTCGAGAAGACTGAGGCAGTGGGTTTTAGGGAATCATTCGAATTTCACTTGAGAATATTGAAACTTTCAATTGAAGCTTGAACCTTTCCTGAGCCAAATTTGCAATTGCTTATTGGACAGGGAGAGATGGACAAGGCAATAGTTACACTTGATAAGGGAAGCATATGCTCTGCTTGGAATTACAATGGACAAAGATTTGCCGCTGGTTCTGTTGATGGAACTTTGACCATTTATGATTCAAGTGACCCCGCTTCATCAAATTTTACTTGTACTTCAAGATTTAAGGTATTCTGCAGTTTACCAGTTTCATGTTTCTATTTTTATGAGATTAAGCTTTTGAAGAATTTTCAAACTAGTGGGATTAGGCTTAGCATTTGTTTCTCGATATGTCGATCTTTTGGGGGCAGTGATTTCTCTTCTGTTGAAATGTTTATGCTATGGTGTTACGAACCATTATTTTTCAGTTGGGATTTTGGTTAACTTGGTTAAACTTCTCGTTGGTTGATTGTTTTTAATTTGTTAAGATTTCTTGCACATAATAGCTAAGCGTTCTTTGGATTTGAACTAATTTTAAAGATTTCTTTTTCTCAAAAATTTTGAACTAGTAACTTCTAGAATTGGTATTGGGAATGTAGTTAATAAGCTTTTGAACTATGGCAAAATAGCGAATTGCAGTGTCTTTGCTTTTCTTAACATGATTGGTTAATCTTTTACGTTATTAAAAATCTAGATTGCTCTGCATTTTTTGCCTGAAGCGGCTAATCTTTACAACATAAGGGAGGTGTCTCAATAAAGGGAGTGATTCGGAAAGGTTCTATTGAGTTTTGCCTATTGATAGATGGTTGTTTTGCTTCCTGGGTATTTTAATGCACATTTCTTTCTTAAAGCAAGCTTTTTGGGGCTCATCTTGCTTAGTCTCTACTAAAAATTTCAATGCCATAATCATAATATAGGTGCTTCATTTTTTATGCCAAAGCTTTTATGATTTTTTGTTGATTTATTTTGTTACGATTGCTCTTTGGTTCTGTGTGTTCCTTTTGAGATATGATTCTTAGGTATGTGGCATCACTAATTTTAGGTTCAGGAGACCAGCATTTTGAAAATTGTTTGGGTCCCACAAGAGTATGGAGATGCAGTTGCCTGCATTTCTTCTGATGGAATTTTGACACTGTGGGAGGAAGTTGTCAAAGGTGATATAGAATTGTCCTTTTCTCTTTCTCATTTTCTGAAGTACACATCCTCTTTGACACTCTGGATATTGTCACCAGATATTGATTGCTGTGCATTTTGTGATTCTTAGACTCTAGTCTTCCACAGTGGCAGTTGTGCAAAAGCTTTGACGGAAACTCAAGTCATGTTCTTGACATTCAATTTGGAGTCTCTACCACGAGTCTGAAATTGGTAAGTTCTTATATTGGTGTCTAATGATTTCTCCTAGCAGAGTATGGAGTTTTCCCCTGGTGACCAACATTTAACAAAAGTGAAAAGTAGTTGCAACATTTCTACACATCTATAGTGGGAACTCTGTTAATAATCTTTGCATAGCTTTTTACTCTAAAGAACTGGCTGACTTTTCACGAATTATTTCCATTAAAGGCTAGTTGACATCCTCTTGCATTTTCTTGTTCTTCTGAATACTGGGCTTGATTTTCTAGGGAAGATCACTGTAGGGTCTGTTATTAGTACTGAAACAACTTTTACTAGAACAGATGGTTCATAATACTCATTTAGCTGAATTAACCTCTTCTTTTTTAAGTTTGGGTTAGTAGTGTGTATATGTGGAAGGAAAGAGGGGGAGCATCCCAAAATTAAATGCTCCTGATACAATCTTCCTATAGCAAATCTCTCTAATTCTCAATGTACAGTACTTGAGGGAGTTCTGTGTCTTTTCAATTGTGAGGGACAATATACAGGGATCAGTTTGATAAGACAGCAACTGCACGATGGAGAATATATCGGGCTTTTGTAGCTCTGTTGTTATTTTTCATTTAAAGGAAATTCTTATTGGTTAATTGGGTTGACTAAGTATGAATTGACTTGACAATGAGTACTTTGTGTTACTCAGGATACAATTCCCTTAAGATGTGTTCCTCAGTTGGTTGCATCGTAATTCGATATGTAGATAATTAAAATAATATCTCAAGAAGAGGAAAGCACTGTATAGCTTACTGAAAAGCAAAAGCACAAAAAAAAAAAAAAAGAAGAGGAAAAAGATGTAAAGATAAAAAATAATGGTTACCTAGTCATTTAAAGGAGTATTTGTGTGTAAATCTTTGCTTTTTCTCCCTCTTCCTGTTTTCTATGTCAATTGATGGCTGTAGTAGTTCTGCTAATGATTTTTCAGTAATCTCTTCCTTTTCCATCATATGAGAGTTTGTACATCGAATTGCCTCCCCCCCCCCCCCCTTTTTTTTTCAAGTATGTATTTTGAAGATGAGTTATCAAGCCACAAGACTTTTGTTTCCTTACCAGGTTGCTGCATTTTCAGATGGCCATGTGAAAGTCTTTGAGCTCCTGGATCCTTTTGAAATGACAATTTGGCAACTTCAGGTGGTGCTTTTTGTACCAATCAGTTCATTTATGCCTAGAAATACCTTCTCCCCCCCCCCCCCCTTTTTCCTTCCCCATTTAACTGTCTCTTCTCTTTGAAATTTGCTAAAATTTTCATGATTTAAGATTTAATCATACTTTCCTCTCATCTTCTTTTCTTGTATTCTTGTCCTCCTTTTGCCTAGATTATGTACTTCATATTCTAAACAATGGGGAAACTATTATTTAATGTTTCCTTTTTCAGGCCGAATTTCTGAATGTGATTGAATCTACTTCCAAATTTGGTAATCTTTCATGTGTGTCTGCTTGCATATCCTGGAATCTACAAAGAGGTGAAATCTCACAGTCAAGCTTCGTGTTGGGCTTTAATTCAGATGTTCCACAACTCAATTCTTGTAAGGTATTCTAGATTCTTTGTTCTCTCTTATTGAGATTGTGCTACAGAGGTTCCTTGAACAAAAAATTTAACCATATGATGTGATTAACATTCAAATAGTAACATGTAAATGCCTGGAATTTTAATATTAGGTGCCGATGACATGAAGAGTATCAGCTTATTAGGTGAAAATTGCAATTTGACAGTAGAGCTATTGCACGACTTAGTATCTTGTTTTATTATTGTTTCAAATGCAAATATAGTCGCATTTGTTTGATGCAGCAGCGTAGAGAGTCTTCATTTAATCACATGTAGTTTGATTTGGTGGATTTTGTATTTCTTCAGAACACAAAATTATTGTGAACAAATTTCTCAAAGTGGAAGTTCTTAAAATAGTGTTATTAATTGACTATGATGTAGCTTTTAAGATTGTTAAATCTCTACCATGTGAACATGTAATAGACTTCCTCAGGTTTGGGAGTTTGATCAAGATCATCAAAGATGGCTTCCAGTTGCAGAATTAGCTTTGCCAGAAGAAAAGGGTGATCAAGTTTTTGCAGTTGCATGGTCACCAAATATAGGAAGGTAGTATTGTTGTCCTTTTTCTTGTTTTTCTGTGATTAATATCTGATGTAAGTATTTTTTTTACATGAAATAAATTTCAGAAAGGACTTGATGCACTTTACCCCT
Source organism: Apocynum venetum (assembly GCA_019593545.1). Lineage (NCBI taxonomy): Eukaryota > Viridiplantae > Streptophyta > Magnoliopsida > Gentianales > Apocynaceae > Apocynum > Apocynum venetum. The sequence continues at coordinate 2,922,286 of SRSM01000337.1, forward strand.
ATTCTTCATGAGAGACCTAGGTGAACATATAGACGGAAATATGATGTAAGAGTTTAACTTATAAAAAATATGCTTTCTATGAGTGAGATCGGACAGAATCCAACAATTTGCTATTAGAACATCTTTCTGGAAAAAATTGTGATGTTTGCATTATTGATTCATTTCATGCTATTCATCCATGTAATTTCCCTCTAATTTATAAATTATGTTTCAACATGTGGAGTGCAGTAAGTCATTTACTACTGCAGCACCATTGGATAAATACCAAGAAATCTTTGACCTTTATAACGTCTAAGTTTTATCATCGGTTGACAGGAGAAAAGTTAAACTAAGGTAATCAGGTTTGGGATGGTGAATAAGACTTATTTCTTTGAACTTCTTTTCAGGCCATATGAAGTCATAGCAGTTGCAACTCTCAAAGGGATTTCAATATGGCATGTTGGATCAAATCCTAGCCTTGATGGGAGGCTTTCAGTGGAGAGGGTTGCTCTACTCTCCGGTCACAGTGGCGAGGTACCCCGATCCTACTACACCTTATGCATTAGTCAATATTATTTTCTAAACCATATGGGGCTCGTAGAAAATTGGTTATTACAAATCTAAATATGATCTTACAAAATGGACTTGCTGGTAGAGTTCCTTTATTTTCTGGACTAGTGGGTTCCTTATACCATGAAATGTTTCCAGATAACTAGCAGTTCAGCTCCAAGCAACATTTTCCTTGCCTTTCTGCCTTGTTCTTGCTGAGATTGTATGGTTTTGCTCACTGCAGGTTTGGCAGATGGAATGGGATGTGAGTGGAATGACACTAGCGACTACTGGGAGCGATGGCGTTGTAAGATTGTGGCAATCAAACCTAAATGGAACTTGGCATCAACAGGCTTTATTGGAACCCACAACTTAAAATTTTCTTATCTTTTCCAAATTTAACATTTTAGTTACCGTCATAATTTGCAGACCTTTATATATAGATCATTACCACCGTTACTCTTTTGGACCATGACGGAGACACGAGATTAATTGTAATCCATTCCTGTGGGATTGAGCTTTATAGTCAATTTTTATTTTATATTCAGTATTAAAATTAAATAATATATTTGGATTGAATATTGAAGTTTGATATTTGAATGTTTAGTTTAATATATATGGTTAAAATTTATTTAATAAATTGCTTAAAGAAATTATTTTGATTATAAATTTTTTAAAAGAGGTAGTATTTAATATAAAAAGAGGCATGATATCCACACTCATTCTAATTGAGTTCGAGCTATGGATTTACATTCTTCTTCTTTTTTTAACTCATTAATTTTGTGATTATTTTAATAAAAAAGTTAAGCTTTGTAAATATAAATGACACAATAACCTATCTTTTGAATAATTATAAGTAATTTAAAAGAATTTTATCGAGATTGTACTATATATATATATATATATATATATATTAGTTATTTATTACATGGAGACCAACACTAAAAAAATTTGGAAGCATCTATTCAAATATTTAATATTAATTTTATTAGAATCTAGAAGACATAATAAATGTATGCGTTTATTTTTATTTTTATTTTTATTTTTTGAGCTTGTATGAGCAGGCGTTTGTTTCCTTAAAATAAGAAAGAAAGAAGAATTTGCTTTAGATTTTGAAGATATAATAATGAGAATCAATAACTCACATTTTTTATAAGAATCATATATTTTCATGAATAAATTTGATTATTTTATTCATTTCTTTTCCTTTATCTCCTCCTTCTCTTTCTCTTTTTCTTCTTTGTATTGAATTTTTTTTACAAATTATCACTCATGAAAATGATATATATATCATCATAAAAAATAATTCACTGATTTTGAATAATATTAGTCGAAAAAAAATGATCGTATGGATCAAATATGAAAAAATAAAAAATATTAATATTATAAAATTAAAAATAAAATATATGTTATTAAAATTGAAAAAGTAAAAAATTACTCTTAATATAAAATTTAAAATATAATATATTTTATTAAAATTAAAAAAGTAAACAAACATGAATTTACTAATTTTCCTAATAATAATATTAAAAAAAATTTAATTTTATCATATTCATTTAACCCCTACCTGTCCAAAAATGGGAGTAATCGGAAATCATAATCCCTAACCATTCGTCTCTCCCACTCTAGAAATTGAAAATCCCTAATCCCCGATTATTATTTCCTTTTCTTTTTGTTTTTGGTAATTCTGATGTTTATGTCCGTAATTGATTAAAATATATAGTGGATATAACATGCAAGAATTTCCCTGCATATGTATTACTGCAATTTATCTCTAATCCAAACTCATACTCGAATAATTTGGATCTCATTATAAGGAATCTGTTTAAGAAAAAGATGATACAGCAAGAGTTAGGGCTCTAGTGTTTCTTGATCTACAAGATTTTGTTATCTTCTTCCACAGAGCATTGAACGAACCAAAGCGATCATGGTGCGCAGAAGGGTAGAAATCAAGAAAATAGAAGACAAAGCGAAGAGACAAACTACTTTCACCAAACGCCGTCAAGGGCTCTTTAGAAAGGCCGAAGAACTTGGTAAAAAATGCGATATTGATATTGCAGTCATCACTTTCTCGAAGGCCGGCAATCTCTATGCCACCGGAAATCCTTCTGTGAATGCCGTAGTCAACCGTTATACGAGTAATAAATCCTCTGAAGACGGAGAAATCAATGAAACAAATGAGGGTTTCCAAGCTAATCAAGTAGAATCGAGCAGTAAAAATGATTCGACTGTGCAGCCACTTGCAACTGAGAAGAAATGCAGCAATGAAAGGGAAGAAATTTTGGAAAAAATAGAAGAGATCAAAAGCAAGATTCTGAGTATGCCGGTTGAAGATTCAGAGATGCATGGATTGGATAAAACTATAGCAGAATTAGAAGATATGAAAAGCACAATGGAAGAGATTAAAGCCAGGACCCGTGACCCAAATCATGGTTGATTGATTGGGTAGGATTAGGTTTGGGTTATTTTCATTTTCTTCCATCTTCCAAAATTAGACTAGAAAGTTTATATTAATACATATTGAGATATCCTCTCTAGAATAGCATGTCATGGTTTATGTTATTTGATTAGTAGAAAAATCTTTTTCTCTGAAGTTCTTTTTGTTAGTCATCCTGTCAAAAATTGGAGTTCGTAAATTTAATTATACATAAACTTTGAAGTATACTATTATTAATAATTTGCAAATCAAACTCACAAACATATGAGAAAATCAGAAAATGTTTCAAATAAATCAGCACTATGAATATATGCAGGGACAAATGACAATGTTATACCAGGGATGATGGCCCTCGCAACTTCGAAAAACTTTGACAATCTACACTTAAGACTTAAGAATTGTTAAATATGTTAAAAAGTCTATTTTGTTGGGCTCCATAATTTTGTATATCTCAAAAGTATCATCAAGCCATTGCCAGTGACCAATGAAATAAAAAAAGAAGGGATATATCCAAATGAAAAGAGAAGGGATCCATTCTTGACGGGTTGCAATGTAATTTACCTAACAGATTTTCCTAATGTAAATTGTTGTCACATTTATTTTCTGTTAAATATCCACAAGGCTTACCTGAGGTGGGTATCGCCTGAAGGGTGAATAAACTTGGAGGAAAAAAAATTGGAAAAGAAAAAGAGAAAAAAAACACTGAACAAGAATGATAAACTGCTTACAATCTCTATGGAGAAGCCCAGTCGTACTGGGTTCTTCTGGTTCTTCTTTGTTTCACATTTCCCATACAAAGATTTTCAGGGAAACCAGAGAATTTAAGCGTGTTGAAAGAAGGAGAATTGTTAAAAAGAGAGGTGTTGTATGTGGGTTTCTCTTGCCAGTGGATCCATGGGCACCAAACATTGATTCACAGAGCGTTGCTTCCCAGCTTTTTGCTTTCTCTCTTTTCCCATACATTGGTTTCTTGTATTACATCACCAAATCCAAGTCTGCTCCAAAGCTCACACTTTTTGGCTTCTATTTCTTGCTTGCGTTTGTTGGTGCTACCAGTGAGATTCTTTATCTTCTCCTTTTCTCTTTAATATGGTCTTTTGTTGATTCTAAGAAAGTAGATTTATCTTGTTTGATGAAATGTCACAGTTGGAAACTTATTACTTTCCTTGATTATTCTGTTTCTTACCTAATTTATTTCTGCAAGGAGTTGATTGAATTTATTGAATTATTTGATTGTTTTGGTAACTGAAGGCCCTTATCTTTGCCTTGTTCTTTATTCTATACTTCTCTAATTCTAGAACTGTTAGCCAAGAGTTATGTTTCGCCTACAGTTTCTACAACTTGTCTTCAAGTATGTATCAGCTAAAGCACTAAATTCCACCCTTTATTCAATGATGTTCCCTCTTCATTTCTTTTAGAGCCGAGAGCAAAAACCATTCCTTATTAACTGATTCTGTTAATAGTTCGGCACATTAAACCAATGGCTCGGCTTCATAGGGATACTCAATTTGTGTATCCTTTTAGACTATTTCTGGACATAGTAAAATAATAGGTTTTAAGTTTAATAAGAAGAATCTGTATTTCTCAATGTAAAGGGTAATCTTCAAACATACCTGCCTGTGGAATTATTATAGCTTATCCTCTCGTTGAACAATTGAACTATTTAAATTATGTTTATTCTAGAAACTGTTGCTGAATGCATCCCACGTATGATTGCATAGGGAGGAATTTAGCACAACTGTGGTAATTGAGATGCTTTATATTCTTGGGGATAGTGAGCATATAGTTAATTTCAGAAGGGGTTGAGGGATATTTTCTGTTCTCCTCAATTTAAATTCACTTGTTCTTCCTTGCTATGCTTCATTCTATTTCCTTTTGTAGCAACTTTTCATCTATACTGATCTTTTCCTTGTTGATCTCACTGGATTGTCTTCTCTAGTTCCAGCTGGAATTTATGGTAATCATTCTCCTCAGTACTGAATTTTAACTAAAATGATTTTGTGTGTTTTATCATCCTGAACATTGAGTAAATTTGTTACTCTCGTGACAGCAAAGTTGCATTATGGAACTTCGTTGTCCAATGTGGATTGGTTGCATGGTGGAGCTGAGTCACTGCTCACACTGTCCAACTTATTTGTTGTTTTGGGAATGAGGCAGGCTCTTAGAAAGGAGGAGGAAAATGCAAAAGAAAGCAAATCCAGTTTTTCTTCTGAGATTGAAGAGGAAAAGTCATCTACCTAGTTAGGGTGTACAGGATAATTTCCCGATTCCTTGTTTGCCATGGTTTATGTAATTGTAAATCAAAGAGAAGTTTTTAATCCAGTATTCCTATCTTATCTTCATCAGGTTTTGTTTCTACTCTGTTGAATGAGTTGCCTAATTCCTCGAGCTTCCTGTTTCTAATTTCTTTGTTGTTCTTTTTGCACTCAACTGGGATCAGTTGATGACTAGTTTCTCTTAATGCTAAACAAAACCACCAGTTATCCCATTTCCAGTAACTTGTTAACAGACATTCTGTATTATTGGTGAATCATCAATTCGTTTTGGTTTCAACCAGAATTTCAATGTGATACTAATCTGTTCTAAACAGGTTGATGCTAATTTTTTTTTGCTTTTATTTCAAATCGGGGTGTAATCCTTTAATATTTTATCTGCTGCATCTGTGGTAATCAATTTGAGCATGTTTGTGGCAACCATATCTTTGGTACTCTTAATGCCGTGTCATTTCATGTATAGAGAATCCCATCTATAAGATATAATGTGTATAGCTTTTCTTTATCTCATAATGAAGGAGAGGAAGCCAGATTTGTTTAAATTTCAGTACTGCTTTCCACAACTTTAGCTATTGCTGTTTTTTCATACCTTGTGTTGATTTTGTATCATACTCAGTCTATGCCTACTTCATCTTTCTTTATCCTCTGGTTAATTTTCATGTTATATGTTGGTGTTAGAATTTGGTAGCTGTCCAGGAACACCATAAAGGGCAGAGTTAAAAGTAATCCTGGCCCCTTGTTCGCTCTGTTCTGCCGAATTCCTTTGCTTCCAGAAAAAAATAAATTAAGGTTAACTAGATCTTGTCTCTGAAGATTCTCTAGAATTTCCTAATCCCACTGTCAGAAAGAAGTCGTTTAATCATAAGATGTGGCTGCAAAACCTTTGGTCCATAAGTGACTGCCCAACATGATGTACATTAAAACGTCATTCTTCTTGGACTAATGTTTTCTTTGCAATGTTGGCTCTCTGCGACTAGTCAACTTTTGGAGAAGAACGGTCTCAGTATAAGACTAGTTTATGAATATACAATCGATCTTTGTAGCTTTGCTACCTGAACTTAAGGAAAGAGCGTTGGAATATTTGCCTGGAAAGCATAGAAACTCATTCATATCTTAATTAGTTCTAATTCCTTACTTTGATGGAATTATCAAAACTTCAACATTGATTTGGTCAAGTACATTAAAACGAATATCTCAGATAGCCACTTTAGTATTGTCTTTTCTTGACATATTTCATGTGAAGAACCCTGATCTAGTAAAATTAAAATTTGGATCCAACTCTGCGGGGTCAATTGTAAAGTCCAAACCTCCAATTGGAGAGTTGGTGGCTGAAATAAGGTCTGTGAGATCAGACTCTGAGTGTTGGAAATTGTGAGCACCTCCCAGGCTGTTCATGTGGCAGGCTGACACTGAAAAGTAGTTTGATTCAGATGTTGCTGGAGATACGAAGGATGGTGAACAAGTAGTCCCCAAGAGGTTTTCATCAACATATGTTGTTGAAATGGGGAAATATTGATTTTCACCTTCAGTGTATGTTAGTGTTGAAGGGAAAGAAAAGGGGGAGATGGTATCCTTATTCTCTGAGTCCCCTGTATTAACTCGTAAGTTGGCTCTAAGGTTCATTAGCATCTGGTTTGGCTGCTGCTGCTGCAATTGATGGTTGCTGCAATTATTATTCTGTTTCAGTTCTTGCTTTCCTGCTGATGCTGTTGAGCTAACTGAATTGTTGGTGGCCAGGTTGCATGTATGTACCCCTCTGTATGTAATCTCAAATATGGTGGCATCTTCATCAGATCTTTGAACTTGCTTTGTCGCCCAACAGTTTTGGATGTGACGGTAAGTGCATCTGTAATAGCTCCTGCAGACATAAATAACTGGGCTTAAGATTTTTTTATTTTTTTATTTTAAGGAATTCTCCTAAGTGCTGATCAAAAGCCATCATTTCTGCAGATAAGTTGAAGTAGTGGAATGCAATTTGAATGGAATTTTAAGTTCATTTCAGATGTTAACTCGTCTTTACAAGTAAGACTAATTCTTTAAATAAATTTGTGGGCTGACTTTTGTGCAGGAAAAGAAATGGACCCAGCAGTACCTGGGATATTTTGCTCCCAAGATATCTTTCTGTCCGTACTTTCTCCAACTATAGCCATCATCTGAAGGTCCTTCAAGTCCATTGTCAGAGCTGACTTTCACATGTTCTGTCCATGTGGGCATTGTCTTTCTGCAAGATTAGTCATCAAACATCAGTTTAGTCCATCATACAAGCAAAAATAAGGGTCATGATTACTTGAATGGTACAAAACTCACCTCTTTTTGGAAGAATTTATGAGTTCCTGCTGATCCCTGAAATTTTTATTCTGTTCCTCACTACGAGGGCTACCATCCACCGAAAGGGAAGACTCTAATGCACCACAGGCAGAAGCTGGTTGCATAGGCTGCGATTGTCCAACAGAGCCGCTCCACTTGAGGATCAACAGGGCTTTCTCATAGGAAGACAGTATTCTCTGCAGCAGAAACTCTTGAGGTTCTGAATAAGTTGACCTCAAATGAACCCTAAGCTGCTTAGCTTGCTCCATCCCTTGGGTAAGCTCATTGATCAGTGTCTTGTATTCCCAGCTAGAAGCACAATCCATGGAAATATTCGACAAGGGTCTTTGAAACTCGTGTACCAACAGGGAAATGTTGTGAAAAGAAGAACTCTGTTGTCTATTCAATTCTTGTATAGTCTATCAAACTCAAGAGAATAGCACTTGTTCAGTCAGGTGCAAAAGTTGCAGTGGCACGTAGTCCAGAGAAAGGAGCAAATATGATGAACCCAGGACTTGAAAAGTGCAAAAGCAAAATCTTGAAGTAAGTAGTTGCCAGGATGAGGTTCAGATGATTACTTGGGGTTGGTTCTTGAAATTGGGTTCAGACACTTGGAAGTAGAACAACTGAATTGAGGTGTAATCTTCTGTAAGTTTATGTAAGGGATATGGAGAGGAAGTGTAGGTGTAGCTTTACTTTGTTTAGATTAAGCTGAGGAAGCAAGAGGGGTGGATCATTTGAATTTAAAGAAAGGGCTTGTGAGATTATATGAGAAGAGAAAAGAAAGGGGTGCGGTTTGTGTGGAAAATGACTTGGGAGAGTTTGAAGGTTGACTAAAGAAAACGAGTTATGCCGCGTAGAATGGTCTTTGGTCATTCTTATTATTGGTGATTTGAAGCGAATAGTGAGGAAGTAAGAGTGAGGACTCTAAAGGTCAAGTGCTGACCAATTCAAAGCCCTTACCAACACACACTTACACTTGGATTCGGGTCTCATCCGTAACCCGTTTGGCTCATGTACTGCACACATGATATTGACATGCATTTTGGAGTCCTTTTCTTCTCAATTTTTTAAATTTACCAGTCAGATATTCAATCTTTATATATTCATATCTTGTTATAGGATGCCAAACATATTTATGTTATGAACAAAGATCAAAATAATAGTATTTCTTTTAGGAAAATCAAAATAATAATTTAGTGAATAGAACTTTCTTTATTGAACCAAGAACTCTTAGTACATGCAAGTATTTATCATTTTCCATTAATATAGATCTACAACTCAACAAAGAAAATAGACTATATATTAGTTTTTTTTTCTATATAAAAAAAAAAAAAACAGAACAAGTGATGGAAAGATAAAAAGGAAAAAGAGAATGGTTTAACCTTAGATGAGTGTCAACCTTAAGATCATTAAATCAATAAACAACAACTCATACTTTAGAACAAGTTGTTTTGTATATTAGAATACTCTCTCTAGTCTCAAAATAATGTTAGTTTAGGAAATGCTTCAAGAATTAAAGAAGTATTGAAACTTATAAAAAATTAAAGAAGGATTGAAATTTATAAAAGAAACATAATTTATAGAATATCTCATAATTAGCAAGGTATTAATTTAACTAATTTAATAAAAAATAGAAGTAATAAGAGTACTTAAAAAATGTATAAGTATTTAATGAATGTCAAATTTTAATACTCTTTCAATTTAAAATCAAGGGTGACTTGCTACAAAAATTAATAAAATTTATCTTTGAAAAAGTTAACACTAGATATTTATTATTAACGTGATTAATAATATAATGAAACGGGTGTAATACACAATTTTTTAAATTAGAGATGTTTTTAGTAAAATTTTAAATAAAAAAATATGTATTTTTAAAGAATAAACATTTAATTATCAAAAATTCCAAAATAAATCAACATGGAGTGAGTAAATATAAACATTGTAAAAGATATTAATAATTTGAGAGGGTAGGGTAGGAGATCAGATCATCTAGATTGGATGGCGATTGGCGAATTTGGTCATATATGCTGACCAATTCAAAACTAATAAATGGGCCATAATATATTACTACTAATTTTCAATTCAAAGTTTTGTATTTTCATTTCACTTTTTCTTTTTGATGGGCTTGTGGAACACATGATTGTATTTACTCAGTCAGTCAGAGAGACTCAGAAATGGAATGCGGATTTTGAAGATTAAGGAATCTTCCTACGTCATTTCGCGTCTTACAATGGAATAACCTCAGAGTTTCGTAGTGGGTTGATGACGTCAACTCCTCATGTCTGAGATTTAATTCTAGATTCATAAAGGTTTTAACAACTTTTGTGTTACTGCCTCAAAAAAAAAAAATTGTGGTTTAAAATAGGAATATTGTATTTTTATTTTATTTTTTTAATACACATAGAATTGACAGGAAACCAATTTACTAACTAACTAAATTGTATCTACTTATCAAGAATATTATTCTTTAGTCTATTATTATAAATCGTTACATGAATTTTGCGATGTCTATATTTATTAGTCATTTAATGACTTTTTAAAGATATTATATTGATTCTTTTTAATATTAACTCTATGAGGCTTACCTTTCTATGAGACGAGAAGGGTAATAGTTTGAGAAAAAATGGAATAATAAATAGGGGCATTTTATGAAAAAAAGAATTTATTGATTTGTGTAAATTTTGATCAAATTACTCATAATAAGGAAAGGAGTGAGTATATTAAGGATTTGCTTGGCTTGTGGAAGGAGGAGAGGAAGGGAATAGAATGGGAAACAGAGATACCTTTACTTTTGCTTATAGAAATAATCACAGTAACTTCTATTTCCTCTATTTTATTAGAAATTTTAATGCTAAAACAAAGGTTAATATTGTCATTAATAACTTTTACCTATTTTTTCTCTCCCAATCCCTCTAATTTGAGAGGGGAGAAAATACTGGTACAGAGATACCTCCTCATGTATTTTCTTTTCTTATTTACTTTCTGAAAACATTCAAATCAAACGTAGACTAATATTCTAATACAAATATTAACAATGCATATAAATCCAAAAAAAAAAAAAAAACCGGTGTGCGGTTCATAGAAAATAGTATTATTAGGAAGGAAAAAAAGAAAGAAATGATTTACTTTTTCATAGTTTGCCTCTTAACAGATTCTGAATTCTTCTAGTAGTTTGTAGTACTCTTTGTCTTTTCCACCAATTTCAAATTCAAAAGTTGTCCTCTTTGAGTAGAATCTTTTTTTTTTTTTTTTTTTGACTTAGAATTTGCATTTTAAGCTTACTTCTAGATAGGGGAACTGTTTAGAAAAAAAGATTTTTTTTTTCTTCTTTTTCTCCCTTCTAAAACATTATCTATTTATTTTAATTATAAGAACGCCAGCAGCCGCTATATCTCAATTGAGGAATTTAGATCGAAGAGAAAAGGGCATAGTCAAAGAAGGAGAGCAAAGGACAAGAGAGTATTTTGTGTTTTTGTGTTCATTAGTAGACAAGAGGAAAGGCAGAGACAATTACAAATTACATACATTTGTAACTATTTTTATAGGTGAGTATAAATATTTTATAATTAGAAACTTAAATTATTAAAATTTGCTTCAATGCTTTTGATCTTGTCTTATTTAATAGTTTTAACTAAATTTAATCATTTCATTTCCTCCTCCTTTATAAAAATTAATGCAAATTCTTAAATTCCTTTTTTGCTCATTTTCTTTATTTCCAAATTCCAACTCTTCCAATCAAAACACATAATTTTTTTAATTTTTGAACTCTATTATGACCGTTGAAGTGGTGATTTAATAGTCAAATAACGATTTTTTTTTCTTTTTTCATTTTGAGTGCCATAGTGATTATGATTAGTGTTGAATAAATAGAAAAAATTAATGACTTAAGAGGTAGACAAGAGATGTGCTCTATAGATAAAGGATACATAAGGAATTGTGTGAAAACATAAGACCAATTTAGAGAAGATACACTATAATTAGTGTTTAATCCCACAAAAATGTAAGCAGTTATCACAAACAGTTTCTCCAATTATTTGTTAATGTACGAACAGCCTTTGACTAAACAAGCAAAAGAGGAACTTGTGTCCACTGTCCAAGTTTACCCGTCCAAACAAATCCGTAGACTCACATATAAATTTTTTTTTCCCCTTTTGTTTTTTAAGAAGGTGAGAAAAAACAAAGAAGAGATAGAAAATATAGAAAAAAAGATGAGGTTTAGTTGAATATCAATACACTTTCTAATATACTAATAATAATATTATTATTATTATCTATTACATTAATAATATATATGATTCTATTTTTGTTCACTTATTTCTTGAATAGTATATTAATCTTTTAATATATTGTCTAATATAGCATTCTACTATATCAAGTATCCAATGAATTATTGTATATATATTCACTTATTATATATTTAGAAAAGATTCAATATATTAATACAAATAAATTTTTTTAACGAGGACTTCGACATTTAAAAACCATATGTATGTACAAGATAAGATGCATATAATTCAACCTTTTAATATTCAAGATGACTGAGTTCACCTAGAAATTTTTCAAAAAGAAAGATTACACTATTAAAGAGTTTGAGGAAGTCAAATAAATACACATACGAAATGATTTCAATAATGCAATGATTAGCATACTACTCGATGTATTAAAGAAACCCCTGAATCCCATTAACTCTTTAAATCGAGAACCAAATTTTCATTTTGTATATATCATATCATGAATTAATAACTGCACCAAATGTTTTTTTAAAAAAAAGGAAAAAGAAAAATATCAATTACTCATTTCATTCCAAAACATAAGATACTTTGGGTATTTCATATATATTTAGGAGGCATTTTAGGGATGTATTCAATTGAGATTTCTAATGACTTTTGAAGATTTTAAAAGTCTAGGTATATTTAATTGAGACTTTAAATTCTTTAAAAGTCTTAAAGTATTCAATTAAGATAATTTAAAATTATGGATAAGTCATAAGGTATTCAATTTAAAAATAATTTTTAATGACTTCTATAAAATTAAGATTTTTCATGACTTTACATGTAAAATATGAAGGAAAAATGTATAGTCAAATCTCATCTATTTATGTGAGATTTGTAGAGATTTTCGAGATGACAATGATTGAGTATAACTCAATGATTCCATCAATCGATCCAAAATTTGAAATTCCAGTATAACTTAATGATTGGGTTATACCTAAGAGTGAGAATTTGGATCCAACTCTAGTTTAAAGCTGGTCTAGACTTTATAATTATTGGCTCATAAAAATTTAGTCTCGGCTCAATTGCGTTTCCTTTTTGACTTGTTGAGCCGGACCATTTTTTAGGTAAATTTTAAAATTAATAGTTTTTTATTAAAAAAACTAAGTCTTTTTAATCATTCAAGTTGAGTCGAGCTATATAATTTATAAGCTCTTGAAAATTGGAACGGATTAGGTGGCCCATTTTCCCATGTCTAGCCAAACTCAACCCGACTTGAAATCAAAACCATATCATTTTTATTGAAATTTCCATCTCTTATGATAGTCCCTTTTGCTTGCATTTAGAAACTTGAAATTTGACCTGAATTGAATTTTATTGATATACATTTTTGGATATTTGAAAAATAAAATAAAGAAATGAAAGAAAATACTCAATGAATAAGACTCAAGCTTCTATTAGAATTTGATGAGAAAGACGCATCAAAGGATGCAAAAATTTTTGAACCATATTTTGAGAGTCAAGAACAATAAAGAAAAAGTAAATTATATTGTAACCAATATGAGAAATGATCGAATGATATTGATAATTTTGATAATATTCAGCATTAGAAATTTATTATGAACATTATTATAATATTAATAATTTATGTTATTTATTTTATAAATTTTTATTGGTTTTCAAAAGATTTTTCTTTTCTTGCATTGACATGGCAATAATTATTTTAAGAATATATAACTTTTTTGTTATGTAAATTTTATTTATTTTTAAAATAAAAATCTATAAAAATCTCAACAAATTCAAAAAGTTAAAATAAAAATCTAAATAGAATCCTAATAAATCTATAATAGTCGTGTAAAATTCTATAAAAATCTCATACTTAAAAAAGTTTATAAAAGTCATTAAAAGTTTCAATTAAATACATCCTCTTAGATTCTCTAAAATATCATTATTTATTAAGTCATGCTCTTTCTTAAAAATTTGAAACTAAACAATTTATTTTCTCACTCTCCATTTAAGAGTAGTGGTAATATTGAAAAAAAAAATACAAAATAACTCTTAAAAGTTCTAAAGTATTTTATATTTTAGGATAAAGAATTTACTCAAAATATCTTATATTTTATATCAAATTACTGTTTTATTACAAGGAAAGATCCATTACATAGGAGGATAAACATTTATTCTCACAACAAAGCATTAAGGATTTATAATTACTTTATATATATATATATATATATATTATTTAACCTCACAATTCAAATCCAAACATTGCGTATCACATAGAAGGGTGAAAATCAGCACACGCTTTAGCATCTGTTCCTTATTTATTGCTAGCAAATTATCCCTTCAACTCCATGTTAATGATCTTCACAGTTGCTTCTACATACAACCCTGCATTCACAAAAGAACAATTTTTGTTAGAAAAATGATAACTTCACAAATAAATGATAGAGAAGCTGAAATGTGAAGTAATTTTTTTAATACTAATCAATAGGAAAAAGAAAGAAAAAAATGGGAGGAGGAAAGTTTATGGTATAGACCTTCTTCCCACGGGTCTCACTGTCACTTTCATCACTGCTGCTGCTGCTGCTGTCGTCGCTGCCCGACTTCTTGTGTTTCTTCTTTGAGGTCAAATTCTTTATTTGCTCACCAATATTGGCAATGAAATTTCCTCCATGTCCTTCCTTCTTGTAGGCTGTGGTAGTATTAGTAGTTCCTGGACAATGACATGATCCAGGTTGTTGGGCATGAGTCTCGTGGGTGTAAGTCTTGGCCATGCCTTGTCCGTGTGGTTTCTGAGTCAAATGGCAGTGTTGCCCGCTATTTTCTTGGTTCTTGTGATCGAAAATTTTGGTAGCATTGTGTGCCATCTCCTTGATTTTGTCAGTGAAAGAATGTTCCTGATGCCCGTTGCTATGGCATGTCTCTGTGGTTGTCTTCTGGCAAACGATGGTGGTTTGCTCCACGGGCTTTGGGCACTGGATTGAGGCCATTGGAGTCGAATAGGTATCGAAGAAGAGAGGGGGAGAGAGCTGTCTTTGGTGCGCTTATCTTGCTATTGCAATTGTGATTGATGCCTGAGAATGAAAGTGAAGGAATGGAACATACTGCCTATATATACATACTCATCTAGGTAGTGGGATTCCTCAGTCTTATCAAATTATGCTTTGCATCTTTTTTTCTGTTTTTTTCTTTTTCTTTCCTAAAGACCAATATTCGTAGAGAACTTATTCTTCCTGATGATAATTGAGAAATTGACTCATATGTATTCCAATTTTTATTATTGGAGCTTTTCTTCTTTGAAATTTTTGACAGAGTACAAGTAATGGACGGTCTTTCATGAATGTTCTTGAAGAAGTGAAAGAATGGACCGCGATCCAAATGCTTTCAACTTGCATTTGTGATACCAACAACATGGCTCCGGTTGAGACTTTCAGATCAAATGATTTTTATCAGAGAAGGGCAAAATTTGCAAAACATAAGTGTTTATTAGTGTTAAAAAATCCTTTCAAAATTTTTTATTTTTTATGAATTTGATAAATATATATATATATATATATATATATATATTATATATCATTTTAAAATTAAATGATCATTTTCAACTTAATCTATTTTTTTATTAAAAAAAAATCATTGGTTCAAAATTACTTTTGACCATGGAGAAACTAATATATAATTAGAATTCTTAACATAGTCCACTATATTATTTTTAAGGTCGTTTCTACTAGTCTTTATTAGGTGATTTGATTCACGATCTTTTTTAATTAATTGGACAAAAAATATATTATTAATTTGTATACAATTTTTTCGAAATTATATTTTAAAACAAAATAGATTGTAATTTGTAATCTTCACGAAGACGTTAGGCATCAAATTTGTCAATCTAACAGCAATCTCTGCACATAAGAACAGATCAATCATACGATGTCAGAGCTGTCCATTTCTGCTATTCCAACCATAGGCAATAACCGAGAATGGCAAAATAACTTGTTACCATCTGGTCCGTATTGCTTGGTCTTATCTAATCTACATCATAATCAGTGCAACGTCAGGTACTAGGAATGGGAAAATAGAGGTTCCAAGGGCATATATGCCCCAGCTGGAAAAGAGCATTCGACCTTGAAAGAAGAATAAAAGTACTTTATGACAATTCTGCAGAAGAAAAAAAAAGAGGAGATGCAAAGCAGTAGTATCTTTTCGTGAAAATGAAGGAATTCCATCCAGATATTGCTAAATATGCTTCGTCACCCCTAGCTGTCTCAAGCAAGCAAAGAGCAAGAAACAAAAGAAAACACTAGCCTGATCGTTAAAAACATCCGTGGCTTCAACCCAGTGCCACAAGACCATTTTGCAAAATAACCATCATTACCTGGCATCAGCCAATTGACACAAACCTGCCACTGATGCATGCTACAACAAACACTATGAACATTCCAGCAACAAACATCATGAGCAATACCCCCAGCACCGTCACCAAGCCCAGCATGAATCTCTCTCTCTCTCACACACACACAGCATGGAGCAGTGGGGTTCCTAAGCCATGGTGCACATGGCAACCACACAAAGCAATCTGAATGCTATAGTTCAGGTGCAGCCCATGGTAGTCAGGGTACCATCCATGAGAAGAAAGTCATGGTAACAAATGCATGACTAGGAAGGATGAACACAAGAGGAAAGAGAAATGCTGGAAGAAGAAAAAGAGCAAGGAAGGCAGATGCAGTGATGACAGCAGCAGCGGTACTGAAAGTGATAGATGATAGATGTCTATACCTACAAAGCTTGAGACAGGAATCTATTGGTGGTAAATTAGAGTATCTAATCAACTAAAAACATGGAGATCAAATGTTTGATCAAGTGGCACAGAACAATATATGTGGAACTTTATATTTCTACCCGCTTATTACCATAAGCAGCTAAATATCTGATATCATCTGTGTCAAAACTGAACCCCCTCAACATAGAGGAAAAGCGTATAAAGAGAAAAGGGCAAAAACTAAGCCAACTAATTAGTAAGTTTTCAGATATAGACATAATAGTATACACAAGCATAGAGGAGGGACACTATGTAGGAATTCTTTCCCGTAAGTAAAGCTAAACACAGCATAACATACATATATCCTCTGAGAGAGAGAGATTCGTTACAAACCATATGCTACAACTATTACAGTGGAGCAGGAACATATTATACACAAAACTTCTGAGTTAATAACCATTTCAAATAGCAGTCAAAAGAGTTGACCAGGGAATGTCACCTTTCTTCTAAGATACTGGAGACAAAAGTTGACACAGCCTGGACTGCTAGATTTTCAGCTTCTTCTTGGCTAGATCCAGTTGTATGCAGATGTTTCTTTGCAATCTTGAATGAGTGGTCACCACCTTCAATAACATGCAATTCACTGATTGAATTCATTTTCTTCCTTACAGTATCAAGCTTCTCCAATGGACAAAGACTATCTTTGCTTCCCTTCATGAATGAACATCAGGTTATACAAATATCAAGCATGAGAAATCATGATTTGTACCAGCTTTTTTTTTTTTAGTGCTGAACAATGATGCTTTAACACAAAGAATTGCACTGTATTATAGAGTGACAAACAGTACCAATGAACATAAAAAAATTAGAATAAGAAAGAGTACAATACAGCAGAAATAAACTACTCTCCCAGACACCAGCCAGATCAGTAATTCCAAAGCAATAGATTGCACATTGTCATGGTATTTACATCCATGAGGAATTTTATACTGGAAATAAAGAAAAATAGAAAGAAATATGGCTTTACCTGCACAAACATGACAGGAACTGTAAGTTGCAACAGTGTTTCGTCCCGTACAGCGCCATTCATCCCCTGCAATGTTTCAGGATCGCTCAACATATTTTGTAGTAGTAAATAACACATAACCAACTGAGTTCAGTCATAAATGAGCACATAAATATGCAGTTATGCGTGTGCTTAAACATATGTAGTGTATGTATATACACCACCAATTCTACTTCACATCCATAGAGCAAGGCCTCGTGAAAAAATGTGCACCACCAAGCTTTTAGATGCGTTAAATTGAAGATTTAGTTGAAGTGACATAAGTGAAATGGCTTAGTCATACAACCTCAGTCATACTTCTTCCCAGATTGCTTCTCCAAAATGGAGGAAAGAAAGTGTGGTAGCACAGGTTTTGTCAAGAAGGGCATATTAACAGACAGAAGTTTGAAATGCCATAAGTCAGAAGGGCAACACTTTAGCACCAAAGTGAAATCAGTCTATATTTAAATGTGATGTATCTGCGTGGATTTAATTAGTCTCAGCAATGACAACAACCAAGTTCTTGTCCAGAACACCTACACGCACTACTGACAATGTTTAATACTGATATCTTTTAATAAAGTAAACAAAGATAACGATGGCACTTACATAATCATTTTATTCTTAACCAATATTTAATGGCAAAACTGCAAAGTGTACCCTTTTTCTGTAAACACAGGCAGCAAGGAGCTGGCTTAATGATGCTTGCAGCCGCAGAATTCATATTTTGTCCACATGACTAAACAGAAACCTCATAGAAACAAAATTTGCATGCAGTATTTAAGTGTTTCACCTATGTACTCATTGATTTACTGAAAGCTGCAGTTGTACCTTATAGTTTCACTAATTCATGTACACCGAGAATGATATGAAAACATCTTATCTTATAGAGATAGGATGAAGATCTCCCAATGCCATATGAAAAATACTCAAATGAAGCACTCATTTGAAACACATTAAGGGGAAGAAGTTAGCAGAATATCAGTTAAATTGCAATGGACTAGAATGTCAACAAAGGTAAACCTTCAAAGGATATCCCAAGCAAACAATAGCCAGAGCACCAATGTCTTTGCCAACAGAAACCATACAGCTGACCCTGCACACACCAAAAAGGAATCTAGCAGTCAGTGCCATCAGTGAAATTGCAATTGCATTTCAACAAAATCTTAGATGAAAGTATGGGGCCCAACACAGTTCCCAACACGCTCAGTAAGTGATACAAGTTGTATGAAACTGATGTTAACCTTTTAGAGATAACGCCAAGGACAATCCACCTGTATATGAACATTTCTACGGTCAAACAACAAAAGGAGTTACCTTGATCCCATGGACTTCCCCACCAAGATTAAAGGATGCCTAGGGTACTTAACCATTGTTTTTCGAGCAATATCTGCATGGAACTCGACCAGTTTCTCTGCCTTGGGAGGAGCCTTGCGTTTCCCGCCAGAGATGTCTACCAGAAGTCAAAATATCTCAAGGAAAAAGTCAAAAATAACACAAAGATGTATTTGAGCATTAACCTTCTGAATTCATTCAGAACATTCTCTCTAAATATTACTCTTCATGCATTGATGTCATCAAAATTTGAACTTTCGAACTGTATGATTTGCGAAGACAAATATCACCCAAGAAAAGCAATTCAGGGTTGAAATCCTCACATGGATAATCAAAAGTTACGACTTCAACGGCGTTTAATGCCTTCTGCAGCATGTTCTTCCATCTGCAGAAAGATTATAAAACATAAAATTTCTCTATAACTTGAGGACCCCAGAAGCGTTATTCCCAATGTCTGATAAACTATTTCATACCTTCGTAAATGAAAGAAAAAGTCTTTTTAATCGAAATTTAAGAATCAAAAACATAAAAACCATATTCCAATTGAAGAAGATATGGAACCTAATCATCCAATCAGACGAAGAAGGGGCTCCGGCACCATGAGCAAAGACGATTATTGGTGATTTTTCATTTGCACCCTTCTCCAATGTCGCAATATTGGTTGCTTTTGTAGCATCATCGGTTGCTGTCTTTTCTTCTTCTCGTTGCTGTAGCTGATCTTCATCTCCTTCTCTAGGTTCTTTCTCACTGCTAGTACGGCGGCGTTTTGGCCCACGCTTTGCAGGGGCCATTAATTCTGAAATGTGCAGATAAAAATCTCAAACAACAACAAAGAAAGTTCAGTTGAGATTTAGGAACCCTAAATACTTTACTGCTATGATTTTCGCGCCAAGAACCAGAGCAAAGCAACTTGATAAAACTGGGCTAACGCAAGACTTTTGGAGGCCTCTTCATTGCGGAGATTTAATTGGGGACCCAAAATGTTAAGAAGCCCAACAACCAGATGTTTCTTTCTCCCATATGGGCAGGCCCATGACTCCAATGAAAAGGCTTGTTTGGTCAAGGAGTTATCTTGGAATTTGGATTTCTTGCCATCAACAAATCTTTTTACCTTATTAGAGATGGAATTAAAAATTGAATTACAGTCGTATTATTTAATAAAAGATATATTTAATTAACTCAATACTATCTAAAAATTGAATTATAGGATTATTGTCTAATAAAAGATACATTTAATTAATTGAATACTATTTAAAAATTAAATAATATTTACATTTCTATTTTACGATATTTGAAATTAAATGTCAATTTTTTTTAAAATTAAAAATATTTTAATTTAAAGTTTGATCAATAACTTTTAATTTAAGGAATTTAAATCTCAACTACCATCACTAACCATGGTAATAGTAAGTATAATGTAGTAAATTTTTTAAATTGAAATCTCTTTTAATTTTTGTATATTAATTTTTAAAAAATTCTATAATTTTTGTATAAACATTTAACTTAATATAGAATACTAAATTATCACCTTGAGTAGTGTAATCTTCTAGACTTTTATTATATTAATGGACATCTGGAATTTGCTTTTGCATGGGTTATATCTCCCATATAAAAATAAAAACCCGGATATAGATATGTTTTAATAAATCAAATGCAGTGTATACATCACACACGTGTGTTTTGGTTGATATTATTATTTAGAAGAAAAGGTGAAACTAGAGCTTTTATATTGTCTATACAAATTCGTAACGCCAACTATTATTTTATGGTTTTCAAAAAAAAAGGAAAGAACAGATTGAGTCTAAAAAATAAAATTTTAAAAAAAAACATGTATTTTGTAACACAAGCCTTTAATTTGTAATCACGGAGAAGTTCAATCCACTAGCCAACTGTCTTTGATCAAATGCCCTTATAAATTATATATATTCGAGAGAATTGATTCCAGATTATCAAGATACGATTGCTGCCGCACATAACAGGGCTTATTTTCTCATCTTGAAGATATTATGAATTGAAGGATGCCAAATAACCAATTGGGCATAAAATCTGGAGCATTTTTTCCAAATGTCAAAAGCCATGATAGACACCAATTTGCATTGACGTACAGGAATGTCAACTACTCTAAATATTTATGGTATCCTGACTTTACCAAAAACCAGAAACATCGAATGTCAAGTACATATAGGAATCGTATCAATTAATGAATTTCTTCATGCAGTGCTAGCTGGGAGATAAAGGCAGATAATTGAGATGCCTTAAGGATTAAGTTGATTTTGTTCTTTGTTTAATGGCTCTAATAATTAATGTATTGCCCTGATGTGGTTCCTAGGAGCCAACTTCTGTTTCACTTTTTTAAAAGGTGCAAGTATGGAGAAAATAGAAATCGCTATCTTTTGTAACATATGGTGCGTTCCTCGTCCTTTTATTTGTAAAAAAGTCAAGGTTCTTCTAGGCCTATCCACCTAAAGACTACAATTTGAGTCTAATATACCAAGTTCATTGCATTCTACATATAACTAAAGTCGTTCATGTGCTAGTCCAATAATTTTTAGATGATACATTTTTTATGGACTTTTAACTAATTATTACAATATTATTATTATTATTAGTGTGATTAGTAATGAAATAATGAAATATAAATATTTTAAATTAAAAATATATTTATTTAAAAAATCTTAATATAGGATCATTAAAGTTTTTTTTTTATTGCGATAGATGAATTCTTATTGATCTATCTCCTTAAGGACTCATAAAATAGATAAAAGTAAACATTCATATGCGCACCAAATAAGTATATTTAAGGATAAAATTTAAAAATTTTCTATACTAATTAATATGTCTTATCTTTTGGAAAGGAGTGGGATTTGGTTTTGGAGATAAAGAAATAAAGATGAATTGCGAAGATATGGGGTCCCCACCACAATGGCTCCACGTTTTATCCATTTTTGCTTGATTTTCTGGTCATGTTTTGAGATCTGCTCTTTTTAAGGTCATTATATAAAGGGAGTTCTTGCCCAATCCAGTCCATGAAGCAAGAAAGCAAAGCAATGTTTAGAAGTAATAAATGAGGGAAGCGAATTAAGAATATATATATCTTCAAGGCATTGGTTGTTCTTCTCCCTCAAGGGCTTCCCTAATCTGGGCCATATGATACGTTTTCGATCCATATCAGATCCCAATATCTTTGCCTAAAGGTTAGGGGAGCCCTTCTGGGAGAAAAGAACAAGCCATGTCTTGCTCTCTCGTTCCATCTTCAAAGCTCCTGCAAACAGTAATATTGGAATGCAGAAGTGAATATATACCAATGGCTTTCGTTGCTCACTCTCCCTCAAGGGTTTCCAACTTTCTTCTCCAAGAGAGCTAAGATTGAAGCCCTTAGGTGAGAGCGAATAATGCTAGCCATGTTTGATCGCTTCGTCTGTCCCCTATATGAATTTTCTGTTCAGGTTTGATTCTTGAATTTGGTATTCAGTGTTTTCCCTTTTTTTTTTTCACTCTCACAATATACATGCAGCAGTAACTATGTATACGTAATTAAAACTACAATAAGTGCATTTTTTTTCATAATCATAGTATATATTTAAAAGATATATATAAAAACTTCGTTTTTAATCTTCCCTGCAGCTCAATGTGAGATTCACCTCCACGAATAATTTTCCTTTTTTTTGTTCTAGTACTACTTAATTATGTGTTGGCAGGGATATATTTACAGCTTCTAACTAGCTAAAACGTAAAAATTGTTGCTTTGCTTGGTTTTGGTGAAGGGATGGATGCGTTGTGCATTTTGCTAGTCGTGAATTTCAGCGTATATAATTATTCTGCAATATTTTCTTGCCAAATTTTCTCAATTTGGTTCCCAATTTTGCAGTGACTGCAAATTTAACAAGAACTAGGTCGTACTATATTTTTTTATATATATAATTAAACTGTTGTGGTTGCATTCAGCAAAGAAATCCAACTGTCATAAAATGTTTCATTCGCCTTTGGAGTTTTGTGCTCGTTCAGACTTATCCAACTAGGTTATTATATGCTACTATACTAATACTATATCCTTGACTACTATGATTAATCAAGACAATTAAATAACACTAAGATTACACAAATATATGATTTGTTGACTGAATCTAAATTTTAAACTATGCCATTATTTCACTCCCAGTAAAGGATTATCCATGGTAAAGAGAACAAGGAAGGTTCTGATCAATTGCTGACAAATATTAGACGATAGCTAAGATAATATTGATTAAACCTGAGACTTTGGACTCGTACCTGCAGCTGCCTAATTTGTTTTCTTCTTTTTTGGTCTTTGATTGATTAAACTAACAAGCCTTTCCATCTTGACTTGAAAGTGATACATGTACGATATAGTATATATTTTCTAACGTTATTCAAAAAGGCCTTGAAACAAAAATTGCTTTGCCGAATCATCTTTACAAAGAAAAATTGTCTGTTAGTATAAAGTTTTTTATGGTCCCCTGCTCAAAGTTGTTCACCCGTTGAGCACATGAATTAATGTGCACTGCCCACAAGGCGCAATAGAGCTAGTACATATATGGCAATCCATGTAAAGGGAATATATTTCCTTGATGGTTCTTGAAGCATATAATAATATTTATGTAGTTCTAAAATTTTTAGATGGTATGAATTGGTCGAAGAAGTTGCTAAAGAAATATGATATGTATTCCTCTTTTTTTTATATATATATAACATCAACATTTAATATGATATCAAAACGAAAATTTTGCCTTTAAATCTTGATGTTACCCGTTAAAAATTGTCTAGCGTTGGGATATATATACCCTCTCTATATTTAGTGGTAATTCAACGAAAGAGGAGATGAAAGAAGGGGGAGTCGAGAGAGTCGATAATGGAGATAAAAATACATATATTTAAGGGATAAAAGTGGAAATGGGAACAATGAATCAACTTGAACCCAAAACAGAGATAGCATGTGATGAAACTATTAGTCGACCCCCACATGGCAGCTTTAGTCTGAAATTTTGTTGAAAAATGGAAGCATAGGAAGCAAGTCTCTCGTCCTCTCTAATAAACCTTAACTAGATAAAGGGCATTGAGAAGCCTATGAAATGTATCACATCAAACTGCCCAATCAGTATGACTTCGATGCTGCTGAACTAATGCAAATTTCAGGAGGAATCTGCCTTGTTTTCTTTGATGTTTTTATCTCATATCATTGTCTGTCGCTCTGTGTATGGGCTGTGTAGTTTGGACATGATGAGATTTTTGTTATATCATATACGTGTACATGTAAAAGGACCACCATCCAAATTATATGCTGCACTTTCATTGCCTGTGAACTCAAAGCTGTCAATGAAAAAGTTTTTTGGACGATAGATATAATAATCCTACGTTGAGTTAGACTCCGGTTTAATTTTTAACATAGTATCAAATAAGTTGGTCTTAGTCCAAAGATGGCTATTAGTCCTGGAAAAACTTTGCATTATGTTTCATAAGAAGACTCTGGATTTGGGAATTACTGCGAGATCTTTATAACCACACATTGGCCTTTGATCTGAATTATTGGTCGATTGAATGGCAGTCAACTTTTGAAAAGAAAAAAAGAGAAATAAAAATGAGCCATAAGCAATATGAAACGAAAGCATTATAGTATTTTGTGTGTGTGGTAGTTCTTGAAATTCATGGTTTTATTTGGGAGATTGCTGGACTGTAATTTGTGAAGGTGCCTTCTTGATTCAATAGCCAATACATTATAATATACATATATGACAAAGAATAAAGAATGACATGTTACCTAAGGATCCCTCTCTACTGGCTCTTTCTTACATTGCGATTTGTTCCAAATATGATTTTCATAGGTGATGGAGTATCTAATAATAGTATTGATCTTTCCACTTCTCTAGCTGCTGGAATCCCTTCAGGAAGGTTCATATATCTTCTATGACATTAATAATGGAATGGATAAAACCAGAAACAACAGAAATATAAAACCCCATATATAAATCAAGACAAAATTTACCCATGCAATGCAACTCTTAGCAGAGTTGTCCTCATTCATTCCTTATCCCTGCGTTTTAGAACCGTATCTTCTTAACTAATCTTTTTTTTCTTTTTTTTTTTAAAGGCCTTAAGTAGTCTTATTCTGGAATAAGAATAGTTGAATCGTAGAATACCTTAAATGTCATAACATGTTTTTTATATAGTACAATAATTATTAGAATCTTAGAAAGTCTCCAAAACAAGATTTAAGAATATTTTATATGTCGTCTTTGATCTCTAGCTATATCGATTTCTTCGGATACTTACGAGTTATATTTAGTCAAGCCACGAAACATACAACACCAAGTATATATACATGTAGGCTCATGTATATATTGATTAGAAAGCAAAAATGTTGAAGCCCTTAACAGATACACTAATTTTTTATTCGATTAATTTGTTCTAACAATGTTTGCCTGAAATGATCTAATTAAGCAACAATCGGTCAAACTTCTCTTCCAGGGACTAAGCAAGCTCTTGATTTTTCTCCACAAGTCTCACCTCTTTAGCAGATCTAAGCACATTGGCCTGACAATGATGAAAAACAACGAGTTAATTTATTTTCATCATTAAAAATGAAGAAAAATTTCTCTAAACTATGATCAAAGATTACCTGAACATCGGTGATTTCCACGGCGAAACCGTCAACAATGACCAACGAGAATGCCTTCTTGTAGCTGCCTGGCTCGAGGGTGTTGGCTAGCAACTCATCATGTTTCTTGCTCAAGTACATATCAAGCTCATCGGCTCCCTTCTTAGTTCTGATGATATAATAAAGAGAGTTAAACTATCCACTCATTTCAGAAATCTGTGGAAATGGTTCCATCAACAGGGGAAGATATATAGACAGATTTCAGAAGAAAAAACAAGTACAAACCTGTTAGATCGAAGACGCTCATATTCAGGATCAAACTTCATGAAAACAAAGTGTAGTTCACCCTCATTCTCACTCTTTGTGGTTTCCATCAGGTACCAGAGCTCCTTGGATATGATTTTCTTGCGAGGGTCCCTAGAGTGACACTAGGTGCTTATTTATATAGGAAAATTTCCAGCTATGCATATTGGTGCCAATTAATAAATTACGGAAAATAGTAATTATTACATCGAGTATACATCTGTACAGTGAATGTGAATAATTTTTAACCATATATGGTGATGAGAATATGTCATTAACGATGAACCCCTTAATTAAATAAGGTATGATTTAGATGGTAACGCTTTATTTGGTAAATTAGAAGTTCTTGCACTAGGTGCTGACTAGGATTCAATATATATGGTATACTCACTCAGTCTTCTTAATATGTATCAAAGAAACTATTTTATTTCTAATTATAAAATATTTTCTTACATTTTAGTATTATTGTGTATGTTATTTCTAAATTCATCCTTACTCTATTGAGAGAAAGAAAGAGATAACAAATACTTCTCCTTTTTTCAAGAAATACTAAAATAAATAAGGATATAATGAGAACTAAAATAATCTTTTAATTTGTGTAATTTTACTTAAAATATCTTATAAAAAAATATTGACAAAGTATTTATGACAATATAAGACATCGGAATAAAATAAAAAGGTTGTAATTAAGAGATAAAATTAATATGTTAAAAGAGTTGGCCAAACTCATTGAATGAGTGAATATTAATTTTTACTTTTTTTGTATTTTTGGATAGCAAACACGAATTTCCTCATTATTAATATTATTTTTTAGAAAAATTGTATCTTACCGTCCATTGAAGTAATACAATGATCTTGGTCAATAAGTATTTAAAAATGTATAATTCCAAAACTATAATTCATTCTTTTGATAATTGTTTTTTTTAATACAATACGATTCAATTCTTTAGTCTCTAAATTGTAGTTAAATATTTTTTTTTTGAATTATTTTGTAAATTGTATTATTAAATGTATATGCATTAGAAAATCCAATGGTGATTGCAAGGAAATAAAACAGCGCAATTTTCTCATTCGACTATACTAGTAAGAACTCCCATTCATCGGGTTTTGCTCCAAATTTTTAAATCCTAAGTCCTAACCACACGCTTACTGTGGAGAAGTCAAACTTATTTAAATTCGGGAGAAGTGTAAGAACTCTTTCAATCCGTAATAATGCATGTAAGACTAACTAGATTTTTTTTTTTTTAAACTATTAAAAAATATTATTTTATTTTTTCATTAGTGGACTTTCTATTTGAGAAATCTAGTGGTTCATAAAAGAAGAGACAATGAACTGACTAGACCGAAGCCAAAATGGAAGGTCCTTAGAGAAAGTGCACACAAGGTGATGCCCATAGGCCATATGGTCGGTCAAGAAATACTTTGTCAACGAAACATATGATAATAGGATACTCTCTTCGTTAAGTGTAAATACTCCCTTACCAATGTACATTTTTTCCTTTATAAAAATAAAAAAAAGTATTGACTTTAATCAACTTACAAAATTATTATTGAAATGAGTATAATGAATTATGTGAGATATAAATTAGTTGAATTGTTAAGGGGTGGAGAACATAAGTAAATATGATATAAATCTCTAAAATTAATAAAATTTTAAATAAAAAATATATTTATTTAAGAAAAGTGCATATTTAATTCCAAACAAACTAAAATAAAAATATTAACATTCAATTTCAAACGGAGGGAATATAGTTTTAAAATTTTTATAATTTTATCTTTGTATAAATAAATAGAAAATGAGAACCATTAATATGGAAATTGAGATGATAGATATTTATTAAAAATAAACTTAAAATTTAATATTAAGTTTTGTATTATTTTAAAATAGTATGCGTAATTTACAATTATTTTAAAATGGATGGAATATTTATTTATTTATTGACCGTAGCATTGTGGTGGGTGTAGGGCGCTTCTATAAGACAACAATTGATAGAGGCTAAGAAGGGATAAGCTACTGTGAGGATGGAATAGTAGGGTAATGGGATGAGGGGTATTTTTGGGAATGTCAAAACATCATAAAAAAAATTTTTAAAAAAGTGAATTTAGTGATTACATCCTCAAGCTCATTTCATGATATCAAATTTACGTATGTTCCTTATTCCTTACTTCCTCCAATTAAATATAATTGTGAATTTAACATGAGGTAAAAGAATAAAAAAATGTCAAATTTATAGAAGTATAGAGTAAAATAATTAAAATAACTTATGACTAAATGTGGATCGTAATAAATAATTTTACCTTATCCTCGAGCCAATCACGAGAGAATCAGTGCAATAATTTACCACATTCATCAAATGCAGTTATTATTGATATCCAAAAATATTCACCGTCCAAATGAGTACTCCTGCACCTGACCGGCTGACCCTGAGTTAAATGAACTGATACTGGATTCATATATGCTTCGTATTCTGCCTAAGTTACCGGCCACCAGGAAGCTTCCTTGTACTGAATGTGCTATATATATATATTCATAAAATATTTTAAAATGCCTTCATCATTTATGTTTCAAAATAAATTTAATATATTTTTAATACACACATTTTCATTTTGAATATGTATATTATGATCAACTAACAAATATGTATATTTTAATAAAAAAAGTAACATATAATTTGAAATAAATTTTAAAAAAAAATTTCTATAAAGTTGTGACGAAATGAGTAAAAAGTTATATATATTTAAATATTTTATTTTGCTTTATTTTGTTTTATTTTGTTTTTTAAAGATGGACTAAATATATATATATATATGCATATAAATATATTGTTTTTCATTTTTTTAAAAAATATGGACTACAAAAACATTATTGTATGCATTTTTTGTAAGATGGACTATATACATTATTTATTACTTGCCAGTCATTAATTCAATATATATATATATATATATATATATTTAAGTGTTTCCAACCATTATTTTCTTTTACAGTAAAAAAACTAATTTAATTATTTGAATAGTTAACTTATATTTAGACATTAATTATATATATAAAGATTCAAAATTTCTATATAACAACACTACTTTAATTGAATTAGATAAATATCAGGAAGTATTGACTTGCTTTTAAAGAAGGCACGAATCATGGCATAAACCGTAAATAGTTTTTTTCTTAATAAAAAACACAACTAGATAGTTTCTTTTACTTAATTTTAATAAATAAAAAAAAAAGAGAGACTTTGAATTAGAACTCGGTAGCAGCTACCGTACATGGACCAACTTCTGTTGCAGGTGTAGAGAAGTTCTACTTGGTTTCATATCTTTGGACTCCAGCGCAATTTACAAATGCATTGCATTTGCTAGACGATGAAGATTGAAGACGACACACAAATTAAATAGATAATCCTTAGCCGCTTAATATATAGTAGATAATCATAATTTGAATTTTTTTCTTTTATACACCCTAATATGTAACCAAATAATAAAAAAAAGAGATAATAATAAGTAAAACAATAAAAACATGTTTTATCAATGAGCCTGATTATTAGTTTTACTGTTGTGACTAAATAAGAATCATGTGATCTACACAAACCAAATTTTGATTTTTTTTTTTTTTTTTTTGCGCAAACATTTCTTGCTCCTAGTGAGCAACGGATGAGAAAAAAATGTAAACACTGAATATCCTAATTTTACATTTTACCAAATTTTTCATGCTAAACTATTTAATTCGCTTGAGATCCACTTGACAATTCAAACCCATTTTAGTTCATGAGCTTGTACAGTTTACACTGATTCTTTGCCAGGTTTGTACACAAAGAGTACTATATATATATGATACTATCACTTGAGTTATACAAACAGTATTATATTGTACTATGAACAGGAAAATTATTATTATTATTTTTGTTTCAAAATATAGATTATTTAAAATTTGTATATATATATAAATGATCCTTAAATATGAAATTTTTTTACTTAAAATATCATTAAATTTAATTTTTATTCTCCCACAATTTTTAAAGAGGGTAAACATTAAATAAGAGATAAAATTTTAAAAATACCATAATTTTATTTGATAATTGTAAAACCCGAGTCGGGACTCAGGAAGGAAGAGTTGAAGATGATGGTGTTGAAGAATGGGTCAAACTCAAGGGCCATTTGTTGATGGTGCTGAGGGTTGAACGGGATACCCTAACGCTCCAATAGGCTCATTAAATCACACGTGTATTGTCTGACAACTTTCAGTCACATGCTTACCAGACTGACTTCCGTGGACTTTGGGGCCACAAAGTACCTAAAGGCGGGAGATTTACTGCCATGATTGGGGATAACCTTCTGTCACCACACGTGAGGTCCTGCCTAGTGGTAAATATTTCTTTTACTAGCCTATTCCCCTCATAATTTCAATATTTTTTAATTAACAGTCTCTCGGTTTAAAATCTCAATATTTTTATTTTAATTTATCGAAAATAATTTTTTTTAAATGAATATAATTTTTATCTAAAATTTTATTAAAGTTATACTTAATTTAAGCGATTTATATTACACTAATATATATACTCTCACCATTAATCGTGAATATTATGGTAACTGTACTAAATTAAAATATTGTTCATAAATTTTATACTAAGTCAAAAGTGAACATTCAATTATGGACGTAAATATACTATTTTATAATTTTTTATTTTGAAATTAAATGTTTATATTTTTTATATAAAATTTCATTAATAATCATATTTATTTTAAAATATTTACATTTCACTACCTCATGATCTTCATTGTTCACCATCATAATTTAAGTAATTTACATGTGGGTTAATCAATTATTACATTAATATCAATGATAATTTGATAAGTTAATTAAAATAAAAAATCTTACTTAATTTTTAATCAAAAGCAATAATGAACATTCAATTCTAAATATAGAAAGTATTATAATTTAGTAAATAATTTATAAAATAAGATTTATATTAAGTATGTTTCTTCTTATTTTGGATGTGAATATAGTACAAGTGTGTGTGTGCGGGGAGAGGGAATTTTAATTTACTAAGTTAATATGTTAACATTATTCATTATTCAAAGAAGAAGAAGAAGAAAGTTAATAAGTTAACACATTAGAGAATATAAGGTGAACAACTATTCAGGCCCATGTTAGTTTAGAAACTGGGTCAAAATGAACTCAATCTATGAATAGGCAAAACTCTTGTTATGGGAGATTTTAGTTCACCATTGGTATATTGTTTTAGGCCCAATCATGACTGCCTTGAGGATCGGACTGAGAGTTGAGTTTGACTTTTTTCTTTTCTTTTCTTTTCTTTTCTCTAGATAAGTGGTTTTCATGAATAGACGAAAGTAAATTACAACTTAGCAAGTCGAGATTTATTACTTAAAAGTAAGATAAAAATAAAATAGATCGAAATATTCCTAAGTCGGCAAAGTATAAAGATACTAGAATTCCCTTTTATTTTGAATTTAATATTCATATTTAACTTAATATAAAAATTAAGAATAATTTTTTATTTTAAATAAATTACCACATTATTCTTTTTATGAATTTAGTTAGTTAATTAGTTACTCGTGCGATTATGGTAGAGCAACTTTTTTTTTGCATACTATTGAATATGTTGAAGCTTTTAATGCATATGGTGAAGCTTTTGCTTTCTCAAAAAAGTCTTCAAATTGTCAAAGATTTCTTCTTGATTGTAGTAGTTGAAGGGCATTAAGCATTAATTCTAGCGGTAAAGAACACGAAATTTATGGTAGTTGAGGATGATTCTAATGCATAAATTTCTATTCATAAAAAAAAAAAAAAATACTATGCAGTACCGCTTCTCAATATGACTTTTGCAGAATGATAGAAAAGGACGAGAGCTCTTTTGAAAGGAAAGCCAAACAAGCTTTTCAGCAAAGATAAAGGAGTAGATGAAGAAGCTAATTCTTCTCTCCTGCAACATTTTTATAAGATAGCTAACGACTATATCTAACATATTACAACGGAAATATCATAATACTTCTTCAGTTTGATTCCAATTGGCTATTTTAAATTTGTACAATGTTTAAAATAAGTATTGCAAATGATATATTATACAACTAAACTTTTTAAATTATCATTATATAATAGTTAGTATATATGTATTCATCATGCTAAAAAAATATACTATTCAATAAATAGTTAACAATTCATCCAAATCATTCATTAATAACAAATGTATAATTGTAAAAGTACGTACTAAAATTAGAAGTTAAACAATTAAAATAAAATATCAAAAAAAAAATGTAACCAATTAAAATGAGACAAAGAAAATAATAAAATGATCTAAGTGAGTGTATCAAGAAAATAATAAAATGATCTAAGTGAGTGTATCTAACATATTACAACAAAAATATTATATATACTTTAATAGCCATTAAAGTTCTAAAACAGCTAAATACTGGACCTTAAGGCTGTGCAATTCCTGCTTTAGTGGTACTTCCAATTTCCCCCTTTTTCCCCCCATTTTTAGACATTGAAAAGTCGTCATTACATTTCCCTCAAATTTAAATTACTTTACTTTTCCACAATAATCTTGTCATTGTAATTAAACCTGGACAATGTCACTGATCTGATTTCCTCGAGCATTTTTAAGTCTTCTATTAGACAGGTCCATCATTGAATTTTAATGTCAAATGTGGGTTATAATTAGGGTGTTGACTATACGATTTAAAACAAAATCCAAATCGAATCATACAATGTAAATACATGGCCCATTGAAAATATGTTAAGATTATAACTATATTTGGAATTATTTTATGTTTTGGTCCCTGACCCATTAATTAGGGCTATTTAGCATTTTCCATATTTTAGGACTATGAATTTATAAGTTGAATATTTAAAAATAAGACGTAACATTAATCACGCTTTACGCTATAATAGAGGTGGCTATTGAAAAAAGAGAAACTGAGTTTGGGTTAAAGGATTACCTAAATTATGAGAAAATTTGTTTAATTGAAATAAGTAGTTTTGATACCTTTGATTTTATTGAAAAGTATTTCTTAAAAATTATGATTTTGTTTATCTAAATTTTTTTGTATATAAATTCTAGAATGAGTTTGAGTAATATTTATTTTGAAAATTTATTTGTATATCGTGACTTGATTTTTATAACTGAAAATTTGAACGATTTGTGTAACTCATGAGACATAATTTGAAGTTTGTATGAATATGTTCTAACTTTTGATTTGATTACGTTTATTTGGATAAAAAATTGTTTGTTATTTGACCCTAACAAAAGTGCAATTGAGTCTGACGCTAAAATTTGAAACAAATGGATGTTATTGTCGAATGAGTTTTTTTTTTTTAAATTGTTAGATGAATGATTTGATTAATTGATAAATTTATGTCACATATGTTATGAATAATTGAAAATAAATCTATTACATGAATTTTGGAAATCCTATAATGTTTTTAAATTTCACATAAAAAATCAGTTTCATATTTATTATTTTGATTTTCTGCTATAATTTTTATATAGGAAAAGTTCTATTTTTGTCCAGAAAAACTCTGCACAACTTTCTTTATTTTCTACACAGTTTTTCTATTTTCTGCACTGTTTTACAGCAAATTAATGCAGTAATTATATCCAATTTATTGTACATTTTTTTCTGCAGTATTTTTCAATAATTTTATTAAATTTTCAATAATAATTTCATCAATTTATATACTATTTTCTAACAATGTTCAACAACAACTTCAGTCATTTCTATAATATTTTTACACACATTGTGTACAATATTTTTACAACACTTTTATGTAATTTTTTAACAAATTTATGGAAAGTAAATATTGTTTTTTTTTCAAAATTTTATTAATTATCTTTTAAAAATGATAAAAGAAAATAGTTTTATTCATTTATACACATAATATTTTATTAAGATACTTATTATAACTTTGTACATAACTTATTAAACAAGTGTTACATGTCCATTTAAGGTTTCAAGAATTATATATATACATAATAACTCGTTACAAAGTGGTATTATTATTATTTATTGAACTCGTGTATGCTCATATTTTTATCATATTTTATTTTTCAGATAAGGAAATTACTTTTGAGTAAAACAAAGAAGACTTTTGGTAATTTAACTCAAAAACATTTCTAGTGAATTTTCTATTTATGTTAACTTTTGTTTTCTTCAAAAATTTGGGAGTTTTAATTTGAATAATTATAGAAGATTTTTCTTTGGAGTTTTGCTTTGAATTCTAGAAAGTTGATTGATATAAGAATATTATATTCACTTTGTATGATTTATTATTTATTTATTTAGACCTAATATAATTTGTAATTCTAGAGGAAACTTCAAGGTCAGTTGTTATCGGTTTCGAGGCGTGATATACAAAGTTTCAGCCTTGAGTTTAATTTTATCTGCCTTTGTTTGAATTGGTTCATTTTTAAAAGTTATGTTTGAATTGGATGCACGACCCAACTTCTTTAATAGCTCGATCGGAATAGTATAATACAGTTTGCTATTCTGTTCTACTCATTTTCATTGAAGAAATATGACTGAATCTCGACGCAAATCTTTATAGTCCTGTTTTGCTAAGCTGCCATTGTTTTTACTGCAATATAGTAAAACTATTGCATTTAACATGCAAGAACATTGCAATCTTTTTTTAACCTATCGTATTAAAAACTAAAGAACAATAATGTACTGCATTTTAAATTATACTTTGTTTCCTTAGAGTACATAATATTCTTACTTTCAATAAAATTAAACTCGAAATTACTTGTAACATTGGAGATGATGCTTTCATCAAAAGAAAAAAAAAAAAACATTGGAGATGACGGTGTCCAATTAACTTTAGCTAGGAGACGGACGTGCGCCCCCAATGCGTTACTCATTTTTTAAATATCGAATACTCCAAATTATTTGCCTCCCAAAATATAAAAAACTCCAATCATGCATATTGGTGAGGTGGGTGATCCCAACGTAGTTTTTGAATATCTGAAATGTGATAATCGTTTCTTCGGCACACAAGATAATAAATCCACGTGGCTAACTGTCTATATAGGATTTTTTTTTTAATTTTAAAAAAGTCATATCATCATCATTATTATTATTATATTAAATTTTGGACAATTATGGCAGTAGAAACATTTATGTACCTTATATATATATATAAAAAAAAGAAATAAAGAAAGGAGCATTTATGCATAAATGGGCAATGCGTGTCCGATTACATTATTGCTTATCTCATTTAATTTGAAAAAAGTCACATCATTTTTATTATTATTTTTTGAAGAAAAAAAAAGTCAAATCATTATCATTCTTAGTCTTCTACATTTAGGGCAGTACAAACATTTGGCAATAATTGTATTCCTATTTAAATATTGTTTTATCTTAGCATTTAACATGTGCATGCCTAATAAATAATAAAAAAATTATTTAATACTTTCCTTATTTAAAACTGAATGTCTAATATTGATTTTTTTAATATATATACACAACATTGTTGAGATTATGTTAAACTCATAATCTTTACAATTATATACAAGATCACGTTATTAATTAAATTTTATTTTTGTCAATCTATTATTGACTTTTTAAACAAAAGTAAGAAAAAAATTTAAATTTAACCTAAATAAGTTATTATCGGTTATTAGTAGAAGCGTAGTACGGTAATTAGTAACGAGACACGTATTTCACTTAGTTATAAATTTTTTAGATTGAAAAAAATATTTGTGATATTGTAAATTAAATATTAATATATTTAAAGGGATAAATTTTCATTTTAAGTAATCAAAAGTAGATTTTGACCAAAAATAAAATCCCCAAAGTTATTTGAATAAAATATTCTGAACTAATTTTAGGTGTAGGAGAGAGAAAAGAGATTGTGGCTATCTATAATCTATATGCCTATTATTTTACAATCTATAATCTATAATCCCCGGGGGGCAGGTCACCCACTTTATTTATTTTGTTCACAATGCACTTCATCTTGTTCTTGAATGAGTGTCCGCATTGATTTTTTTGAGATGTTTGCAAAATTATTATCTTTTTTCTTACATTGAAAACTTTTACAAATCATATGCATGTAGTTTCTTATAGTAAAATTTTATTTGAATGTTTAAATTTTTATTTTTGATTACTTAAAATGAATAGTTATTCCTTAAACTATATAAATATTTTATTTACAATTTCACAAATAATTTTTTCAATCTAAAAAATTTAAAACTCACTTAAATATGAGTCTTGTTACTAATTACATTACTATGCTTCTACTAATAACGATAATATAGTAACTTATTTAGCGTAAAAAAATCTTATTACTGCTGTTTTAAAGTCAATAATAGACATTTAGTTCTAAATAAGAAGAATATTTAAAATCAAAGAAAATAATTATTTATCTTCAAATAAACATAATAAATTTCCCAAAAAACAAATAGAATATGCAATATAACTTCTTGAATATGATGAATAAGTGCAATTTAGTTAATAAAACAAAATGCAAGTGGGTGCATTGTCTCTCAAAGACAGCTAATAACAAATTTTTTGTCGACAACGGTGAAGTACAATATAAAATTATTTCCAGCACAAAAGTCTAAAGTCTAGAAAAACTCTGCAACTAATTAAGATATAAAAATTATTTAACTTGGGAACAGTTTATGAGGGACTAGCCTACTGTTCCAAAATTTAATCTGACAACAAGTCAGGATATGGGTGATAAAATAAATATAAAAAAAAAAAAAAGTGGGTGACCCTTACTCTATTGGTAAATTCGCCTAAGAATTTCCATCCCCTTCAGTGATATATGGTAGCTTGGATTGTCGATGTGATCTGTTGCGACTGAGGTTATTAATTGGTACAGAGTGTCATGAATTAAACCTCTGTGTGTGTGTGTGTTATTTATTTATTTTTTTGTGAATGAATTAAACCTGTTTTCATTTATTTGGGGAAGGTGGAATCGTTTTGGGTCGTGATTCATTTAGACTAAGTTTTGTTGACTTTCACTGCAGCAAAGAGTTTTCGTGGTGTTTTTTTATATTAATTTCCTAACTCCCCTATTATCTCATATCATGTGTAAAACGCATACAAAATTAATGACACAATATGAAAGAAAATGAAGCGAGCTTCACAAAATTCTAAAATTCTCAACTAATCAATATAATCATTGATGAATATTTTTGCCCTTCACCTAACTAAACAGTACTGTTCTATTGTATCCTAGCTCTTCAATTTATGACAGGCAGAAATTATTATTTTTCCTTGCATGAAATTCACGAGCCCATTTTTGAAGACGCGGCCATGTTGGAGAAAACCCTTATATATATATATCTGTGCTGTTTGATCTCAGTTCCTCACCAATTATAGAATCAACTAAGCCAAGCTCAGCCAGTCCTCTATTTCTCTTCACAAACCAAAACTACCCACAATGCCTTCTGCTTCCTCCATTTATTCTCCTTTGATTTCTGATTCTCCAACAGACCTTCCATTACGAGACATACCCGGTGACTGTGGCTTACCCTTCTTTGGTCCAATTAAGGATCGCTATGACTATTACTACAATCAAGGGACAGACAAGTTCTTCCAGAGCCGAATTGAAAAATATAATTCAACTGTTTTTAGAACCAACATGCCACCTGGGCCTTTCATTTCTAAAAACCCCAAGGTTGTGGTGCTTCTTGATGCTGTGAGCTTTCCCATACTCTTTGACAACTCCAAAGTAGAGAAGAAAGACGTTTTTGTTGGCACATA
Source organism: Apocynum venetum (assembly GCA_019593545.1). Taxonomy (NCBI): domain Eukaryota; kingdom Viridiplantae; phylum Streptophyta; class Magnoliopsida; order Gentianales; family Apocynaceae; genus Apocynum; species Apocynum venetum. Next base: position 2,959,824 of record SRSM01000337.1, read on the forward strand.
CATGCCTTCCACTAGCTTCTACGGTGGTTACCGTCCTTGTTCCTATCTTGATCCTTCTGAGGCTCAACACACTGCTTTGAAAGGCCTTTTGCTATCTCAACTTACAAAGTGGCAAAACAACGTAATTCCAATATTCCATAATACCTTTAGCGAGCTCTTCACAGGCCTTGAGAACGCATTGGCTAAAAACAGCAAAGTATACTACAACGACCTCAGCGATGAGGTTTCTTTCGAGTTTATTTTCCGTTTGTTTTGTGACAATAACAGCCCGTCTAATACCAAGCTTGGTTCTCATGGGCAAAAGAGTCTCGAAAAATGGCTCATCTTGCAACTTGCACCGCTCCAAACACTTGGCCTTAAATTCGTACCAAATTTCCTAGAAGATTTAGTTTTACACACATTTCCATTACCATCCTTTTTGGTAAAATGTGACTACAAAAAGGTTTACGATGCTTTTTACAAGTCAGGGGCCTCATTCTTGGATGCAGCTGAGAAAAATGGGATAAAGAGAGATGAAGCTTGTCATAACCTTGTCTTTTTTTCAGGTTTCAACACTTACGGAGGCACAAAAATCATATTTCCTGCTGTGATGAAATGGGTTGGCTTGGCAGGAAAGGATTTACATCGTCGTCTTGCTGATGAAATTCGAACCGTTGTTGAGGAAGAGGGAGGGATCACTCTATCAGCAATCAACAAAATGAGTTTGACTAAGTCAGTAGCCTACGAGGTACTTAGGATTGAACCACCGGTCCCTTTCCAATATGGCAAGGCCAAGGAGGATCTCGTCATCCACAGCCACGACTCATCATTCTTGATCAAGAAAGGTGAAACAATCTTCGGATATCAGCCGTTTGCAACCAAAGATCCGAAGATCTTTGCCAAACCTGAAGAATTTGTCCCAGATAGGTTTGTGGGTGCAGGTGAAAAATTGCTCAAATATGTGTATTGGTCAAATAACAGAGAAACTGAGAATCCAAGTGTGGGGAACAAGCAATGCCCAGGGAAAGATCTTGTGGTGCTCTTGTCTAGGCTTTTGTTGGTGGAATTTTTCCTCAAGTATGATACTTTCACTGTTGAGGTCTCCACGATCTTGCTAGGTCCAGCGGTGACATTCACTTCATTGACCAAGGCCAAGTGATTCCACAAATATATTACCGTAAGCTATATCGTCTGGTGGGTAGTTTTATTATTAATTACTATGTTACTAAAAAACATACATGTGCAATTAATTTGTCACGGGAATAACGACTCGATCCGAGCTCTTGGATCGAATCTTTTAGTTTTTTTTTTCTTCTTGTTGTCAAAAGAGTTAACAATGCTTTCTCCAGTTGTCAAATATTCGAATAATGAAAATACATTGTGAGTGCAATTCTTGCTATCAATATATTTACTATCAATATATTTATGGTCTTGGATATTTACTATTACACTTTTTTGTTTAGAATTCAATACTTGATAGATCTACTTACTCGGCTCCACGTTTATGTTCCTAGTGGTTCCCAAGTCCACTTGTTCCACTAGCTGCAAGAGGATAATAATTAAATTCTGTAGCTTTCTCTCTCTCTCTCTCACACACACATATATATATATATATATATATATATTGTAGGGTATGTATAATAAAACGATTCAATTTAATTTGATTTCAGATTTTCTAATAATATTCAAAATAGAAAATATAATATAATAATCAACTCAAATAAAACAATTATAACTTAAAACAGTCAAAATTCTTAAATAGTGAATCAAAATCCCAAATTTCCAACTAAATTCCAAATTATAAATTTAAAATCAAAAATAAACTTTAGCAGAATAAAATATTTATATCCAAGTAAAACTAAATATAAACAATAATATTCATAGTTTGAAATCGAAAACATAATTTAAATTAATCCAAATTCAATATTCTTAAACGATTAGTCATCATTCGTCCCTACATCGCAATCTCATCAATCTGTAAATAATTTTTTTAAAAAAAACATAATACATTGATTAAGTACATAGTACTTAATGAGAGTAAAATATGATATTTTACAAGGATTTACACACTGCAAATATCATGTAAATATAAATGGTTAATGTATGTCATTGAGTCAGAGAATCATGTTTCATTGGGTGAAAGCCCATGTTTAATTGAACATAAGTCTCTGTTTTATCAGGTTTAATCCCCTGTTATTTGATGTCATATGCAATAGACATTTATATGAGCATTTAAAAAATTATTGTACACATATTACATTAGAATTTAAAAGTGCACAATTAATCATGAAATAAATAGCACATATAACATGTAAATATAAATAATTAAATAAGGTTAGAACTCCCAACTCAAAAGCATATATAAATGTGTGATAAGTTGCGTGGAATAACTAACTCTCTAAGTCATTGTTTCTTATTTTGGAAGTATTCAATAAATTAGAATATTGAAAGAAAAAATTAAATAATTGGTCTTAAATAAAATAAATAAATAATCTATATTAAAGAAAAAAAATGGATTTTTTTGAAAATTTAAAGGAAATATTTAGTATTTTAAAAGGTTTGGGAACACTTTTGAAATATGAAAAAGATAATTTTCGAGTTTGGGGACTAAAAATGAAATTTTTGAAAATATGAGTTACAATTTCAATAAGTCTTGTGGTATAAAAAGGAACTTTCTAAAATGAATTGGATAAAAATATAATTTTTAAGAAGTTTGAGGTCAAATTAAAAATTTTAAAAAGATTTGAGAACTAGTTTGAAAATCCTAAAATATTTATGAGTAATCTATAAATTTATCTATGAATTTGGAGAAATTTTAGAATTTGTAAATCCTAAGGTCCTATTTGAAACGATGGATAAGTTTTCAAAAAAATTACAAAAAATATCTATTTATCCCCAAAATCCTAGCTATAATTTTTTCTTCCTTCTTCTTCTTCTCCTACCTTAGTTGCCGCCCCACCCCCTCTTCCCTCTCCTAGCCACCGTGCCCCCACTCTGCCTACCCCAACCGCCACCCCCTTTTCTTCTTCTTCTCTTCTCATTCTTTTTTCTCCCATGGCCGCCCACCTCGCTCTTTTCCTCATGCCAACTCCCCTTCTCTTTGCCTAAACCAAAAACCCATTTAGAAAAATAAAATAGAAAGACACTAGGAAGTATGTTCGGAAATACTATGATTCTTGAATATGGGAGACTAAATAGTGGGGGAAAAAAAGTGAAATATTTTTTAAGCTTATTGGCATCGTCGGCCGCCAGCCTTATGGCGGCACCAGTGGTTGCTATTATGCATGAGAAGTTAGAGAAATTGACTTATTTCGAAATTCATGATTAAGAAAAAAATGATTAAAATTTTTAATTCTTGTTTTATTATTTGTATTAGATAATAAATTTTAATGATTGAGTTTATTATAATTAATTAATTAATTAAGCTCATTAAATTATAATATGGGTATTAGTGGATATCAATCAAGAGGGGAGGGGGAAAAAATGTTATGACTCGTGTGCCTATTATCCTAGCCACATTTAGTTGGCGGAACTTCAATGAAATCCGACAATTCTGGATAAGTTCTATATATCCTTGTCGATATAAGACTAGGGTAATTCGATGAGGCATTAATTCCCATGCTTCCGCGTCCCTTTTTTATTTATATATATGGTAAAACTCTACCAAGTCTCTTTTATTTAAGATCTCTGTCCAAATCATTTGTCGTCTTCAAATGGGTAATAGCTCATCTGCCCTCTTCACGCATTCTGGGGATTTGCGCAGACCAAAATGCCTGGCGGTTTCAGAACTTTAACGCTTATCATTAAGGATGAAATTCAATTTAGTGATTGTAAATACTCTTACTCTCTTTTTATAAAAAATTAAAGTATTTTGTCTTGTAACTAATTTTGAGTTATTTAATTATGTTTTAGAGGTATTTTATCAATTTATCTCCTCTCACTTTTATTTTATTTTCATTTCTAAAAGGATACTTTATTTTTCCTATCTCTTTCTTATTCTTCAAAACAAAAACTTTCTTTGATCTTCATCTATTCTCTCTCTTTTTAAAAAATAAATAAGGATATTGTAACAACTAAAATATTCATTGTTTTGTACAAAGGGACAAATACTTATATAAAGGAACGAAGGAAGGATATGTAAATATTTTCTTAAGCACATTTCTTTATAAAGATGCAACAACATTTTTATTTTAAATTTATATATATATATATATTATTTTTATATAGCCACATTAATTTATAATTTTTTGTGATGAATAAACAAACTTTTTTTTTGAAAATTTTTATTGAAAAATAAACAAACATCTCATTTCAGAAATGTTGGTGTAATGTTAGTCTAATTTACTACATTTTACTTAGGTATTTCAAAAAAAAGTTAAAAGAAAAAAAATGAGGATATCATCACTTGACTATTAGGGAGCTAAAAAAAGGAACTATTACCGGAGCACCTCCACCTAATATATACATCATCTTGATAGTGACATTTAAGATACTCAATTTTAAGTTTAAGTATACATTTCTTTAAAGAAATCTACAATATTAACGTAGAGTAAATTATTTACATCTTTGATAGTTCATAAATTAAGCTGTAATCAAGGATTTTATAATATAAAAAATTATAGTCTCAGAAAAGGATTACTACTACTCTCTTTATCATCATTTTCTCTTATTCTTATTCAGAAAAAAAAATTAAGATACTTGACAAAAATATTTCATTCCTTGGTTAGGTAATATTTTTTTTCTATGATTCAATTCGAACTCTATATGTGGATTGAAAGAATAGAAGGAAAAGAAAAGGAGAGGAGAAAAGAAATGAAAGTCAAAGAAGGTCAATAAAAATATTGATTTTAGTTAAAGAAGCTCCTATCGATTTCAAATTAATCATTTTATACCAACTAAAACATCCTTTATTATGGACATTGCAAAATAAAGAAGGAAATTTTACCATGAAAGTTACATAGACATTCTTATTCCCTTTCAGATTATTCATGAATAGGTAGACTAACCATTAGAGCATCTTCATCCATGCCATTTTCAATAAGTGGATATTTTACTTTTTGTGGGTTATATTACTATACCTCATTTTACAACTTTTCGATCCAATCATATAATTCTATAAATTATAACAAATATGACACAATTTAAGTAATTTATATCTCACTAATTCATAGTCTACACAACTCACTACTTTAATTTAAAAAATTTACATCATACTAACTCATGAGACCCACATTAATTTATATTAATATCAAGAATAATTTGGTAAGTTAATTTAAATTCAAAGTTCTTGTTTAATTTTTAACCAAAATCAAGAGTGAACATTCAATTCTGGACAGATATAGTATATCTTTATTTTATTAATATTTATAATGCAAAATTAAATAAAATTACACTTTTTAATCTCATATATATATATATATATATATATATATTTAAACATTTGTGGAATCATTAGAGTTGCAAATGGGAACAAGGCAACTCTTAAATTCTAAGTGAATCAAATCAATATTCTTCAATGGTACACATCTCTTATAAGAGTTGTTTTCTCTATTTGCAACTTCCATTAGAGACTCTCTTAGGACCCAATTTACAAGACCATGACAGATTGTATATGTAACATCCAGGATACATTAAACTAAGTTGTACTTGACATTATTTATAGTAAATATGTTCTAATGATAAAATAAATCATTTGGCCTTGGTCAATGAAGTGAATGTCACCGCTGCACCTAGCAAGATCGTCGATATCTCAACGGTAAAAGTATCATACTTGAGAAAAAACTCCACCAACATTAGCCTGACCAAGAGCACCACCATATTTTTCCCCGGGCATTGCTTGTTCCCCGCACTTGGATTCTCAGTTTCTCTATCATTCGACCAATACACATATTTGAGCAATTTCTCACCTTCACCAACAAACCTATTTGGAAGAAATTCTTCAGGTTTGGCAAAAATCTTTGGATCTTTGGTTGCAAACGGTTGATATCCAAAGATTGTTTCACCTTTCTTGATCAAGAATGATGAGTAGTGGCTGTGGATGACGAGATCCTCCTTGGCCTTTCCATATTGGAAAGGGACTGGCGGTTCAATCCTAAGTACCTCGTAGGCTACTGACTTAGTCAAACTCATTTTGTTGATTGCTGATAGAGTGATCCCTCCTTCTTCCTTAACAATGGTTCGAATTTCATCAGCAAGACGATGATGTAAATCCTTTCCTGCCAACCCAACCCATTTCATCAAAGCAGGAAATATGATTTTAGTGCCTCCATAAGTGTTGAAACCTGAGAAAAAGACAAGGTTATGGCAAGCTTCATCTCTTTTTATTCCATTTTTCTCAGCTGCATCCAAGAATGAGGCCCCTGACTTATAAAAAGCATCGTAAACCTTTTGGTAGTCAGATTTCACCAATATGGATGGTAATGGAAATGTATGTAAAACTAAATCTTCTAGAAAATTCGGTACGAATTTAAGGCCAAGTGTCTGGAGCGGTGCAAGCTGCAAGAAGAGCCATTTGTTGAGACTCTTTGGTCCACCAGTGCCAAGCGTGGTATCAGATGGGCTGTTATTATCACAAAACAGACGAAAAATGAACTCGAAAGAAACCTCATCACTGAGGTCGTTGAAGTATACTTTGCCCTCTTTAGCCAATGAGTTCTCAAGGCCAGTGAAGAGCTTGCTAAAGGTGTTTTGAAATATTGGAATCACGTTGTTGTGCCACTTTGTAAGGTGAGATAGTAAAAGGCCTTTCAAAGCAGTATGCTCAGCCTCAGAAGGATCAAGATAGGGACAAGGACGGTAACCACCATAGAAGCCAGTGGAGGGCATGTATGTGCCAACAAAAATGTCTTTTTTCTCTACCTTGGAGTTGTCAAAGAGTATCGGAAAGCTCACGGCATCAAGAAGCACCACAACTTTAGAGTTTTCAGCAATGAAAGGCCCTGGGGGCATGTTGCTTCTGAAAACAGTAGAATTATATTTTTCCATTCGGTTCTTGAAGAACTTGTCTGTCCCTTGATTGTAGTAATAGTCATAGCGATCCTTAATTGGACCAAAGAAGGGTAAGCCATAGCCACCGGGTAATTCCCGTAATGGAAGGTCTGTTGGTGAAGGAGAAGAAGTGGAGGAAGGAGAAGACATTGTTGGCTCAGTTGATTCTATAATTGGTGAAGAACTCAAGTTTTATGTTTGATACAAAATGCAGAGGATCAAGAAAAAAGAATATAGAATACAAATTTTGCAGGGAAAAGATGATGCGTGTTTCTCTCTGTACAAAATGAATAAACCTATGGTGTTTATATGGACAAAATAATCCTTGCGGATCAAGATTTTTTTTTTTTTAATCTAAAAATAGTCAACTATACGTTTCGTTACAATTAACTATGTGTACATGATCTCTATGTGACCAGTATCCTTGGACTAATTCAGCGTGTTTTTGTTTTTTTCTTTTTTTGTGACTTCTATTGTCTTCATCAGCTGCTCCTCCAAACCAGAACTGGTGTTATATATGCTATGGAAAGGAAAATACATAATCACATAAACATTGAAATGGTGGATAATGCAGCGTCTTTTTAGAAAAGGTCAGCCAGCTGTTTTGTGGAGCTAATTACCAAAGGTCGAATCGAACCTTGCTGCAATTTTTCCTTTAGGTAGTGATAATCAATTTTTCAGTGCTTGGTTCTCTTATGAAAAAACGAATTCTGAGCAATATAAATTGCACTCCTACTATCCCTGAACAATGGTATAGACTCATTCATTGTGATATCAAAATCTTCCAGAATGTATTTGAGCCATTGATCTCAGTTGTTAATCCCATTACACAATATTCTGCTTAAGAGGAACTTAATTTTAGAAAACAGTCAATGATTAAGTTTTATATTCTAGTTTTTCTAATATATCTTTTTTTTTTAACATTTCATTTCCTTGAAAATTAATTAACGTATATAAATAAAGATTGAGAAAAATCTAAATAAGAAATTTAGATTTCATTAATTAACATTTCATTTCATTTCCATATAAGAAATTTCTAAGAAATTTTATAAACTAAATACATTTATTCTTTGAGTTTAGTAATGATATTTCAACACTCCCCCTCATCCCTAATTTCAAAAACCTTTACAGCCTCTGAAATCATGTCCAACCGTTGAATGAGCTCTATTTGATTGTATTTTCTTAGTGAATATGTTGGTCAATTGGTTGTGGGTCTTGTAGCGTGTATTTTTTTTTTTGTTGTATATATACCAACATTTTATTTTGTTTTATTTATTGTTTTTAAAAAAGGCTGCAACCTGATCTTCGTATGAAGACATGGATTAGATCAGATTAGTTTCTTTTTTTGTTCTTTAGAGATTTTTTTTTTATTAATACAAGCATCCCATTACCCTTTCAGAAAGAAAGAAAAAGGCAACCCATTTCAAAGTTAGGTAACCCATTATTTAGGAATATTTCTGTCTCTCTCGGTTTTTTTTGTTTTTGGTCTTTCCCTTCAAATTTTCTCTTCTCCTGAGTTTTGACAGATCTGGTCAGCTCCCCTGGTTTCATTACTCAGATTAGTTTCTTTCTTTTTTTTTTCTTTTTTTTTATGAATGACTGAGGTAAACAAGAGTTTCGGTGCTGTTTCAGAGATTAAATACAAACTACTGTCATGGTTTACACGAATCCAATTCCTCAAAAAAAAAAAAAAAAAGTTGGGAATATGTTACTTGAGCATGAAACCACCTCAATAATCCGAGTCAGACAAGAATTTTCCCAATCAATTGTAATCAAATGTACGTAGCAATAATGTACCTTCTTTCTTTTTCTTTTCTTTTTTTCTCCTTCTTGTTAAAGATAGTAACAATCAATCCCCTTTCTCCTGACGAAAATTAGTTCAAAAATATTCTTTTGTTCAAATTCCTTTGGGTCTTTTCTTTTTAATGCTCTATGATTCAATTTAGTCTCTATATCGAAAGTCAAATGAAAAAATAACATTTAAAAAAAGAAGAAAAAAAAGAAATAGGAGGATATCATCACCTAACCATTTCTGGAAATCCATCACATAATTAATCATGATATTCAATCTCAAGTCAACCCTAATTTCCTTTTTTTAAAGAAAACAAAGTCACTTATGCAAGCATCCCTTTTTAAAAAATTAATTTTTTTATTTTAAAATGTTGAATTTAGCCTTGATTACGGCGTATTTTACGAACTATCAAATAGAAGATCTTTGATAGCCTTGATTCTTTGACTAGTCAAAAAATACACAGGATGATGACATCTGCAAGCCATTGCTTGTAGCAGTGAGAATACCCAAAGTTTGGGTTAAGATTTCCCTAGCTAATCATTAAAAGATTAGTAGTAATATCTAATTACTCATCATTTTCTCTTATTTTCACTTAGAAAAGAATTAAGATGCATACTAAAAATATTTTTATTTCAAACTTAGGGACTTGTTTTTACTCTATAATTCAATTCTGATGCTAAATTTGGATTGAAGAATAGGGGGGAAGAGGAGAAGAGTTTAGGTGTTTAGATTGAAAAGAAATGAGAGAAAAGGGAGGTAAATGGAAAGGAGGTTTTCTGTTAAAAAGTGAATGGAAACTGAACGGAAGGAAACTAAAATATCTCTTTTTTTATGCAAATCTAAAATATTTTTTATTTCAAAATCACTCTTTTTTTACCAATTAAAATGTCCTTTTTCTTTTTTCTTTTTTTTTTTGCATAAGGAAGAATCTTATCTAATTTTTTTCTTCTCCTCCTTGTTCCTGTTGGGGTTGACAAACCTAAGTTCCACATTGAAAATTTAGAAGAAAATGGATTAGAATATAAGTTGGATTAAAATAAATTGATATGAGGCCTTTTGGAGTAAAATCCAAGAACAAGCGGGTACGCACAAAGCATGCTACAGTTCCTTCTGACTCTTATGTTTTTCTTTTTCCTTTTCCTCAATCTGCAATCTAAATCAAAGTCAAATGAACACAGCACAATTTTCTATATTGCCACGGGAAATTAGACCTTTAATATATTTGGGGTCTCAATAATAACTCACAGTTCTGGGGACATTGAGTTAACTTACTTAGATAGATGTTTACCCATCCTCTTGAGGCATTAGATTCGATTCCATAAATCACAACCCGTACTAGCCAAATTATCAATAAGGCTGCAAATGAGCCACTCGATCAAAGTTCGAGTCAAACTCGTTAAAAATTTGAATCGAGCTCTAATAAATAAATATTTTTTATATTTTTTAATTATTTTTTAAAATTTGAATTCGATTCAAAAATTATCTTTTATTTGAAATCGAGTCGAGCTCGAGCTGATTAAAAATTTGACAAGTCAAACTCAAGATTAAATTTTTAACATCAATCAAGGTCGAATTCAATTTATTTGCACTCTAATTCTACCCACGCAATAATGATGGAAGTCAGGATTTTTTTTTTTTTGAGAAAGTGATAGGACTTTTTCAAAGTCAAATAATTTAGTACAAACATTTAATTATATATTTTTTATTATAATTCTTTAAGAAAAAAAATTTCAACGGCTGGAGCTGGATCGTGGAGCTGCTATCTTCAACGGCTGGACAGTGGACTCTAGAGCATTCTTAAAAAAAATTTTAAAAAAAAGTATATAAGAAAGGTGAGGTGGCAAGGTGGATTTGGATAAATTTACTGCTTCCGTTCCGTTCGGCTTTTCCCGTTTTCAATCTATTTTCTCAACCTCCTCCTCGTTGCTGACTTCAAAAATAAAATTAAAAAATTAAAACATTACGGGTGTTTTTGGGACTGATTTATTTGATTGGATGTATTTTCTTCTTCTAGAGATGACGTAAGCTTTGCAGCTCCAAGAATTGGTCCAAAGCAATTCTAGCCTAATTAATTAATTAAATTTGATTAATGAATATGATTAGAATAGATTTTTTAAATGGATATTTATTAAATTTTATAAATATTTATTAAAATTCATTAATAAAAATGAATTTAAATAGATGTTCATTTAAAAATATTTAAGTGATATAAATGAACAAAAATCATTTAATTTTGAATAATTTTGAATGTTTATTTTCCTTTTTAACTCTGTTGTTTGAACTTTGAACATTAAGTGCCTGTTCTCATAAATACAAGTCTTTTGCTTGATTTGACAGGCTATATCTGTTATGGCCCAAACGTGTGCGTGCTTTTAAAAATGCAGCATCATCAAAACTAAGGTAACACTTATATGAAATACACTAATCCATGTGATAGTTTCTTTTCATAATAAAAAAGCATTTTCAAATAAGTTCCTTGCACCATATAGTGCTCAGAGGCAGAAGGAATTGACTTGTATTGTCTGGAAAGACATTTTTCGCAAGTGCTCTTTCACCTGGATTCTACTCGGTGAATCTTTTAATTGAATTTCTAATTTTTCTTCTACTATTATGTGTGTTTTCTAATATGTACTTCAAAATCTAATGTGTTTTTCTCCTGCTCACGGTTATGCATCTTTCTTAGTGCATTCATCCAATCAGTTTGGATGTTTGTAGCTTGATAGTTTTACTAGAAAATAATATATTGTTGATGATCTTTGCTCATGGACTCTACATTTGTAAATAATCTTGTCGACATGTTATCAGATTGTCCCTAGGAAATTACAGTTAAGATGTAAACAAATCTTATCAAAAACTAAAGATCATCCTAGATTCCTTCATTTGGCAATGAATTTCATTTGCAGTGAAGAAGACATGCTAAAGAAGCTTGGTGACCTTATGAACGAGAGCCACTATAGGTGCCGTGTTTTATATGAATGCAAGTAGCATTCTATTTCCTAAAACTGATTAGTATACTAGTAATAATCTTTCATTAATATATATGGAGCCTTAGAGTTTCCATCTTGATTGATTTAATAGGTGCAGGACATGAGATGCTACTAAATTGTTTTAGTTAAATCTATAATATCTCATTGAAAGCAGCTATAAACCAAGTATCTATCAAAAAGTAAAAGCTAAGGTATTCAGTTTTAGAGAATGTAATTCCTGTCACTGCTGTATTACCTCCTGCCAAGTCCCCACCCAAATGGCCCTTCCTAGATTATTTGGTTGTTGACATAGTTTTGCTGTTCTATTGTAGCTGTCCTGAGTTGGAAGAACTCGTAAAGATTAGTCGAGATAATGGTGCTCTAGGGGCAAAGGGGCAAGGCCTACCGATGCTGGATGGGGTAGTTGTGTTGTTTTGGCTAAAGAGAGAATCGCTGACCAGTTCGTTCTCAAATTGAAGGTAGTTAACCATTTCCTCGTAAACTGACACTCCCTATTTCCTCTATTTTGGTTCATGCTGTTGATGTAAAGCATCTTTTGTTTTTGCAGCAACAGTTTTATCAATCTAGAATTGATGAAGGGAGAATCAACACAAACGAAGTTAGCCTATGTTTTTGCATCCAAGCCATCAAGTGGTGCTGCCATTTTGAAACTCTAACCTCCTGCTAACAATGTGAGGTTGGTTCTTTCGCTTTGGACCAATGGGATTTATATTCTCTAGGATAAAAGCAAAAATTGGACTAATGCCTGTGTATGTCTTATGACTACTACTACATAAACCTGTCATCGATCGTTGGGCAAAAAGCAAGGTTATTTTGATTGCTTCTCATTTAACATCTGCTATATATAAAGGTTTCAAATGAGACATTTAACAATATCTGAAAAATTTGCAAAAATCTTCAGCACAAAAGTTTTGCACACATTACATTTTCTACAAAGCAATACATGCAGCAATAAACTAAAAGAGTAGGGCAAAAATCATCTGCAGCATATCATAATTTGTGTCGTTTTCTGATCATTAAAGCTCTGCTAGACATCGGAGTATCTTTTCTATTGTAGGCCTTGCTTCAGAAGACTTATCTAGGCATGCCCAACCAATATCCAGAACTTCCAAAGCTTGCCTTCTTTCATTTCCTTCCACATAAAACTCAAATAAGTCATCCTCTTCAATATCTTTAAATTTTTCTCTCGTCTCAACTCTGTTTTTCTTCTGTTCAAATCCTTCAGGTCCTCCCAGAATATCCAAAATAATAATCCCAAAGTTATAAATATCGCTTTTCTGGGAACAAGTTTCAGAGTAATCAAAATCCTCCACTTGGGGTGCTAGCAACTTTCCCTGCCCGGTATCGGAAACTTTCACCTTCTCAGCCAGTTGTACAAAACCATAATCGGACAGACGGGCTGTGAAGTCGATATTAATCATGACATTGGAGGCTTTGATGTTGCCATGAACGTTCATCTTCAAGCGCTTCTCTTGTGAAAAACATCGCGTATGGATAAATTCAATAGCTTGTGCAACGCTAATAACTATTTTGAGGCGTTGATTCCAATTCAATGGCGTTTGTCCGAGCTTCCGGGCACCTTGAAAAATAAAAAACGTTGGAAACAAGAACAGGGTATCAGTTCATTTTAGCTCTTACTTTTCCAAATAAAGCCTTGATATAAACGGGATTTGATATAATTATATTCGTAGTTCTCAGTTCTCTTTCTGGACAAATGTCAAACTTTGGTCTCAAGTTATCATATTAAGATAAAGTATTCTGAAAAGACTCTGGTTTTCTCTTTTAGATTCATTAGTATAAGAGAGCATATTGCATAGAAGTAGAAAAAAACCAGCAATCATTTGTTTGCTTCATCTGGAGAAGGAAGAATCTATCTTTGGTTGAACAAAACTAGATATTCACAACTATTGGTAACAGTTTATGTTACAGCCTCATAAGGAAATCATGGGCAGGATTTTCTAAGTTTTATAGTGAGTTTTCTTCCAAACAACCCTCAAATTGTTCATTAGAGTCCCTGTCCCAATTGAAATGTGATATGCAAGAATAGATTTAAGTGTTTATGATACAACTTAGGTCTGTTTAGTTGGGAGATTTGGACGGGAGCTGAGCCTCTCCCATTATGTGCTTCAACTCCAAAAGTGGAAGTTGGAGGAATATAGAAAATATAAGTGTTATATTTACATAATTATTCTTATTACATTTTAATAATTTCATTTCGTTTTTATTTCTTCTTCTTCAACTTCATCTTATACTTATTTCTCTTCTTTCATTCCTATCGACTATTCTTATTTAATAAACAATGTTATATCCATGAAAAAAAATATATACGAAATAATTAAGAAAGAAAAAATAAAAATTTTGAATGATATAATACTCAATTTATTTCTATTTTTCCTCCCCTCTCATCCTATATATCTAAACCAAACAAAGGTAAAATTATTTTCCCATTCACTTCCCTCCCTTTCACACCATTAAAATCCCTCCCCTCCCCTCCCCTCCCCTCTACGCTTTTGAACCAAACACTACCTAGGCAGTTGACTTTGGGTGTACGGGTGCTAAGGAAAGAATAAGGAGTAAACTATTGATTGCCATTTTGCAAGGCGAAAAAAATCAAGTGAAAAGAGAGAGACGTACTGGTAAGCAAATCAGCAAGGCTTCCCATGGGATAATATTCACAGACAACAAACTTGATCCTCTTTGCATAGAAATAAGCATTAACAGGCACAAGATACTTGCACTGCCTAGTCACCCTTGCAAGACGAACAATTCTCCTCCCAAATTCACGTCTCCTTATACTAACATTTCTAAACCTTTTCAATGCACAAATTTTACCATCCAACAGCACCACTTTCTCCGTCAATCCCAAGCAGCTCTCACCTATTACACCCACCGATGACCTCAACACCTGTCTAAGAGTCAGTAAGGACTCAGAGCACCCTGTCTTTTCCGTACTGCCATCGGTAGAGATCAATGGTAAGTCCTCTATGAAACCCACCACGAAGCCATCGTACTCCGAGATGGATACCGATCGGCCGCTGTTTTCAGCACCGCTGGTGCTCTTTCTGGGCTTGGCGTTCCTAACCCTGGCTAACATTTTTCGAGATACTCAGAGAGGAATGTTGAGGCAGGGGAGGTGGGATCTAGAGGGATCCATTTTGTTGAATTTTTGGATGATTTGCATTGGTTTGAGCTGTATCTTTGGTACCATCGTTCATGTTTGGCCAATTAAAGTTTCACAGTAGTTGATTTGTATCATTGGTACAAATGGATTCTGAGAAGATACGAAGTTAAAAATATGCATTGAATTTCACTACAATTTTTTGTGTAAACTAATGGTTCTCAAATTTGTTTGTTTCTCGCACCCAGTGAAGCAAAGCTGCAGATTCTATGGTCAGGACATGGAAAGCACTTTGACACTTATAACAAGTTATTATTACGAGTATTATGATGGAATATAATTATAAATATGATCGAATCTTGTCTCTCAATTCTTTTGTTTCATCTTGTAAAATCTTTGTATTTACATATACGAAAGATAGAAGAGGACACGTAAATGTGGGATAACAAAACAAAAGAAACATCTAAGTAATACTAGTTAGAAGAGCTTA
The DNA here is from genome assembly GCA_019593545.1 of Apocynum venetum. Lineage (NCBI taxonomy): Eukaryota > Viridiplantae > Streptophyta > Magnoliopsida > Gentianales > Apocynaceae > Apocynum > Apocynum venetum. Next base: position 2,975,177 of record SRSM01000337.1, read on the forward strand.
GAAAAAGGTATTTTCGAAATATATTGAAATTATTTTACTAATGCCTTTTTTTTATGACATTGGACAGCTCCCATCTTGAATTAGCATGTGACATATTCTTTCCACATTAAAAAATCCATTTTCCAATGATTATAAATAAATGTAATATTGTACAGATGATACAATTATTCATATAAGTTTTATTGAAAAGGTAATCTATTCAAATAGAGAGGGGTAATTAGGGAATAAAGTGGTATAATTATTCTCTCTCCTATTTAATATTTTCGTAATTCCTAAATTACTCTTCTATTAAAGTGGTTATATCTCTTCATATGTGAAATTTGAATTTTAAATTATTTTCTCTTTCATTTTTTAATGTGTTGTATCTCCAACGTATTAATTAATATCATTTTCCCACTTGCTTCTCACTTATTAAGAATTGATTAACTAATGTTATTTATTTACGTACAATTCTTTTTTCATCTGCATATTTGTTTTTTTTTGTTACATTATTTATTTTTATTGATTTGTCACATAATATTCATATTTAAATGTATGAAGCCTGAAATATGTGCAACTCATGTAATTGGATTTGAAGATATATATTTGCAAACTTAATTATAAAAAAGTAAGCTACTCTATTTATTTAAATAAAGACTGTCATAGATAACACTTTAATTATATACTTTATACAATTTGTTGTGAAATAATTAATTGATACTTTTTCCACACAAAAATAAAATTTTAATAGTTTTATTTAATTTTTGGTTTTCTTATATATAAGTTCAAAAATCTATTATTTTAAGTTATCTTTGTGTAATTTTATTTTTAAAATATGAATACAAATAAGTTTTAAAAAAATTAAACACCTTGATTAATTAATTACTTAAATATGAATATATATTAATTATATGAAGATGTATATATATAATATACATATAAAAATATATAATTAAATAGTTTATGGTCATATAGATTAAAAAAAATAGTATTTAAACTATGAAGTATCAAACATTAAACTCACAAGTATAAGTTTATTTGTGAAAAAGTATAAGCTTGTAAAGCATGACCATTTTTAGATCTCTGATAGCTATCTTCCAAAAGCAATTAACTACTTCACATAAGCATGATTGGAACCTCAAAATTGACGAGGTTGATGACAAGTTTTCACTCTTTAAGTTTACCTTCCCTTTTCTATTATTTTATTAATATAAGGTCAATCTATTATTTTAAGTTATATTTTTATAATTCTATTTTTAAAATATTAATACAAATAAGTTTTTAAAAAATTAAATCACCTCGATTAATTAATTACATAAATATGAATATGTATTAAATTTTATTTTGTAAACTTAATTATAATAAAAATATTACTTTAATTTTATGAAACAATTTATTGTGAAATAATCAATTGATATTTTCTCTACACAACAAGAGAGAGAGAGTTTATAACTAAATGTTTTATTTTCATCTAGATGAAAAATATGAATATATATTAATTATAGGCAAATGTTTATAAATATATGCATTCATAGAAAATAAATATAATTAAATAGTTTATAGTCATAGATATCAAGAGTATTAGTATTTTAACAAATAAGTATAAGTATTTTAACAATGAAGTATCACATTTTGAATGTAAAAGTATTACTTCATTTGTATATTATTTGTAAACTTAATTATAATAAAAAATACTAACTTTATTTTTTTAAAAAATTGAATCACTAAGACTAATTAATTACATAAATATGAATATATATTAATTATAGGAAAATGTGTATAAATATAATATATACATAGAAAATAAATATAACTAAATAGTTTATAGTCATAAAAATCAAGAGTATTAGTATTTTAACAACAAAGTATCAAATCTTCAATACAAAAGTATCAGCATTTAAGAGTGAAGTATCACAATTTAAATGTACAAATATTACTTATTTCGTATATTTTTTAAAAATTAATTATGAAAAAATACTACTTTAGTTTTTAAAAATTGAATGACCTAGATTAATTAATTACATAAAATATGAATATATAAATATATATATTAATTATAGGAAAATGTGTATAAATATAATATATACATAAAAAATAAATATAACTAAATAGTTTATAGTCATAGAAATTAAGAGTATTAGTATTTTAACAACAAAGTATCAACTTTTCAATACAAAAATATCAGCATTTAACACTGAAGTATCATATTTTGAATGTAAAAGTATTACTTATTTTGTACATTATTAGTAAACTTAATTATAATAAACAAATACTACTTTAATTTTTTTTTAAAATTGAATGACCTAGATTAATTAATTACATACATATGAATATATATATATATATATATATATATATTAATTATAGGAAAATGTGTATTATTATCTATGTAGATAATAAATATAACTTAATAGTTTATAGTCATAGAAATAAATAGTATTAGTATTTTAACAACAAAATATCAATTCTTCAATATAAAAGTATCAGCATTTAACATCGAACTATTAAGTTTTGAATGTAAAAGTATTACTTATTTTGCACATAAGTAATACAAATACTACTTTAAATTTTAAATTTTTTTTGAATGACCTAGATTAATTAATTACATAAATATGAATATATATTAATTATAGAAAAATGTGTATAAATGTAATATATACATATAAAATAAATAGCTTATAGTCATAGATATCAAGAGTATTAGTATTTTAACAACGAAATATCAGCTCTTCAAAAATAATGTATCAACATTTTAAGAGTGAAGTATCACATTTTGAATATAAAAGTATTAATTATTTTTTACATTATTTGTAAACTTAATTATAAAGTGTGATATTTTATTGTTAAAGAAGTAATACTTTTACATTAAAATTGTGATACATCGTTGTTAAAATGATAATACTATTGATTTCTATTACTATAAATTATTTATTTTTATTTATTTTATATGTATATATTATATTTATACACATTTTCCTATAATTAAAATATATTCATATTTATGTAATTAATTAATAGAACTGATTCAATTTTCTTAAAACCTATTTTTAATAATATTTCTAAAATATATTTTTTAAAAATAACTTAAATTAATAGATTTTGAACTTATATAAACAATAAAAAACAAGATAAATCTATTTTAAATTTTTTGTAGAAGAATTTTCAATTAATTATTTCACAACAAACTGTTTTATTAATATGAGTAAATTAATATTTTTTAACAGTTAGTTCACAAAATAATATACAAAAGAAGTGATAGTTTTGCATTCAAAATGTGATACTTCATTATTAAAACACTAATACTTTTGTATTGAACTACTGATATATCGTTGTTAAAATGGTGACACTTTTTTATCTTTATGACAATAAACTATTTAGTTATATTATATATTAATATATATTCATATTTATGTAATTAATTAATAGATATTATTCAATTTTCTAAAAACTTGTTTTTATTATTTTTAAAAAATAAAATTATGAAAAAATAACTTAAATTAATTAGATTTTTAACTTATATATATAATAAAAAAACTTAAATAAATATATATAATATATTTTCTTATTCTTTTTGTAAAAGTAATTAATTATTTCACAACAAACTGTTTGATGAATATAATTAAAGTAATTTTTTTATAGTTAAGTTCACAAAATAATGTACGAAAAAAATGATAGTTTTGCTTTCAGAATGTGATACTTCATTGTTAAATGCTCATAATTCTTATCTGTATGACTATAAACTATTTAGTTATATTTTTTTATATTTATATATATATATATATATTCATCTTTCTATAATTAATATATATATATATATATATATTGAACTTTATATAAAACAAATAAAAACTTAAATAAATATATTTTAATTTTTTTTCTAAAATAAGTGTCAATTAATTATCTCACAGCAAATTGTGTGATAAATATTATTAAAGTATTGTTTTTTATATAGTTAAGTTCACAAAATAAATGATAGTTTTGCATTTAAAAGGTTATACGCCATTGTTAAAATGTTGATACTTTTGTATTGAAATATTGATACATGGTTGTTAAAATACTGATTTTTTTTTATCTCTATGACTATAAATTATTTAGTTATATATTTTTTTCTATTTATATTTTATATGTATATATCCATCTTCCTATAATTTATATGTATATATTCATATTTATGTAAGCAATTAATTGAGATGATTCATTTTTTAAAAGCTTATTTGTATTAATATTTTTAAAATAAAATTATGAAAAAATAAATTAAAATAATGGATTTTGAACTTATATATATATATATATATATATATAAATGTCTCTTATTCTTTTCTCTTTTTTAGAAGAAATGTCAATTAATTAATTTATAACAAACTATATAATTAATATGATTAAAACTGAATGCATTTCCATTGGTGTTGGGTTATATGTATAAGACATACTATAATCTCTCAAATATCAGGGTTACCTTAACAAAGAATGATGCATATTATGGTATGTGATGAATTATATTTAAGTATAACATTGTAATTGAAGAGGAACATTAGAAATATAAGAAGCATTAAATCATGAAACGACTTTCTTTTGGAGAGAGTTTGACTATGTTTTGGAAAGAACTGAGTTCTTGCAAGAAAAAGAGGGATGATAGAGATGTTAGGAGAGAAAATGATAAGAATGGTATTATATATTGCACTTATTAAAAAAAACTATGTAATAAATAAATTAGTCAATACTTGCGTGCCTCTAGAATCCAAATCCTGGTCTGTGAAGAATCTATTATTTAACCAAGCCAGTCGTTGAAACCATTTCCAGTGGACCAATAAGATATTAGCCCAAACCCATCATTTATAGATGTTATGAAGTATATCAAAAAACAATTAATTCCTTTTGATCTCATCATTGACGTCACAGGCCCATTGTGCCTAAGTTGGTCTAGTCTTTTATTGCATGCAATCCGAATCTTGGAGTTTTCAATTATCTTGTTTTGCTACTATTCTTAAATTTTCTTTGAAATGAACACAACATTAACCTTTTTTTAATAAGTAAATACAAAATTAACCTTAGGAATAGATGATTCTTTTATTTTTGTAATATGTTTCTTTTTTCAAATATTAAAGTTGTAATAAGGCACTATATTAACAATATTTTCTATCAATAAAGTTTACCATATCATAAATCAAGATTCTATTTTACACAACAAAAAAGAGTGGCAAAATAAATTCTCTTATATATAATTTTTTACTAAATAGGTTAGATATAATGAGACTTCTTAGAGGTAATAATTATTTACTCTTTTTTTTAATAATTGTACTAATATAATTGAAACACATTATATGAAATATATATTTGTACATGTTTATAAATACATGATTGTTATTGTTAATTAATAACAAAATGAGAATAAAGTAAGAGTTTTCTTTCAACTTATCAATATAAAGATGAGAAAAAGGTAAAAAATTTCTTCCAGCCGATCATTGAGATATTTCACAAAAGTGATGCCACCAAAATCTTGGGAGGAATTGATGCAATTAGAAGATCAGGGAGGCAATATTATAAAAGAGTAAAGTTGAGGACCCTAGATGAAATGAAGTTGAAATTGAGAACTTCTCTCCCGCGTATCACGCCTCGCCCGCCGCTTGCATCCACACTATACCACGACCTCGAGACTTTTCTTTTTTACAAGGGAGAGAGCTAATCACCCGTATTATAGAGCTTCATTAAATAAGACGGGGTTCTAAATCTTGTGTATGATTAATCAGACACATGCTATACATGAGGAGGAGGAAGAAAAGCTAATAGAATTCAAACTTCAATATAAATTTTCATAATATTTCGATGAAAATTTGCTTCACACAGATTCGAATCTGCATTGTCGTATGATTTCTATAATATCTCAATTCATTAAAAGCGTTTCTTATAAACAAAGTAAATTTTAAATTTTTATTCGCATGTCCTTTTTGTAGTTTCATTCTAATATAATTTTTTATTTAGTCAAAATTAAATATTTATTTTTTAAAATAATTATATATTTTTATTTAAAATTTTACTAATAACTTTCTTAATTTAAAATATTTATATTCTCATTGACTAATAAGAATAATAAAATAATTCTTTTCAAATAAAAAATTATTTTAAAATTAAATCAAATATAAATGTTTAATCCAAACAAAATAAGATTTTAACAAAATCTCCGTCCAATGCAAGATTCAACCAACAGCCAGCAAATATGCTTATACTTTAATCATCATGTAAATTACTATTATCTTTGTTCAGAGAGTGTTGACTATGTGGTTGCTTACATTCAACCAGAACTGAATTTATTATTATTATTATTATTTTGAAGAAAAGGCATTGAAATTCAAAGGAATTATTTATTCCAAAATCCAATACCGAAATACATTCGCATTCAAATATTAATTAACAAATTTTTTTTCAAATTAGGTGTTCACTTAAAAATAATTTTTTTTTGTTTAAAGTTAATAAATCTCTGCATCTTACCATAAATTACTTTAATAAGAATGATAATAGGATATAGCCAAACACAGTTTGAATTTTTTCAATAATTTAAAAATAAATAAGTAAGGAAATAATTAATACTCGAGTATTCCACAAATAGGTATACTTTAAAATAATAATAAAATGATCAAAGGATCTATATGCATCCGTAAATAAAAACACTAACTTATATATTTTTTTATCTAAATAAATTCAAGAAAATATAAAAAACTAAAACAAAATTCATTTGCTTTATCAAGCAATAATTTGACCTCCTATCCTATCTCAGACCTATAATAATAGCTCAATAAAAGAGCTATTTTTTTCTTGATTCCAACTGATCAATTTGGATATTAAACAAGAAATTATGCATTGCGCGCTTTTCAATTTATCTTTATTTTTCATTATTTATTCATTCTCATTTCATTTTAAACGAGATTAATATTAATATATTGTGAATAATGAGATAAATAGTAATAATGGATTAAATTCTCTCAAAAAAATAATAATGATTAAAAAATAAAAAAGTTGAGAATAGTCAACTTCCATACGTCTTATAAAAGAAAATTAAATTACATACTATTCCACGCGTAAGGCGAGCCGCAATGCCCGCTGCCCGAACTATTCATAAAACTCCGCTTCACTCGCTACACCGACCAAAGTACCGCTTGCTCGAACTGCCCAGATCTACTTTATTTATAAGCGACGATCAACCAGAGTCATACCCTCTTCGTTGAAGCCCGCAGCATGGCAAGAATTTTACCACCGTTCGTCGTCGCCGTTGCCGTTTTATTCTTCTCACTCGCACTCTCCCACGCTCGTATTCCGGCAAATATTCCTGGAAATGAAGCCACCGGCGTTGAACTCCCAATTTCCCTCCCTGAATCTGACGCCAACCCCATCATTCGTCTTCCATCCGACTCTCAATCTCATTCCAATGAGCCCGTCAACAAAGAAGAAGCCCAGGCATCTGAAACTTTGAGTACAGTCCAACCCGTGCCGTTGAATGTAGTCACGTTCCGTCCGGTGGACCATCCGTTTAGACTTAGATCGAGATTCCCTTCCCGATGCCGTCATCATCATCACCAACATCACAATCGGTTTTTCATGCCCATGAAACATCATCAGGAAATTCCATATGGAGATGATATGATACTGGCAAGTGGTGAGAACGCTGACTTTGGCCCTGGGATGGTCCACGGAGGTTTTCGTCGGATTCCGGCCAGATGGGTAAAGATCCACCACCACCATCATCGCCATGATGATGAGGATAGTGAAGGGATTTCAAAATTGATGTTCAGGCACAGTGATTCCTTCGATAAGGAGAAGTTCAAGATGCATAAACACCATAACCATGATCATGAAGACGATGAGGAGAGGAAGGAGAAGGCTGGTGGCTTCTTTAACCGTATACGCAAGATTTTGGACCATTTCTAAATTTTGTTAGATCGATCCGACTCGAGAGACTTCCATGGCTATGTTGGACTACTGTATTAGTGTTTTATAGTTAATATTTGTAGTATTTGCTGCATGTTTCGATTTCTATGTTCCTGTCCTGTAAATAATATTGTATCCCTTCCATCCATTGCGGGTGGTGATGTAGTAGGAGGATACATGAGAAATACCTTCTCTAGATTGATCTCATTACAAGAGACAGTTGAAGATGATGTTTCTTCATTGGTTTTTTTTGAAAGGATTGTTCATTGTTCTAAGTTTGTAGTTTTGTATAATGTCTATACAGTGATGCGAATGTATATATTATTGCTGGTGTGGTTATATTACCAAGTTCCATTCTCTTACTGGTCCAAGATATAGATAGGCAGGTGATTTTACAAATTAATTCTCAGTTTTTATTTTTGACATTTTCATATTTGGGATGTCCACAATTTTTATATTTTCAAATATTGAGTTAAATATTCATTTTCTATTTAAAATATTTAAAATTCAATATTTGTTCTCTCAAAATTAGTATATTTTTCTAACTATTGTTATTTTTATAATTACACAAACAACTTCTGTGTTTAATTTAAATAATTTACATTCCTGCAATTCCATTGTATAACTTATTTAAAATTAAATAAGAGACTCTGCTAAAGTAGAATTTTTATATAGACTGTTTCTTTAAAATAAATTGTGACATTTCAATTATAAAGATTTTTATTTAAAACCGAAGATCTACAGAATTCAAGCATTCCCTGAATATATTGGGACGAATATGATCTTCTTGTGCATCAAATTGTTTGTTTGATTATATATTCCAAGAAAGAATAGATTAATATTGTTTCCTCACAAGTTAGAAGAGCACGTGTCAGTTCTGTAGGCACTGGTCAGTTCAGAGCATGGCCAGGGACTAACTTGAATAGCAGTTCCACTTACATCAGAGCATTGCCAGGGTAAATTTCTCGGTCCCATGGAGGGGCGAAGGTTGATGTTGGAGAGACATAACCCAGTAAAAGGAGCATTCTTGAGACCTTTTATCAACCCAGGTTGCAGAATTCCCACGCCCCAGACATCCTTGATTGTTACATCTTTGACAGTTGGTAAGGCGTTTGGATTGAAATTGTTGTCAGGATGGTCACCAACGTCAGCTGATATTTTTATGCCCTTTCTTGCATTTTCTATATATACATTGGACATTGTAATGTTCTTTATAAACCCACCTCGACCAATATTTGTCTTCAAATGAAGGCCAACTCCCATGTTGTAGAGGTTTATGTGCTCAGCTAACACATCCTCTACACCACCAGAGGTTTCACTCCCAATTGCAATTCCTGCAAATGGGGATGATCCAGTTACCCTCCTGATGGTAATGCCATGGCTAGGGCGACCATAGGCAATTCCATACTCATCCCACCCACTCTTCACAGCCACAAGGTCATCTCCAGTCGAAATATAAGAGTCCTCAATGCAGACATGGCTGCTTGAATCTGCATCAATATATATATTAATGTTATAAATGGAATCCATGTCTGATAAAAGCATTCAACAATAAGCACAGAAGAATTAAACTAAACATGTGTTTCATATCCAAACAAAATTCACACAGACGTCTCTGCTCTTGCTAAAGGAATTTTGATCATCAAAAGATCATCCTAGTCAAATATCCCCACACCCACACTCAGTGATAATCGTCAATCAATCAGGGTGGTCAAATAATGTACAGTATATGGTTGCAGAAATCGGGAGCTGGATTTTGGACAGGTCTAAAGATGGCTTCTGAAATATCTTTCTCACAATTGTTAGTGTTTAGATGATCCTAAAACTTAGTGCTCCCAAGGATCTGGTGTTATATCATGTTGATGTGGCAGACGGGTTAAAAAATACTTGTGAAAGCAATAGACTGGGTAATGATGTTTAAAAGTGCATTCATAGTAGATAAGTAAAAAACAATTATTAAGAGGATATCAGTGAAATATTCCAGTTTTATAGCACATACTGGGACAATAGTGACAACATAGATCATGTACCTGGATCAATACCGTCAGTGTTTGGAGAATCTGCAGGAGCCAATATTGTGACATAATGGATGACAACATTGCTGCAAATTGATGAGAGAGAACAAGATCAAATTAAAGTGCAACAAACATCTCTCCCTCCCAGAATCTATTTCATTGTGTACATTCCCAGCTAACACAACAGTCAGGTTTTAACCACTTCATATGAAGTATGGAGGAAATAATTTAGTTGAATTGAGAATTGAAAACCATCTATTCCACTCCATATTTATTAAAGAAATGAGACCAACTACTTCAGCGAGATTAGGCATTTGTGCTTCTGACAGATCAGACATCAAAAAGCGCAATCTATAATCTACTAACATATATATATATATATATATATATAGAGAGAGAGAGAGAGAGAGTAAATCCACTTTTTTGCTGAACAGTTTTCATGGTCATGCAATAGATATGTAGTATTCAACTAATACAAGCAATTCTTTAGATAAATGAACGGGACAAGCAGAAACATGATTCTGACACACATACACGTCTTTCTTAATAAACTGTGTATAACTAAATACCATCAAAATAATGACATGATTTCTTAGGCATCTTCATGGTACAGAATTGAAATGCTTCACGATTGACAAATGATCATTACCTGCAATAAACAGGATGGATATTCCAAAATGGAGAATTTTTTATAATAACATTGGATATAATTATGCCTCTGGAGTTCATAAACTCAATAAGATTGGGTCTGGTAAATGGGAGGGTCCTTTTCCTCCACATGTTCCACCAAACTTCACCCTGCCCATCAATTGTACCATTCTCACCTGAGAAGGAAATAGCATGTCATACTATATCTGGGGAAAATATGGAAATTGTATGATTGGTCATAAGAAGAGCATGATTCAACATTTTAATGACTACATGTTAATAGTTGATATCTCCGGGCACTAGTAGTGCTAATCATGATGCATCTCAGAAAACTAGGTCTGCGAGAATAATGTTGCAAAGACCATAATTTTTTCCAGAAAGCATCTCATGCATAGTGGCATCCAAAATATATTAAACAAACATCCTTCGACACCAAAAAAGAAATTCAGATTTTAAAGACTGACCAGTGATAATAACATCATGAAGTCCATCCCCATGGATAAAGCTCTTGTACCTTCCTCCAAGTCTTTCTCTTCCTCTTCCATAAGAAGGCAGGGGTGCAACTAATGGCCACTGTCTTGTATCCTGAATTATTAAGGAAACATGAGTATACAATGAGTTTTGAGCTCAGCCTTAAGAAGGATAATACATATTTGTGAGTGTGTGTGTGTGCATGTATATTTGTACATATATACACACACATCAAGAGAGAAGGAGAAAAAGCAAAGTAAAGGTCTTTCATTCATCACTAAACAACAGACTTCTAATGAGCCATGTATCAATTGCCTAGCATCCTAATGACCTTGGCTGCGCACACATAATAACAAGAAAATAAGTTATCAAAACTCATTTGAATTTGACAATTCACGGAACTTGTGTCGCCATTGGCATAAAAATCCAGAAGAGAATTCTCCTTTTCACTTGCACACAACAGTCATAATTAATTAAAACAATTGTGCAGTTCTAGAGCAGAATGAATTGAAATCTGCGGCATAACCTAATATCTTTTCCCAGGAACGATGAAGATTGAATCACTTAAACAATTAGCAACACAAGAACTTTCAAGTTGTGGATTTTTTTGCTTGTTAACATTCACAAAGATCAATAGTTCATTTGAACTTGACAGGCTCAAGAATAATGTAAAAATGATATCTAACACTCTAGAGAGAACATCCTGAAGGAAAAATAATAGAGGTACCAATGGGTGAAGGAAAAATAATATTGTTACCTAATAAACTGACGGATAACTATAATATATTTTTCGGAGTCGTAATGATTGAACCAATTTAGAAACATATTAACAGATATTTTCAGCAAAATGCTTGGAATGCCAAAATTTCTTAAGTCTGCCCTTTATCCTTCTTTGTCCTTTTCCTTAACTGGTAATTTACAAGAATTGAAGATCTTATCTACAGAATCAGCTATTGAAAAGTGAGTGATATAATGCAGAATATCATATATTCTAATTGAACAAGTTTGCAAGGTCTAGAAGTCAAAAGTGAAAAGTAACAAAGACCATCTTGGTCCCATCAGAGGAATCTCAGGCAGCATTATAACCTGTAAGTAACTTGTGAATGAGAAAAAAGTATGCAGACCTTCGGAGAATTAGCTTAGTTTACAGTTGTTACCACCAAGAATGATTTGCATTTTTATTCAGAAAAATAAAGCAGACCCAGTATAAAATTATTTGATATTCCAGAATCCAGGTCCTTGTTTTCCTCTTTCCCTGCCCGAACATTTTGATATTTGGAGACCACCACAGTTCTTTGGCATACCAGTCACATTGTCCTGGTTGTCTAAGGCAAGCACATGGAACTTGGTGCCTATTTATACCTGAGCCCCACAAGTATTGTCTGTCTGGTTGCAAAACTTGATCCTAAAACAGTAGCCTCTAATGCTACTTGGTTAAAACAATCGATTCCTTTATACTTTTCTCTGCCACGGTGAGCTAATCGAAAGCACACTTGCCGAGCAGAATATTGACTGTCCGGTCATCCAGATGAACGCGAAACAACAAATCTCAATCACATTTCAGAAAATCTCTTCAAGTTTATGCTAAAAAAGCATAAGTATAGAACAACTAAATCACAGGACAGAAGTTTCAGCATCAAATGCAAAATCAGAATTTTCCATTAAACAATGCATGAGTAAGATCAAGAATGTAATAAAAGAAGGGAGAATGACTACCGTAATGGCCTTGATAACAGCATCTCGTGCCAAGTAGAGAGTCATATGGCTAGTAAGATTGAAGCTTTCAGTCAAATATACCCCAGGTGGAATATAAAGAAGCGTGCCACCGCTTCTCTTCAAATGCTCAATTCGATATATTGCTTCCCTGAATGCCTTGGTATTCAAAGTCCGTCCATCTCCTACGCCCCCAAAGTCTGTTATAGATATCTTATCATTCCGGTACCTCATCGGTACAATTCCGGAGCAGGTCACCCGCTCAGCAGCTGCTGCCGTGCAGTTGATTACGAGCAGTGCCGCCGCTAAGCAGGCAAAAATTCCTGGAAAACTCTTGCTCATTTTTAACCAAGTGAGCCTGTTTGCCTACCAAGAAAATGGACGGAAAAAAAAACCAATAAATTTAAAACCCAGATGTATCAGCTTTTTCAGTGTTCTATACCAGATAAGATTTCTCGGGAAATTTCCCGTGCAAGGGATAAAGAAAAACAAAGATAAAAATACAAAAAGGACTTTAGAGGCTAAATGGCGAAGAAAAAAAAGAGGGCCTTTTATATAATTAATGGGGATATGAACGAACGGTCCAAACAAATAAATCCAAGAAATGCTTAGCAGGAAAAAAGAGCCTCAAATTTTTTAACTCCATAAACCAAAAATATGCCAAAGATAACTCCAAATGAAAATCTCTCTCTGCTTTAACGGGAGATATGAAAGTGATAGTGAGGAAATTTGCAGCAGCTTAAAGAAACAACAAACAAGTGATACTGAAACAGATAGAAAGGACCCCAAATTTTAGAACACAGAAAGACACAAAAGAGCACCTGGAGAAGATCAAACGGGTGATACAGAGAGGTAGAAGAAACCCAACAAAGAAAATGCTTGTCTAGAAGTTCTTGTCGTCGGAGGGCGTGGCTTAACTACGAATGCTGAGTAGGGAGTGGGAGGAGAAAACTGCCAACGAAGGGGACACAGTGCTCTGGGCTTTCTCATTATTATATTGTCCAATAATATTGTTATTTGGCTTAGCAATAAATAAAAGCAAGATAAATTTCTTCTTCTTTTTTTCTATTCATTTCATTCACGGGGCTTTCCTGAATGGCAGGGATATTTTGGGTTTGGTCCAATTTATTTTACATGTTTAATTTTATTTTAAAATTTTACGTCATAGTGTAATTCTTTAAATACAAAGTAGATTTTAGAATGTATTAAATGATTTCTCCTCAATTTTTTTATTTTAAATCCATAATTTATGGCAAACTTTATTACTTTATTATAGTAATACGTACTATTATAATGATAATATTTATACTTGATATAATATACTACTTTGTATATTATAATCTAAAGTATTTAGATAGGATGTATATCTGATCATGATAGTATTTTATAATTAATAACATATACTATTTAAATTTAAAATTTTATTTGATATTTCATTTCTGGACATTTGTAGTTATCATCATGAATTTCTAAATTATTTTTACCAAGATGACCACATCATTTTCTTTTATAGAGAAAATCATAATAATTTTTTAGATTTGTTATTGTATAATCTAGTTTTTGAATTTATTTTATTATCGCTCTAGATTTCAATGATGGTCACACTTTCATTTTTATCTTAATTAGTTTTGACATTTTTCACATAATCTTATTTACCATGCTTGCACTATTGATATTATGTCATGCATAAAATTGATTGAATAAAGATTTCACAATGATATAAATGTGTTTTCTATAAATTTCTAACAAAAATAATTTTTTTTATGAAAAGAGAACTCATTATTAGCATTTTATATGAACTATTAATAAAAAAAAGTAAAACTTTCGCAAGAAAACAAAATGCATTATAAGAATATTCTTGAAATAGTGAGACATATTTTGGTAATATAGTGGGGCTAATAAGCCACTTCCTAAAACAAAATTACAAATGAGGTTAAACGGTTAAAAAAAATCTATACTTTGTAAATGATTATATATATACACATAAAAATATTTCAACGCATAACACATTAAGAGTAACATTGGTTAACTATTTTTCTTTTCGTTTTTTGTTTGGAAAGGGAATCAAAACGCATATTAATACTAATCAACATTGGTTAACTCATTAGCCTCTATCATATTCTATTCTTTAAATAAAAATAGTTAATAACTCATTGACTACATTCAACTAATAAAAAATCCACTTCGTTACTTGTATAGAGGTCTTGAGAGTTGAGAAGTCGTTGTGGTATAATTACATTAGTATGGGGACAAATTGATGTACCATACAAATCAAATCTAAGCCAAAAAAAAGAACACTTTCGAAAATGACCAAATGAGTGAGTGAATTACGTGGACAACCATATACCCTCAAAGCCAAGATAAGATGGCTTCAGCTTGGTCTTAGTAATGTATAGTCCATAGGGATGGATTTAATACTTTTTGTCCTAGGGTCTCTATTCTTTTCTTACCTCACTAGTACTGTATATTTTTAAGAGGGACTAGTGACCTTTCCTTTTCTACATAAAGTGAGTTTGGAATTCAACCGTCGTATATGAGACCAAGGTAACATGACATTTATGTATTAAATAAATGTAAATCGGAGGGAATCTAGTGTGATATGACATTTATTTATTTATTAGTTATATTAGAGTACATGTTTGTCATATAAATTTGGACTGCATCTTGTTTCTGGCTGTGTCTCATCTACTGCAATTTTCTTGAACGAATATCAACAGAAGCCCCTGATAAATCAAGAATCTTGAATATCTCCATGTTCTTCCTCAAATAACACATTAATCAACCATCTAGAGTTGAAGAAGCATTGGTTTATTGGCCCCCCACCACCAACACATGAGATCTACCATGAGATATTTACAGAACTTGCGGCCTAACCAACCGCATTAACCAAATGCACCAGCCAGGCCAGCTCATCCCGATTGATGCTCCACACTCCACAATGTGCTGGTTCTCTATCAACCAGGGCTTTTTTTTTTCTTCTGAATCTGGACATCAGAGTTTTTTGTCTTATTGCCTCTCACCTTTTTAAACTATTGTTAAAACTTTTCTTCTTTTTCTTTTTTTTAATCAAACGTTGCTGCTTTCAACAGTATTCACAGCTTTATATAAAGTTCAGATAAGAAATGGGAACATACAGAATAAAGCTGATGGCAAAAGAATTCTTCCCATCCGGCACCATTCAGAGAAAGCTAACTGAATCCTCCACTACATGAACATGAAACCCGTACTCCTTAGGCAAATCTGCGCATGCCATTTTCTCTAAATCTCTGGCATGATACCACTTTCAGTGGGTGAGGAGAGGGCCACTCAAGAACTCAATAGTATATTCCATTTCAACCTTCGATTGTCAAAGCTGCTCTTCACCAATGCAGTGGCATTCTATGTATATTCAAGTAGAAGAGGCCCATAACCATCATAATACTGAAAGGAAATTCATCAAAATTGACTAACTAAAAGCTTCTTCACGCAAAAAGAGGCTATCCCATTAGGCTGTATAGGATTCTAGAAACTATCAACGGGTAAAGGATCTTGGCCATATCATTAAACTCCTAAATATCTATAAAATGTAAAGTACCAATCATGCCCTGCCAACAATGAGATCAAAAGTGAACTTAAGTATGGACGTCAATACAGCAACACAAACAGTACAAAAAAGATATTCCAGAATATAAATCATTAGTCTAATAATGGCCATATTCCATTGTCCAGCAGAGATCTTAAAATAAAAGCACTACAATGAAAAGAACATGAAAATGCATAAGTGCCCAGCCATGCACATTATCTAACTGGAATTACAATAATTCTCCAAGCATAGATATTTACAAGCCAAACTTGACATATTACATTCCACGTGGCCACAAACAATATGCTTGATCTTCATTGAGAAACTGTGGTTTGAAACAGGTGACAGGTTGAAACGAACTACAAGCAAAAAAGCATATGCCACCTATAATGAGTAAAATAAAACATTGGCATATACTTGACGATTGAGGACTGGTAAAACGGTAATCTTAGGCTCGTTCTATTGGGAGACCTTGTATTTCAAAGACAATCCTTGGGATCCTTAAGAGCTCCACCCAAACAATCTATTCAAGTTTCATTCTCTGTCAATTGGGTCTGTTCTGTCTTGTACAGCTAGACGCTCAGAGACATCAGCTAGTGACTTAAGGTTGCACTTGATCAGGGCCTCGACAAAATAGCATGTTTCATCTTTTGTATTACCTTCTGGTACATCCACCACAAATGATTCAATAACCAATGTCCCTGGCCTTCCATCAATAACCTCTGGATGAACTGTGACAGTTGACATGTAGTTCTACAAAGACATTTCTTCAGTTATTGCAACAAAAGCAGAAATAATATGATTTATCTAAAAAATAAGTATGGTAAAATAACAACTATGCAGATCTCATTCATAAAATTGCGCTTGCATAATGCCACTAAATCATAGACTCTAGTAACAGATATGTTGATTGAAATTCCAAATATTATATTCCATTCCAGAAAATTCAGCAAAGATCTGAAATGTTATTGCTGACAAAATTTGTGTCCTTTATTACTATATCTCTTAAAATGGATTACATGTAATAGATGTATGTTTTCTTCAAAACATATATACTGACAGAGACGACAATTAGGAGTAAAGAAACCCATCCAATAACAGTTTGACACACAAACTTGGTCATTCACAGAAAAAATCAACAGGGCAGGACAATGATCCCTCACTTGTCTAATCCACATCCAGAAATATGCTGAGTAAACATAGAAATGATACTGAAATAAGGATCATAGAAATAAAGAAAAACTAAGAATGACACCAACATTGACATACTTGTACTAGCAATCTATAGATTCTATATGCTACACATAGCTCCAGTGCTTTATGTCGCCCATCCACCACTCATTGAACCCCTACGTGGGTGGCTTAATGAGGTGCCCAATAAAAGAACCAAGGACAGGACGGAAGTATTAGTGTATTATATATCAGTCCCATCTATTCATCCAATAAGGAGAACTGCATCTTGGACATTTATGAGCACCCACCTTTCTTTTCCTACGAAAATATCTGGTACACAATTGTTCCTGAATCTCAACTTCTTCTTCCTAAGTATACATGTTTATTGCTCATTTGAAAGCCTTGGTTCTCCACGGCCATGGAGTAATCCTAGCTTTTGCAGGATTGAGGCTTTCCTATGTTTCTTATATCACTGAAATGAAGGTTGCGTCCAAAGCAGTACACTGTACCAGGTCTAAGTATATATACATGCATTGTCAACATTGGTGTGCACAAACTTTTGTCTATGGCACTCGAATTTCCAAAATAAAGTTCAACAGACACCTGCCCATGCAAACAAGCAGCGGCATATTGACCCAGATGCTTACATGTTTTAATGAATGCCATGCCAAATATTATTTCAAGATTTTACCTCGAACTTAGCTAAAACGATTCAAATCTCTTTGAAAATTGCAGGTCATCAGGACTATATAACTTTCAGAGCTAAGAAGTATACAGGAAAGAAAAGATTCTCAAGTTTTAGGTTTACTGTAGATACAAATGAATCATACAGAAAATAAAATTAAAAGCTGCCATATCCCAAATCTCCAAGATTCAAAAGTCAATTCGCCAAAACACACAAGAGACTTGAATACTGAAACAGTTTCATCAAATTACACTCTACAAAGTCTGCATACAACGAGCTAGCAGCCAAATGCAAAGAAACATCATGCGGAGTATCTCAAAGGTATCAAGGCTAAAGAACATTGTGGTTTATCTAGAGCTCAATATAGTAAAAGAAACCTCTCCGTTCATATTTTCAGTAGTCAAGCTGGTATTGTCCACAACTGATGAGAGTAATTTGCCAGAAGAATGAAGGGAATCATTTTCATACCTTTAGCCTGTGATCTCCACCTACAATGCGCATACTAAAAATCCGCTCCTCATCATCTAGAAGTTCCAATCTTTCCTGGCTTGTGGTGGCGGGAAGTCCTGACTTGACATTAACCTCTCTGACACTCCCAATCTCAAGGTCACCCTGCACAACACATCTGCTTACAAAAGGCTTGTACCTTTGCGGTTGATCAAACCTCCTGACTAGAGACCACACCTATGTTTTATATTAAAAAATAAAAATTAGCCACTCTCCAGCGGTCTAGCCAGTAAAGAAATATAAAAAAAATAACTATCGCCCAAAACCCAAAAGCCAGGTTTATATCCCTCCTCCAATTTTTTGGTTGGGGAAATGGGGGTGGAAGAAGACTAAGGGGGCTCAAGAAAATACTGCTATGAACAGAGACATGTGCATATATTAAACAAACAAAACTATAACACCAATTAACAAATTAAAAGCACTAGAGAGATAAGTTTCTGCAGTAATTACAAATCTCACTTCACATTAAAAATTCAAAAAGAAACTATATCCCAAAGAACTGCATTCCAGATAATTGCGCATTCATTAACAAAGAACTCAATAAAACCCAGATAAAAGATTCTTGAAAATCAAACAAAATACCCAGATAAAACCCACTACAATTACCTCCCCAAAGGAATCAAGAAATTCAGATCCAGATGAAAAGGATGAAGCCAGACATGCTTTCTTGAACAAATTATAAAGAAACCTTGAAAATACAAATTAAATTACCAGATGAACAGGGGCTTTGATGTGCTTCACGAGAGAAGAAGAACACTGATTCTCTTTGACCTCATGCTTGTGATGCCTTCTGATGTATTCATCTTCCATAGTAGACCGCTTTTCAGCGTTCATTATACTGACCATAATCAAATAAAACTACCTGAAAAATCAATCTCTACCAACGGAAACGAGATTGGAATGAACTGCGCTTTTGGTCAAAATTGAACTATGGGAAGCCAAAAAAGGAGAGAGAGAGAGAGAGAGAGAGAGAGAGAGAGAGAAAATGTGTGTATATCAAAATGGAATAGTCAGAACTCAGAAGGGTCCAAAATACACCGCCATTGAAACCTCCAGTAGATTACTTTAATGGTCTTAAATGTTAAGAAGCTTTTCTCTCTCTCTCATCCACATCTCTAAACCAAAACCATTTTCTGTGATTAAAAAATTAGGAATAGAATATGTAGTAGTGGGTACTCCTTTGTAGTGGCTGCTTTTTTATTGGTCTCCTTTGGAAACACTTTTTTCTTGAAGGTCTTTTACTGTCATTTTGTACATTAGACTCTACCTTCTCCATCTTTTAATATCTTTCATCCTCTTTTTTTTTTTTTTGAGAATATATTTCAGCTAAAAATATTGAAGTTTTTATTTTTTATTAAAGCAAAATGCACTGAGTAATTCTTAAAGTAACTTAATTTTTTATGAGACTTTGCAAAATATTAGATTTTTTATGGGTCACTAATAAGCATTTACTAGTTTCAGATAGTTACAATTTAAAATAAATAAATTGTCAATGATAATTAGTTTTAAAATAGAAAATGAATAATTATATAAGCAGTAATTTAGCAGCAATTTAGATATAGGTTTAACCCTCAAATATATTATTCAAATTTATATAATACTAAGGATTGAGAGTGTTTATTTTGGACGATAAGTATTTATAAACAAGAAGACTAGAGTATTTGTTTTTCATTATTTTAAAACATTTTTAAAGAAATTTGCAAAAATATGACAAAGAGGAAACTAAAAAAACCACTTTGGGTTTCCTCAGGAAAATGTAATCCATTTTGGCCCTGCCCAAAAGATTGCGTATCATCTACAGACCCATATCCAACGATCCAATAAGTATCTCATCTTCCCGCCAAAAGCCCTTTACACTGGTCACTATCTTCTGTACTCGTCTCTTTTCCCGCCATTTCTCCGCTGCCGCCTCCGAGCAGGTCCTCCGTTTCGACCGAATCGCGCGACTTGTTTTCAGTTTCTGCGTAATTTTTTGAGGTTTAGGGTGGATTTTTTCCCAACAGTGTTTTCTGAGCTTTGGTGTTCGTGAGAAAATTTTGTAGACTAGAAGATGACTCGGGAAGAAGTGGAGAATGGGAGAGAGGAAATGCTGATTGATGGATCGGAAGCGAAGCCGGAAAAGCAAAAGAAACCAGTTATTGATGCATTCAACCCAGATTACCTCAAAGTTTACTATGGTAATCATCTTATTTATATATCTAATAATGTAATTTTCATTTTTCTACTTCTTGGATCTTCTATATAGTAATATTAGTGTAATATCAGTTGGTTTACTGTTGAAATTTACGTCGTATTTTAATAATGCAAAGTGGGATTTACCGGAGTAACTTAATTATTTTCAAATAGTGTACAGTTACTCCAAGACCTAGCATCCATGCCTTGTTTAATTTGTTTAGCTCTTTCTATCATCAAAATTGCATTTTTTTTTTTTTTGGTCTTAACTAAAGCTGGTTCCTTGTAAATGACAGGAAAACTTTTTCCACATGCTGATATGTTCAAATGGATGTCATATGGCAACGGTATTTGAGTTAGAAATTCTTGGGCTTATTCTTTTTTTCTTTTCCTGAAAGTTGGATTCCCCATATTTTGGGTAAATTCGCTCAGTTTGGATTATCTACAGATGGAAAGCATCCTGGGTGTGACCATTCATATTTTGGGCGCAGAGAATTCTCTTTTACTTTGGATAATGATATATACCTAAGGTTTCAGTCTTTCAACTCCGCATCTGAACTGGAAAATTCTATTAGAGAGAAATGCCCCTTCAAAATCGATATTGGACCACTTTACAGTGTTGATGTAAGATTTTCGTTTTGATTATATATATTGCCCCTACCTTATCCATTGGAAGTATTCATTTCAATTTATGAAGTTTCATGTGTAGCTGCCATCATGTACCAAAAGGGCATATTTACTGATTTGCAGGCACTTTGTTGCTTATCTATTGCATCATGAAGTTGTTTGATGAATCCATTTTACGTGTAGATGAGTAACTAGAAATTGCACCATGGGATCATCTATTTGAGAGTGAATGGTGTCTCTATTTACATAAATCATTCCCTGTAACCTTTTTGTTTTCGGCAACTTCACTCAAAGTCCATGTTTTGCAAGTTTTATGTTGTCTCTTAAGTTTCAACATCTTCAACTAATTCTCAGGGTACAAAAGCTGAACATCACAGACTTTATCTTGTTAGTAAATGAACTACAAGAACTTTCAGAGATAATTTAGTGATTTCTGCTGATATCTGAATATTTGCTTAAATTCTGACATTTATTTCAATACAGTGAAAATTGTGATGGAAAATTGAGGTAAAGGAAAATCAGTTTCTTTTGTATATAACTGAGAACAGATAGATATTACATAGGGTGCAGATGAAATTTTGCCAGAAAACTGCTGGAAAGTTCAATCCACCAAGTGACATTGGACCAAACAAACTTGTTGGAAGAAATTAATGATGTTTCAACACTATCATTCATTTTCCTTCTAATCAATCAACACTTAAGAGTGTGAAGCAGTACAAATTCTATGCAGTGTGGCTTCAGAATTTAGTATATGATATTATTCAGCACATGAATGGGTCATCAATCTTTTTTTTCTTTCTTTCTGATGCAGCCTGCAAAAAGGCATGCCTACTCCGGTGATAATGTATTCGCACCAGTTGAGAGAGAACTTATTTTTGATATAGTGAGTTGCACAAATTCTGACTATTTCAAAATTGAAGTTCAAAGCCATTTTGAGCACTCTTTGACATTTTCTGGTTTCACAATAGGACATCTCAGACTACGATGATGTTAGATATTGTTGCTCAGGGGCTGATGTTTGCTTGGATTGCTGGCCACTGATGACAGTTGCTATTAAAGTGATTGATACTGCCCTTAGAGGTATGCAATTTGCATGGCTGACGTTTAAGAGAGTCTTCTCGGCTCATCTTTTCAAAACCAAAGGATAATGCTGAATCAGTAATGATTTCATGAATAGGCTATTCTCTGAAATTATCATTTTCTGCAGTAATATATTGCTCTTGTTCCATCATGAGAACTAACCTCCGGCTGCTTATTGCCCTTTTTATCTCCTATTGAGCACCTTTTTTCCTTTGTTCTTATTCCTGTACAAAATTTTTCTTCCCTATTTAAGTCAGCTGTAAATTTTTCTGGTATCTAACTGTTGTTCTATGACAATTGACATAGAATAACTATCCAGAATTTGTTACCTTTACTTTGGATTTTATCCCAATAGCACCCATATACTGCATATACTTGCAGGGTTTTGAAATGTGCTTGGGACAAAGTGAATATGGCCTTAAGTAGATTTTTGGGGCCTAAATATATCAATGATGAAGGATGCTTATGCTTTCTAAGAATTTTATTTTGCAGATGATTTTGGATTCAATCATATTCTCTGGGTATACAGTGGTCGACGTGGTGTCCACTGTTGGGTATGCGATGGAAAAGCAAGACGGTAATACTAATATTAAACGATTGGTATATGTATATAATTTGATAGCCACCTATGAAGTCCTTCTTCTTGTGCTGCTGCTGATTAGGTTGAATAATGAACAAAGGGCAGCTATTGCGGATTACTTTCATGTCTACAAGGTAAATATGCATATTGATGTTAGTTGGACTTGTAGCTGCTCTAGCTCTAACCAGGAGTACCTAGTTTTCTTCAGGGCAATGAGAACAGACAAAAAAAGGTTTCTCTAGTTGGTCCAGCACTCCATCCCTTCCTTGTGTAAGTACTTCATTCATATTATTAATATGTATGTCCTATTTTACTTCTTTTTCATTCAGCTACGAGTTAATGTCTATCTCCATCATTTTCTAACTTTATTCCATCACATCCTCATTCTACTAATGCAGGAGATCATATACAGAAGTTTTGGAAAAGTTCTTTGAGGAAAAATTACTTTCAAGTCAAAATCTTTTCTCTGATGAAGACAAGTGTGAGAAGATATTGGAAATGATTCCTGAAGAATGTATGAAAATTTGGGAGTTTAAAGTGTATAAACCTTCTTTTTTCTTGAACTGTTATTATGGTAATGTAATTCTTTTCCTTGACTTCTGGAACTTTGGGTGAAATATCATGAACTTTTGCAGCTGTTACTTCTGAACTCCGGGGAAAATGGGCAAATAATAAGCATTCAAAAGATGTTAATATTTTCCGCTGGGAACAACTGAAGCATCTGCTGCAATCTGGGAAACATAAGGTAGACCTTGTTACATTCTCTTATTAGGACAAGAGGGAAAGTTTTACCGTAAAGAGTGATGAAACTGGCATGTTGCACGTTATGAAGCTTTGTCCTTTTCAGCTTCCATTCTAAATGAAGATCATCTTATTTTCTCTAGAGTGAAATTTATATAAACTCTTAGATTGGGATTCATGGGTATCAAGAACCTTTACCTGAACTTCAAACTGATGGAATTGTATTATCTCAGGGACAGGGGCTTCGCCGTTGTGTGGAAGAGATAGTATTCTCTTTTACCTATCCAAGGCTTGATATGGAGGTTTCTGCTATTCTTCTGCCACTTCTATTGGCTGATTATTTCTTCATTTATCTTTACATGAATCACTTAACAAAAATGTCATGTGTTATGTATCAGGTTTCAAGACACATGAACCATTTGCTGAAAGCACCATTTTGTATACACCCCAAAACAGGTTTGAATCTTGAATTTTGTGGATCAGCGAGTTATTTTCATTACTATCTCACAAACTGCAGTAACTGTTCAATATTTAACTAGGAAGTACACAAAAGAGTTACACGAGTTTGAATTTTGTTTTTAACCTCTGCAGGCCGTGTTTGTGTTCCTATTGATCCAAATCTCTGTGAGGAATTTGACCCAACTGCTGTACCTACCCTTTCAGAGGTAAATGCCAACATTAAAACATTCATTTAGTGTAGCAGCTGCTGAGACCTTCTTTTCAAAATCTTTTTTTTCTACTCTAAAGCCTTACCTGGGTGGTAACTTAGATACACTGAGACTGTTTGTGCCACTTGGTAGGATTACCAACAGATTGCCTAGAGCCCGGGGTACTGAAGCAGTTAATATATCTTAACTTGCATTTTGAACCCAAAATTCTGTCTGTTCTTTATTTACCCCATTCACTGGACTCCTGGTTTGCTATCTTATTGTAAAATAGTGATTAGTTATG